>JBBBDQ010001733.1:2145000-2750000 GCA_037127315.1 Ascarosepion bandense
ATCAGAAACAGCTTTTGCGCCAATGAACTTAGCTCACTGGTGCCCCCTATATATAAATTTACTCAAGCCACAGGATTAGCAAACTAAGTCCTACCCTTTTACTGTGAAACCAATAAATTGTAAACACAAATTCTACTCTATCAGCTTTTTGTCTTGCACTTCCCACCTGTGGAATTCCCTTCCATTTACTTACTTTTCCGGCAGCTATAATCTCCAAGAATTTAAATGTAAAGTCAATAGTCATCTCCTATCTCACTAACCTGCATCCTCTCTCACATGCTCTCTTCTCCATCCACTCCACTCTTATCAGTATTTTCATCCTTCTCTTACCCACTCCCTGACACTCCCCTATAACCTGTCAGTCTTTCTCATAACTTTCCTCCTATGTAACTCCCTGCAAAACAGTGGCAGTAAAATGCCTTGCTTGAGGCAATATGATTATAAAAAAAAAAAATCAGCAATATTATTGGTCCTGATTTGGCAGCTCAGCTTCAGTCACTTTCCTGTCAGTATAAGGTTGCCTCCCTGTGCCTTTTCTATAAATACTTTCATGGTAATTGTCTGAATGAACTCTTCACTATGATACCCACATTTTATGAATTTACGCACAGTACTAGATTGGTGGCAAGGTCTTATAAATTCACAATTGAATTGACTAGATGTAACCGTAAGTTCTAAGATAACAGTTTCTTTTCTCACACTTCTTACCTATGGAACTCTCTTCCAGCTCCATGCTTTCCAGCCAACTTTGATCTTCAAAATTTGAAATGCTTTATCAATTGTTATCTACTGTCTTCTTGATTACTCTTCTTCTATTGTTCTCACTCCTTAATAATGTTTCTCTTTTTTCTTATTCTTTCACACACAGTAATCCCTTGCGTCTTAGTGGCTTTACTGCCTTGCCTGGGGTTGATTACTCTTCTTTTATTCTTCTCACTCCTTAATAATGTTTCTCTTTTTTCTTATTCTTTCACATTCAGTAAAACCCTGGCTACATCTAGTAGCAAGGCCTCTGATCAGGAAATTGGTGGTTTTGAAGAGCATAGAATCACATTTTAATTGCTGCTGTTCTCAGGTCAATCTAAACCTGGGGTGGTAGCATCTGTTAGGGTGCCAGCTATGTAGAAATAGAGAACAGCTCCAAACAAAAACAAATCACTGTGAATGTATAGAAATACATTTTTATAATAAAACTACCAACAATACCTCTTTTATATAAAAAAAAAACAACAATACATTTTATCTGTAGTTGAAGGCATAAAACTGAGTTCAAAATATTTAGGTTTCAGCATTAAATAACCCACAGTGGTCGATATACCGTTAAAAAAAAACAAAAAAGTAAACCCTGTGTGTCTTAGTGGCTTTACTATCTTGCTTAAAGTAATATGATTAAAAATAATATTAACTGATTTTTCATACTTAGTTGTTCTTGTTTATTGCATCACAGAAATATCTTGTCTAGTTTAAGAATCATAAGTTACCTAGAACAAAGAATGAATTTAAATAATATTCAGATAGTCTTTCATTACATTTTGCTAATCTTTACTGAAAGTAATTAGATTAGTAATTATCAAATAATTAATCACTGCAACGCTAATTTTAAAAAACTTAAAAACATGCAATTAAATGGATGTCGGATATAAATCATCAGTTTATTAAAAGTTAACAACCTATATTTTTAAAGTATATGTAACACTATTTCCAGATGGCTGGTATTCATTTTTTTTTTTTTAATTAAAAGATAAGAAGAAATTTCTCTAAAATTGAATAGAATGAGAAGAATACATTTACTTTTGTTGGGAAAAGTAAACGAATTGCAAGAATCTGTGTAGCTGGACTGTAGACATAATATTGTCATCCTGCTTTGATGATTCCATGGACCCAGGTCAAATTGGAATGTGAGAATTTCCTGTCTTCAACTACCTGAGTTTTTAGTATGGACAGGCAAGCAATAAGAGAGAGTAAATTTCTCCTCACTTAGCAGTGAAGGGTTGAAGACTCAGTCAAAATGGATAACTGATATTATTTTCATTTCAAGTTGGTAAAACTGAAGAGGGAAAATTGAACTCCTGTAGCTAGCTTTACACCCCAGTTTTGTACCTTTTCAATAAAACTGAGGTGGAAGAAGAAATTAGAAGAATTAGGCTCATGATTTTGCAGGAGACGGTCAGTTCAAAATCAGCAAGCTGCAGAGCTGATTGAGCAAGCCATAGTTGCTGAGAGAAATTTCGACTAAGAGTGGTATTGTGATACTAAAATACTAGCCGGCTAATTTTTGTGTCACCTAGTTATGATCTTGTTTATAATATGTACATAAATTGGACATGAATATATATTATGGAAATTAATGAAGATGAACGAAACTTGGTTATAAACAACTGACAATTTGAAATGATTTGTTTGAATATATAAATATATATATATATAAATCTACATCTGTGTTGTCGTCATCATGATGTACTGATTATATTTTGTTTGCTGACTATCGGCAACCAAGCAATCAGGGATTGTGTTTCAACAATATACCATTCCCTCGCGAAATCTGGACTGAGCTAGCTGTTGATAACAGGCAACCCCACTTCAGCCGATCCAAGATCAAACAAACATTTCATGGGTGAATCAGTCAAAGTTCAGGAAGGATTGGCTCGGATACGCCCAGGGATTGTGTTATATTATGACAGGTGCACTTTTTGAGCTGAGCTCTGCACCATATATTTTCTGTTTCCAACAATTATTTGTACAGAATTTAATTTGCTCACATAATATTAGAATATGCAAGTAGTATAACAGATATTGGCATAGAAAGTGGAATTAGTGAGCCAAGTTTAAATTCTAGATCAGTCAGTTGTGTTCTTTCACACTATTGTATTCAGGAAAGACAGGACTCCATCTCCATCACTCTATGGGTTAAACAGCAGAGTAGATGAGATTCTTTAGCCTTGGATAGCAACCAGTCTAAAAGAAGAAAAATCATTCCGAACCATCAAGAAAGCAATGGGAAATCAAACCTCTCTTTTACAAGGGTATAGCAATTCACAAAAAAAATCAAAGAAAAGGAATGCATACAGAGCCATGATAGCCTATGTCCTAAAGGTTCAAATCGATACAGACTCCTGCAGAGCAACACACTGTGTTTTCTTGGCCTGACATTTTCAACTGACTTGAAGCGTAGTGATGACATTGAATCAATACCTGCATCTACTGCAAGGAACGTTGGTTCAGTGCCGTGGCAGAAAATCTTTTCATCACAGTCTGTCTTACCCATTTACAAATCTACTAGCCCATGCATTGAACACTCCTGTCATATCTGGTCTGGTCTTCCTGCTATTTATCTTGGAGTTTTTGACAAAATCCAAAGAAGGATGTATAATATAAATGATCCTGACTTGGCATCTTAACTTCAGTCACTTTCTCACCAATGTGACATGGCTTCCCTTTGTCTTTTCTACAAATATTTTCATGGTAATTATTCTGATGAGCTTTGTTCTCTGGTGCCCAAATTTAAGCATGCTACTGGATTGGCATCTAGGTCCCACCTATTTACTATTGAAATAACTAAATGAAACTTCCGCTTCTATTCCAACAGTTTCTTTTCTTGCACTTCCCATCTGTAGTACTCTCTTCCAATCTTTTGTTTCCAGGATAACTAGAGTTTTCAAAAATTGAAATGCAACATCACTTGCCATCTTCTAACCTTTTTAATCCTGTTCATCTTTTGTCCTTTCCTGAATCCTCCCAAGACTCAGTCTTTTATTTTCACTCCCTGTAATCCCTTGCATTTTTGTGGCATTCCCATCTTGATTAAGATGAAATGATAAAAAAACTTTAAAAAAAAGAAAATACTGATATATTGGTCTGTCACTTGCCTGCTTAACTCTACATAAAAGATTCAAATTTGGGTGGATTTATAAAATAAAGATTAAGGCTAATGGTGGGAAATAAAAAATCAATACTGACAGTAAATTGATTTGAAAAACAACAATCAGCTTTATTAAAAGACAGCAAATGTTACTGCTTCTATAATCATTATTTTATATTTCCTATTATCATCATAGAATTGCATCTCTTTAATCTGACAGTATTGGGATCTAGCCATTGCCAGACCATATAAAATGCTAAAAAATAAAAACGAACCTCTAAGTATGGAAAATCAAACAACACATTTTATATGAGAAAAATTTTATAACACAAAAGCCAATGTCATATTAAAGGAAACATTAAGAAAGGAAGGCAGTAAATCAAGGCTCTATGTCTGTATGTTTCTTTCTACCATTGGTAACAGGATATGCATTGTGGTGCAGTGGGTATTGACTCGGAATGACAAATCGGAGAGCCAAGTTCGAATTCTAGTTGAATTCTTTGCATTCACTTACGAACAAATACCCTTGGGAAAGGTGTTAACCTGTCTCTTCTCTCCAGTTATGGGTTAAATAATAGGACAGATTGGGTTATATCACCTTGGTCAGCAACCAGTCTATCTCAGAAAGATATGGCAACCTACTGCAGGATAATTTTCTGCCCAGTCAGCATGTATCACATATGGCACTTAACTGACTGACTGACTGACTGGTAATATTACAGCTATCATTTTGTGCATGTTACCCCCAACCACCTGACCAGGGGGTAATACAGATTAAATTATGCACAAATGTCTATTAAAAGAAGGAAGAAAAATTTTTGTGGATTTTGATGCCATTCTGGAGTCTTTTTTGTTGTGCCAATCCATGAATTTGTTTTGAGCAAGCTAAGTCTGATTTTTTGTCGAAGTGAGTACTAGTAGGATGTGTGTTGTGGTGCAGTGGATATCAACTCAGAACGAGAGACCGGGGTACTGAGTTCCAGTTGAATTCATTGCATTCACTTACATGCAAATACCCTTGGGAAAGGTATTAATCCATCTCTTCCTCCCAGTTATGGGTTAAATAACAGGACAGATTGGGTTCTATAGCCTTGGCTGGCAACCACTCTACCGCAGAAAGCAATGGCAACCTACTGCGGGATAATCTTCTGCCCAGTCGGTCATGACTCTTTCGAGACATGATCGCCCAAGCATGTATCACATATGGCACTTAACTGACTGACTGAAGTCTGAAAAAACATTATATAAAATTTATTATTTTTTATCCATAATGTTGAATGTGTTAAAATTATTCACCTTTTTTAACAAGAACATTTTCAAGCTGATGTTAAAATTGGCTGCAAAACATTGTTGATTTATTTAAGATGGAATGATCTATTATGACATATCTTTAATTTGTATTTAGATAAATTGTATTTATTTTCAATTTTTCTAGTTGAATTGTTCACCTATATTGCATATGATCTATTATTGCACATAATTAGCTCACAATAAAATTTGTATTTAATATGAATACTATATGAAAATTGAGATGTCATAGAGTGTTGGGGGTATCATAGATTTGGTGGGTGGCATAAAACCCTTGCACATGCCCTAACTGCTATTACTGATGATGATGCCTCTATAGTATCAGCATGGTGATCTTTTTTTTTTAATAATCATGATACATAAAGCTAATTTTAAAAAATAAAAATTAAGTTTAATTTCAATAGTAAATAGGTGGGACCTGTCCAAAATAAATACATAACCTTAAATTTATTTATGAATGCTATACAAATTATATTAAAATAATTTAAAGTTATTTGTTTTTTATAATGCTTTTTTAATTAATTGTATTAAAATGAAATTATAAGATACAGAAAAAAATAAACAAAATATATGGCTGATTTTATGCTGAAATAAACATTGAAAGTTGTCAAAAACTGAGAAATTACAGTAAAAATTTGAAATTGAATCTAAGAACACTAGTAACAGAATTTTGAACTAACGCTCGCAGATTTAGGAGACCAAAGAAACATCATATGAAAGAGGAACCATATGTACAAATTTTTATCAGTGAGTATAAGTCCTACCATAGTTATCTTTCAGTTATCTCCCTTATTTATTTTGCTTCATATCTTCATTACTATTGCTACCAGTTATTATCAAAATAATTCATCCCATGAGGGAAATAAGTATGAAGAAAAGCTTTTAAAAAAAAAAAAATTGGCCTTTTGTGGTGGAAGCAGGAATTTCTATCATAAGGAACTTTTAAAGATTATCTTTTCCTTCATGCTTTATTACAATTAAAAACAAAACAAAACAAAAAAAAAGGTAAAAAAACAGTATCCTTATCAGTTTTTAATGAGAAACACAACCAAAAAGAGATTTGCTTTATTTACTCTCTTATCTGCTGGGAAAATGAAATAAAGTTAATAATAACAAAATAATAGAAAAAAGAAAAATCCCTGTATACTAAATGATTGCTAATGTAATTCAATCCATGAAAATAGAGTTTAGAAAAGTGATAAAGTTACCTTTGTTGAACATCGATGCAAATTCAGTTTTACAAGATAAGATGGCTAAGACAATATCTCTACACTGATAGCATGAATGTTAATAGCAATAATAAATTCATATTAATTTTAATGATGATAGTAAGCTATCTTGGTAAAACTGAGAGAATTTGTTATTTTATATATAATTTGTAATGAGTATGAAATAATAACAACTCCCTTTATCCACTCCCTTCAAATTTGAGCAAGCTGAGGAAAAAGAGGAAAGAAAAAATGTGAGCTGATGTGAAATTTTCTTTGGACCAATGAAAACCTTGTCTTCATTGAAATTGGATGAGCTGAAAAAAAAGACAGAAAGAAATAGCCTATGTGAAATTTTTTATTGGACCAATCAAAACACTGTCTTCACAGAAATTAGCATTTGTGCCAAGAAAAAGAAAGAAAAGAAAATAGTGAGCATATGTGAAATTCCTTCTGATATAAAATGAGGAGAAAAATTGAATTGATAAGAAAAGATTATCTGAAACTATGAGAAAGGTTTTGTTTCTGCTTAAGCATCCAGTATTCAATTTATTGCCAGTATCAAATTACTTGCCAATTATATTCTTGAGCTCAAACCAAACATGTGGCACTTCAAAGAATTTTCTTTAAACAATCCAAAAAAGCTGTATATTTCAAAGCATTTCTCTTTGTTTGCTTTTGAATGTATGCAACCATATATCTCTTACCTATGTTTTAAATATTTATGAATATCAATCTGTGTCAGATCATTTAATCTGTTGTATGAACATTTCCACTTCAGGACAATATGTTAAAACTACAAATTTTCAAAGTTTTTGATATATTTTCATTTTCACTTGAAATAGCTAGATGTAAGCATAAGTTCTTTTTTTTCTTTATGATTATATCACTCCAAGCAAGGCATTTTACTGCCACAGTTTTCCAGGGGGTTACATAGGAGGAAAGTTATGAGAAAGAGTGACAGGTTTTAGGGGGTGTCAGGAAGTTGGTAAGAGAAGGATGAGAATACTGATGAGAGTGAAGTGGATGAAGAAAGGAGCATGAGAGAGAGGATGCAGGTTAATGAGATAGGAGATGACTATTGACTTTACATTTAAATTCTTGGAGATTGTAGCTGTCGGAGAAGCAAATAGATGGAAGGGAATTCCACCAGTGGGAATTGCGAGGAAAGAAGCTGATTGAGTAGAATTCACATTTACATTTTATTGGTTTAAAACTAAAAGTGTGGGACCTAGTTGCTAATATTGTATCTCGATTAAATTCATATATAGTTCTATTCTAATAGTTTCTTTTGTCACACTTTTCACTTGTGGAACTCTCTTCTGGGTTCTTCCTTCCCTGGCAAGGTCGCATCATTTTACTGTTGAAATAGCTAGATGTAACCATAAGTTCTATTCTAATAGTTTCTTTTCTCACATTTTTCACTTGTGGAACTCTCTTCTGGCTTCTTCCTTCCCTGTCAAGGTCTCATCATTTTACTGTTGAAATAGCTAGATGTAACCATAAGTTCTATTCTAATAGTTTCTTTTCTCACACTTCTCACTTGTGGAACTCTGTTCTGGCTTCTTCCTTCTCTGGCAAGGTCTCATTATTTTACTGTTGAAACAGCTAGATGTAACCATAAGTTCTATCTTAATAGTTTCTTCTTTTGCTTGTGGAAGTCTCTTCCAGTTTTGTTGTATCTCTGTCACCAACGACAGAGAAACAATCACCATCTTCTGTCATTCGGAATCGTTCTTTTACTTGTCTTTTCTTCATACAAAAGAATTCTAATCTTTCTTCACTCTCAGTAACAAATGGCATTTTTGCTTGTGTTGAAATGGTTTTTAAAAACACAAGAGTACTCCAAAAAAAATTAAGGCGGATCTGATGAAAAAATTGGAAGTAATCATGAACTGATGGTTAAGAAAAAAAGAATTAAATTCATACACCAGCTCGGTGAATTTGTACCCACATTGTACTAAAAACCTTGGGAAAGACAATTTGGTATGGTTGCAGCCTGTCACTTCACAAGTAATCTAGAGAAATAAACAAAATGAGTTGTCTTTGTCTAAAACAGATTTAGCATTATACATTCAGTCAGTTAAGTACCACATTTGATACATGCTTGGGCGATCATATCTCAAAAGAAACATGACTGAGTATGCAGAAAATCTTTCTGCTGTGGTTGTCATTACTTTCTGTAGTAAACTGGTTGCCAAGCAAGGCTACAGAACCCAATTTGTCCTGGTATTTAACTCATAGCTGTAAGGAAGAGATAGATTAATACTTTCCCAAGGGCATTTGTGCAGAAGTGAATTCAACAAATTCAACTGGAATTTGAACTCGGTTCCCTGAATTTTTGTTCTGAGCCGATATCCGCTGTACCACAATTCATAGCTATTATACATTCAGTCAGTTAATTGCCATACGTGGTAAACGCTTGGGCGATCATGTCTCGAAAGAGACATGACTGACTGGGCAGAAGATTATCCCGCAGTAGGTTGCCATTGCCAGCCAAGGCTATAGAACCCAATCTGTCCTGTTATTTAACCCATAAATGGAAGGAAGAGATGGATTAATACCTTTCCCAAGGGTATTTGCGCATAAGTGAATGCAATGAATTCAACTGGAATTTGAACTCGGCTCCCTGATTTTACATTACTTAAACATTAAATAACCTAACAAGAGTGGAATTTGTCTATGCTTCTGAGATGAGGTAGTATTTACACTATTTACATTGTTCAGACTGTTGTCCTCATCTTTATTGCCATATTCATATTCATAACATTTCGACTGTTGTACACTCCGGTCTTTTTCAGGTGATTGAAATTTTGAACCAAACCCTTTATTTTGATCACTGGGCCATGTGTTCTCAAGAACATATATCCCAGTTAATAAAAGCGTTGATTAGATCTTGTGACTTGACCCAGAGAGTTGTGAGTTCAATATCCAGCTAAAGCAGTGGGAAACAAATAACTTAGAGAGTTAAGTTAAAGGGAGATACCTATGACAATCAGAAGTGGCATGGCACATGGATCAAGAACAATATACCCCAATGCTCGAAATAAAAGGTTCAGCTCAAAATTCCAAGCAACTGAAAATAACCGGAGCATACAATGGCCAAAACGTTGTGAATATGAATATGAAAATAATGATACGGTCAACAGTCTAAACAATGTAAATAACTTAAAGTATGGACATGTTATAAAATCAATCAACTTAATCATCACAACTAAGGAGTGAGTTTGATTCTCATTTGGTGCTCTATACAAAAATTTAACATGAAATAAACCAACAAGAGTTGAGATATTGTAAAAGCAATCAGTCTAACCATTACTGTTAAGAACCAGACAACACAGTGAGGATCAAACTCACTGGGTTTTTCCATACTGTTTTAGTGGAACATCCTGTCATCCCTCAAGAATAGAATACTCTATTTTATAAAAGACGATAATGAGCAGTACAAACATGGAAAGGTCTTAGGTGAAGGCATTCACTATTCGATAGTCTATTCCACTCCAACCTGTGGCTTGCCTATATGTGTATTATTGTTAATTGTACCTGAGTACAAGAAATCTGGTATATTGTATTCCTGGTATTGAGTTCCATTCTTCAACTGATCTTCTTACACTGTATTCCTTTTTGGGATATAACACATACGAAATTCAATATTAAATAACACCAAGAGTTGATATATAAAATCAAGCAACCTATTACTACTAAGGAGTGAGTTTGATTCTCATGGGTGATTCATACAAAATTCAATATTAAATAACACCAACGAGGATTGATATGTTGTAAAATCAAGCAACATAATGAGTGGGTTTGATCCTCACTGTATGTCCCCCAAAAAATTCAACATTAAATAGCACCAACAAGGGCTGACACGCAGTAAAATTAACCAACCCAAGAAATGAGTTTGATCCTTACTATGTGCTTGATGCAAAAGTTCAATATTAAATAACACCAACAAAGATTGATATGTTGCAAAATCAAGCAAAGCTAACCATTGGTACAAAGGTCGTCAGTGGGTACCCCCATAAATTAATGACCAATTTTTAGATTGTTTTCAATCCATTCTGATTTGGGTAAGAATGTTTTTAATTACACATACATGTGTATGTGCACACACACACACACACACACACACACACATATATATATATGTATGAATAATAAGTATACATTTTTCCACACCATTTCGTACAACTGTGAGTTTCATGCACACAGACTCTGATTGCATGCCGTTTCATTTTTCATCAAGCACTTTTATTACCACCATTACTCATTGTGCAATATTGTATATATATATATGTGTGTGTGTGTGTGCCTGTGTGTATATATATATATATATATATATTGTTAAATATAACAGACAGTTAATGTCTATTATGTTTATCATGAGCTGTTCTAAACATTGTATTTTGGCTTTAATTTCAGGTGAAAATAAAGACAAAAATTGTCCAACATTTGGATAATTTTTTATTATGCAGTTTCTAGGCTTATATATATATATATATATATATATATACACACACACACAAATAAAAAAAGACAAGAGGAAAAATATTCTTAGCTAATGCAATTTGTTCTCAGGGGATTTTATCAAGACAATGATAAAGTTCCTCAGAGGGTGAAACATGTCAGCTAAGAATAGTTTTTCTCATCGCTTTTACTTCATTTTAGTCCACTATTGATATACTCTATCTGAAAATAATTTACATACATGCATATGTATATTTGCATAAATATAAGTTTCGCCAACTTCTATTTTATTATCTTACCAGCAAACATGTACTAGTTGAACCTTCCCACCAATAACATATCATTCTATACCTTTACAGTTATTAACTGAGTGCCCATCTAGTAAAATGAAAGTAGATATAAATCAAAGTTTCAGTGAATTCCTCCATGCTGACATTCACTGATGCTCGTGGAATGTTTATGGAGATCATTCAGTGGATGTAAGCACAGTTGGTGAGTAATACATTAAGTAGTGGCAACAGTGACAAACCACATTTCGGTCCTTAAAGAGAATTTAACCAAAAAATATTTACCAGCAACTACATGAAAAATAGTATTTGGTGGCTAAAGACTTACTCCATTCAATGATGTTATTGTGATCTTTGTATCAGTGAAAATAAATAGAAGATATTTTTGTCTTGCATAAATTAAAATGACTAAAATAGAGCAGTGGTTTGCAAGCCTGTCTTGATGTCTGCTGTTTGTAGAGTAAAATCAATCAATACTGAGTGCCACATTACGCCAAGCTTAGTAAATATTTACAGAAATATATATATAGTAACAGTATAGCCTGGTGTTGCTCGGGTGTAATGAAAGCTTTAAAACTAATCCATGGTCCTGGAGCTCAGACTCTTTGGACATTGGCACGAAAGACTAAAAAGCAATAGTTGTTTCCAGTTAAAGCGAAACTGTAGACTGAAAGAAAAATGAATGGATGTTAGTCAAATTTTGATTTCCTGATATCGATATCAAATTTTCTGCACTACTGTAAGAACTGGAACCTTGAAACTTCTGAATATCGTTTCTTATGTCTTTGTCTATGAGTGTATCAAATTTGATTAAAATCGGACCACTCCTTCTATAACCCGATTTTTTCGATTATCGATTTTCGATATTTCTTGGGGGTACCTTGACACAAAACCTAACTAAGAACACCCACAGACGCTCATAGTACAACTGTGTAAATTTTCAAGAAAATCGGTTCAGCCATTTCGGAGTCTATAGGTAATGGATACAATCACACACACACACACACACACACAGACAAAGTTCCATTTATAAATAAGTTTAGATAAATTTAGATATAAATAGTGTTAAATTGTGATGATGCCTGGTGCCAAAATTTCTGTTTTTTCAGGAGGTTACTGGTAAAAATGCATTTTTGGCAAGCAGGTTTTTGTCATAAAGTGCTTGATATCAAGATAAGGATAAAATCTTAAAAGAATTATTAACTGAATAGTGTTGTTTCAGTCATGCCAGTTTTGAAGTTTTGTGAAAGCATTATTGTGATGTCAAAGCTGACATGACTTAAACAACACTGCTGAGTGAAAAACCACTCCAGATTAATTCTAATTATATATATTTATTTGTTTGAACATTATTTTTAATAAAAAAATATGTCATTCAGTAGAATTTGAACAATACAGGGGAAGCTCTCAATTGATCTGATGTGTCTTAGACCACTTGACTAAACTGAATCAAGCCTTATAAACACATATTTTTCAAACAAAACTTCTCAAAAATATTCAGGCTGGTATATATATATATATAAATATGCTGTTTAATTAAAACCAGAGTATCTACTCAAATATGAGTACTGATTAAAAATAATGTTCAAGCAAATAAGTTAAAATATGTTAGTTGTTGGAACATTTTGAAAAATTTATATATATATATTAAGACACAAGGGATTCTTCTTCTGTTTTGATGTGTAGTGCCTCTTCAATGTTTAAGCAATGATGGTCTCTCATATCTTCCTATCCCTTGTCACTCTTAATACACCTTCTATTATTATCCTACTCAATTCCCACTCCACCATCCATCTGCTCAAGTCCATCAAGTATGTCATGCATTGCTTTCTCTTGCCTCTGTAAATGAGGAAAAAACAGAAATCAGTTCCACCCTTTCCTCTATCTGTCCCATAAGCATTAGGTTCTCCAAACCCTCCTTCCTCATTCAGTCAGTCAGTTAAGTGCCATATGTGAAACATGCTTGGGCGATCATGTCTCGAAAAAGTCATGACTGACTGGGCAGAAGATTATCCCACAGTAGGTTCCCATTGCTTTCTGCAGTAGACTGGTTGCCAGCCAAAGCTATAGAACCCATTCTGTCCCATTATTTAACCCATAACTGGAAGGAAGAGACGGACTAATACCTTTCCCAAGAGTATTTGCATATAAGTGAATGCAATGAATTCAACTGGAATTCGAACTCGGCTCCCCGATTTCTCGTTCCGAGCCAATATCCACTGTACCACAACACAGATCCGCAAAAAATTGTCTCTTGTCAGCCACCGGATGCCGAAACCTGGGATTGAACCAGGGACTTTTAGATCTTCAGCTCTCCCAATTGAGCTATTTCAGCAGACATTACATGTCCAAAAAATTTCAGATGTCTTTTCCTGATGTTAAGTATCAGTTTCCTTCTTGTGAGCATCTTCTCCAAAACCTCTTTGTTGTTCATGTGTTCCGCCCATGGTAACTTCAGCATCCTTCTGTAGAACCACATTTTGGTTGTGTCAAGTCTTACCTTCATCTTCAATACCCACTGTACTTAGTCTTCTCTGCCACCTGCACACTAGTGGTGACCTTGCCTTGCTTGGGATGAAATGATTAAAAGGAATAAAAAGATTTTTTTTTTTCTTTTCAATAGGTTTTGCCAAGACTGATTTTTTAAAATTAATTCACCCCACGCAATGTGATAATGATACTAAAATGCAAAGAGTTACTGGGAGTGAAAGAGAAGAAGAAGACTTCAGAAGGAACTAGAAACCCAATCCTAAACATGAGACAAGAATAAATATACTCACATACAAAAAACCAAGGAGGAGTGTGAACTGGATGATAGATGAACCTAATTCTTGTGCAAATTAATTGAAACAAAACAAATAATGTCTTCCTAAGAGGTTTCACAATTTTCCTGATCACATATAGATTGCCTCTTGGCCTTGTTTTTATCTTCCGACTGCATTTTCCTTTACCTTTTAGACTGATGGATCCAATTTGTTTCTTCGCTTTGATAACATGACTAACAATTGAAAGGCTGACACCAATAATATCTGTGACCTCTCTGTAAAGCTTGCAAGTTTGTTCATGCAGCAGTACATTTTGTATGCTTCCTTGGAGTAATGTCCATCAAAGACAATGGCCATTGATGGTCGAGACTGTAGTGTCTTGGTGTGATAAAAATCTGATGCAATTATGGATGATGCTGTATTTTTCAAGACCAAACAAATTTAATCATACACCCTGAAAACAGATTTATATTACTACACACCACTGTAAATGAGCTAGCCTGAGGAAAAAACAGAAATCACTTACACACTGTCACTTTAGTGGGCTTAAAACTGAACTTATATTAAAAGAAAAGAAACTAAAGCAGTTGTATCAATTACTTTGCACAAGGGTTTATCTGCTACTATTATACATATATATATATATATATATATATATATATATATATATATATATACTTAAGAGAATAAAATAATTAAAACCTTATATTTAAATCTGAATAAATGCTGAATTTTTGTATGGAGAACCAAGAGAGGAATAAATTCACTCAGTAGCAATGGTTAGGTTGGTTGATTTTACAATATTTCAGTTTTTGTTGGATCCTTTAATGTTGAATTTTTATATAGGGCACCCAGTTAGACTCAAACTCACTCCTTAATAGTAATATCAATTATGTTGGCTGATACTATTATATGCCAGTGCCAGTTTGTGTTATTCAATGTTGAATTTTGTATGGGGAACCAATAGACTGTTCTTGTTCCACTGCCTATATCTAGGAGTATCCTGCATAGTTCTTATTTTGAACTAGCAGTATAGCTCGGTGTTGCTTGGGTGTAATGAAAGCTTTAAAACTAAGACTCAGCCTAAAGAATATTTGTGTGAAGTTTGGTGAGAATTGGATAAAAATTGTAGATTTGTATAAAAAACATACAGACAGATAAACAGACACATACACAAACATCTTGCCTTTTATATATATATTCAATTTTCTGCACTATTGTAAGAAATGCAACCTTGAAACTTCTGAATATCGTTTTTTATGTCTTTGTCTATGAATGTATCAAATTTGATTAAAATCAGACCACTGCTTCTATAACCCAATTTTTTCGATTATCGACAAGCAATATTTATTGGAAGTACCTCGACACGTACCGGATGTGCATTGTGGCACATTGGATATTGGCTCGGAACGAGAAATCAGGGAGCCGAGTTCAAATTCCAGCTGAATTCATTGCATTCACTTACGTGCAAATATCCTTGGGAAAGGTATTAATCCGTCTCTTTCTTCCAGTTATGGGTTAAATAACAGGACAGATTGGGTTCTATAGCCTTGGTCGGCAACTAGTCTACCACAGAAAGCAATGGCAACCTACTGCGGGATAATATTCTGCCCAGTCAGTCATGTCTTTTTTGAGACATGATCACCTAAGCGTGTATCACGTATGGCACTTAACTGACTGACTGACCTCAACACAAAACCTAGCTAAGAACACTTGCAGATGCTTATAGTACAACTGTGTAAATTTTCAAGAAGATTGGCTCAGCCATTTCGGAGTCTATAAGTAACGGACACACACACACACACACGCAGACAAAGTTCCATTTATAAATAAGTTTAGATTTAGATTTAGATTTGATAACTAAGAAACTAATTTCAACCTTTTTATTTTGTTATTAGATAAAATTTTCACCAATTTGTTTTTTAAAGATGAAAATTATATTTCAGTTGCTTAGCACTTTGGGAACAATACTCAGTCAAAAATATTCTTTATATTTTGTCTATTAGCTAAATCAAACACTTTGTTATATTCAATGGCTTTTTTTCAAAAGGTGTTAAAATTTTGTTTAGCTCCAATATATAAATACTAGCAGTATAGCCCGGCATTGCTCAGGTGTAATGAAAGCTTTAAAACTAATCCATGGTCCTGGAGCTCAGATTCTTTGGACATTGGCATGAAAGACTAAAAAGCAAGCAGACAAAGTTCCATTTATAAATAAGTTTAGATTAGATAGATACAGCTTATTTATTACTTGATCTGTTTCCCCTGGGTCCTATTGTTATTTATGTTTATGACAAAGACGAGAAAATCAAAAGAAATTAAGAACTCCAAATACTTTTAGGCAGTTTAAAATAATTAAGCAAGCATTTGAGTGGATGGGAATTTAAATGAATAGTTTATAAATGAATGAAGTAGAAAATGTTTTTGTTTTGTCTTTCTGGAATTTATTTATTGGTGCTTTCACAATTACAAAATATTTCTTTTTTCATCATTTTTCTTAAACTGAAGAAGAAGATATTTATAAATTCAGGACATTCCAATTTAAATTCTATTTCTGGAAATGATTAGATTGACTTTTTACTTTTTTCTTACATTTCTTGAAAGTAACATTTTTTAAAAGAGTATTAACTGCTTTTTAAGAATGCCACCAAAAACTGTTTATCCTTGCAAATGGAGTTAATTTCTGATTGTTTCATTTCTTAATTTCTTCGTTTACAAAGATGATTCTTACTGTTTTTTTTTTTCACTAGTCATTTAGAATTAAAACATTTCTTTTAATCACTCAAGTAAGAATCTATCCAGAGAAAAGATTTTTTTAAAACTACAGGGATAAACATTTATTGAGTACATTTTAACAATCATTTCTAATCAAAGGAATTAAATTATATTTATATTGTTCAGACTGTTACACTCATCTTTATTGTCACATTCATGACATTTCGGTTGTTGTACAGTCAAGCCTTCTTCAGCTTATATTTTTTGAATTTCAAACTGAACCAGAAATTTAAAAAAATATCACCTGAAAAAGGCCAGAAACATTGTGAATGGGGCAATAAAGATGAGGACTAAAGTGTGTACAATGTAAATAATAACAAGACCTCATCTCAGAAATATAGACAGATATAGAATTAAATCTAATTGCTAATTTAAAAAAAAATTCTAATTAGAAAATAAATTAAAAAAAGAAATAATATCCCTGATCAAAATAAATAAAATTAAGATTGATTGATTCATTTTCTATGCCTTATCAGGTTATTTAAAAGCAGAAAATATTTTATAAAAGTTTTTGTTTGGAGATAATGATTTGTTGATGCAGGTATTACGAATTAACCTATAGCTTGGGTGAGAAAAGGTGGATTCATACCATTTCAAAGAGTATTTGCTCCTAAGTGCCTATAACGAACAGAAATTAGAACTTGGCACTCCAAAACAAATTTCAAGCCATTATCTATTATATGAACCACACATCTAAGCTTACAGCACCTAGAATGGTCCTTTTATTCAGGTACTGATCATGCTTGATGTTGCTTAACTTCGGTGATCATATGCAAACCAGCATTTCTATATGACTAGCAGTCTAGCCCGGCATTGCTTGGGTGTAATGAAAGCTTCAAAACTAATCCAAGATCCTGGAGCTCAGACTCTTTAGACGTTGGCACGAAAGACTAAAAAGCAACAGTTAAAGCGAAACCATAGAATGAAAGAAAAATGAATGGATGTAAGTCAAATTTTCATTTCCTGGCATCGATATCAAATAAGTTTTTTTCGTCATAAACTGAATTTTGAAGGCTAAATAAGTCCTCTGAGTAAATGGTATCATGGCTGAGACTAAGAACTACAATTATACCTACTTAGAGCCAAACCCAAAGCAAAAACTAAAATAAAAGGGCTGAAAGAAATACAGACATACAGGCAGATAAACAGACACACACACAAATATCTTGCCTTTCATATATATATATATATATATAATCGATTTTCTGCACTATTGTAAGAACTGCAACCTTGAATCTTCTGAATATCATTTCTTATGTCTTTGTCTATGAGTGTATCAAATTTGATTAAAATCAGACCACTCCTTCTATAACCTGATGTTTTCTATTATCAATTTTCAATTTTTATCAGGGGTACCTTGACACAAAACCTAGCTAAGAACACTCACAGACGCTTATAGTAAAACTGTGTAAATTTTCAAGAAAATCGGTTCAGCCGTTTTGGAGTCTATACGTAACAGACACACAAAGTTCCATTTATAAATAAGTTTAGATAGATTTAGATTTAGACATGATCATAAGCTATATAAAATTAAAAAGCTGAGCACAAAACATATCATATATTAAATAAAAGAGTGTTTACAAACTCAGGATCTTCATTTGCAGAGTTTAGAGAATCAGTTCATGTCATGCTGCAGACTTATTCTTATATATATATATATATATATATATATACAATCTTTCTTCCATTCAATCAATTTGAGGTCCTCACATCCACAGCAGACAAGGTTGAGTCCTCTTCCAACTACACACTTGACTTGTCTGGTGTACCCACACCTGATTTCCCACCTAGAAGTGAGGCTCAACTGAGTAGTATATATGTATAACCTTGTCTCTGGTCTCTAACTTAATTTCTAAGCTTGATTCTCATAATGAAATTAGAGGTGATAAAAGTCTAGTCATTGTCCTAAACAAATGTACCCCTGGGCTTTCTCTTGTCCTCTCCAAACTCTGTAATCATTTCCACACTGTTTCCTACTTTCCTGCTTGTTGCAAGTCCTCCTCTATAGTTCCTGTTCTTAAAACTCTGGGCAGTCCACTGGCCCCTCTAATTTTTGCTTATTAGCCTCTTTCTGCTTTTAGGCAAAGTCTTCCAGCCGAATTCATTGCATTCACTTACGCGCAAATACCCTTGGGAAAGGTATTAATCCGTCTATTCCTTCCAGTTATGGGTTAAATAACAGGACAGATTGGGTTCTATAGCCTTGGTCGGCAACCAGTCTACCGCAGAAAGCAATGGCAACCTACTGCGGGATAATCTTCTGCCCAGTCAGTCATGTCTCTTTCGAGACATGATCACCCAAGCGTGTATCACGTATGGCACTTAAACTGACTAACTGACTTTTAGGCTATTATCAAGGCTTAAATAGTTCACCATCTCACAATGTACTCTCTGAAAAAATGGCTTCCACTTCACCAGATCTATCACCATTATGTAAACAGCCATCACTGAATATATATACCAGACTCTTGATAAGAATGACAAAGACCAAGCTGTTGCTCTAAATATCTCAAAAGCATTTGACAGAGTTTGGCATGCTAACCTTCTGAATATACTATAAGAATACAGTATTTCTGGATGATTATTTGATTTAATCCAATCATTCGTATCAAATTATGAAATGAAGGTCATTTTTGAATGGGCATGCTTCCAGATTCTTTCATACCAACATGAGCATCTCTCAAGGCTCTATTTTCTGATCTTCATCAATGATCTTCCTGATGTGATCAATTTCTAAACAGGCATCTATACAGATAAAACCACCATTTATTCCCATCTCAAAGTAAACCTGGCTGCTGCTCTTGAAAAGGACAAGCAATCTGTAATGGAATGGGATAGAAACAGGCTCATAAATTTGAATTCTTCCAAAACAAAGCTGCTCCTCTTTAATCACCCTAGAGAAATTTTCCTACCTTCTATCAGTATAGATGATACTAGACTCTTAGAAATAACACACTGTGCTTCCTTGGCCTCACTCTCTCAACTGACCTCAAGTGGAACGACTCCATCAAATCTACTGCTGCATCTACTGCTAAAAAGATTTGGTCACACTGTCAGACCAGAAAGTTTTTCTCATCACAATCCATCTTGCAGGTTTATAGATCTGCCATTTGTCTGTGCATTGAATACTGTTGCCATATCTCATTGGGTTTTCCTGCTATTCATCTTGCAGTTCTCAACAGAAGCCAAAGGAGGATCAACAATCTAATCCTGACTTAATGGCTCGACTTTAGTAACTTTCTCACCAGTAGGATGTGACATTCCTCTGTTTTTTCTGCAAATATTTTCATGGCTTCTGATCGGATGAGCTTCTGTCCCTGGTGTCACGACCACATGAATTTGCTCGTGCTACCATATCGGCACCTCGGTTCCACCCTTATGCCATCAAAATAGTTAAATGTAACCACCACTTCTACTCTATTAGTTTCTTTTCTCGCACTTCCACCTTGTGAAAATCTCTTCTGTATACTTACTTCCCTGATAGCTACAATCTCCCAAAGTTTGAATGCAACATCAATTGCCATTTTCTATTTCCCTAAAACCCATCCATCTCTTATCCTTTCTTTGGCATTCCCTGTACCCTGTTTTTTCACTCACTGTAACTCCCTGCACATAAGTGGTGTTCCTGCCTTGTTTAGGGTGAAATGATTTTAAACAAAATTATGTTGACTTAAGAAAGTTTAAAGTTTGGACCATATTTCCCATACTTTTCTTCCAAAATGAATTTTGGACAATTCCTAATGGAATTTTATCCCTGTTTGAAAAAAGATTATTTCTAATTTGAAAAGAGATTGTCAGTAAAATTAATCGACACAAAATGCCTATTATCTTCACTAATATTTTCCTTAAAAACATTTGATACTGAAATGCACAGAATATACATATGTGTGTGTGTGGATATACACAGACAAGTATTTATATATTGATAAATGTAAATATCAATGCATATAACACGTCACTCAATAAAACCAAGACCTAACTAATAAAACAAGAACTTTTATGCAAAATTCAACTTTATTCATCAACATAGTCTCCTTCTGGGGTGATACACTAACTCCAATGGTTTTCTAACAATTTGATGCTTTTTTTGGAAAACCATTTGTCTTTGGCTTCTAAATACACCTCAGTTTTTGATATCACTTCTTCACTGGAGCCAACCCTTTCCCTGAAGCATTCTTCTCAGGTCTGAAAACAGCCAGTAGTCACTGGGAGCCAGATCTGGAGAATAGGGTGGATGTGGAAGCAATTTGAAATGCAATTCATGTAGTTTTGTCATTGTTGTGATTCACTTGTGACATGGTGCCTTGTCTTGGTGAAAGATCACTTTTTTCTTCTTCATTTGTGGCCACTTTTTGGCAATTTCTTTCTTCAAACACACTAATAATGCTATATAATATTCACTATTGATGGTTCTTCCTTTCTCAAGGTAAGCAATAAACAAAATACCTTGCACAACCTAATATACAGAGGCCAAAATGTTTCCTGCTGATGCTTGCGTCTTTGGTTGCTTTGCACGGCTTTCACCTGCTGCTGTCTACTCAGCTGACTGCCCATTTGATTCTGGAGTGAAGTGATGGATTCATGTTTCATCTATTATCACATATTTATGCAAAAACTCCTTGTTGTGTGGAAAAAGTTGCAAACAACGCTCTGAATTTTCGACATGTTGTTGCTGTTGTTTTTTATCAACTGTGAGCAAACATGGCACCCACTTTGACCACAGCTTTCTCATAGGCAAGCATTCATGCAAAATGATGAATATACTGTCTTCTGATATGTTAAACTTTTCTGCAATCTCACACAACTTCAATATACAATTGGCCAAAATGAGTTTGTGAAGTTTTTTGTGTTTTCTGGCACAACTGCCGATTTTGGGCGACCTGAGATTTCAGCATCAGTTTTGTCTGTACGACCACTTTTCAACCTTCTTAATCTAAATAAGAACAAATCAGACGATAATACCACTTTCGTGTCAACAGTTAACAAACACTGCAATGATTTTAGGCTGGTGAAGCGAAGTGCAAACAACTTTAAATGTTTAATATTTGTGCAAGGACTACTTTCAGCAAAAGATGTAGAAATTAAACAAAGAATACTTAGCAAATTAGAGAATGAACTAAATATAACTCTTCAGTGGATTGCCAAAGAATGCCAAATGTACATCAGTATAAAGCAAAATTCTAAAAATATTGAGGAATTGGGTATTGCTCACATCAAAAAAGTATGCTGCAAACAGAAACAAAGTCTCTGAAAACTAACGAAGTAAAGAAAATGCAAAATAAATTGCCTCCTAAACCAAGTTACAGGTGTGGATCCATACATTGGTACAAAGATTGTTTTTTCAGAAACAAAAAATGCTATACATGTAACCGAATCAGACATAACAGTTTCCATTGCTGAGATCAAAATAAAACCCAAAAAATAGTTGCATAAAAAATACTAGGTCGGACAATCTAGACAAGGAAATTCATGCACATAAAAATATGCAACAAAAGTGTTGAATTTCAATTAGACTCGGGGTCTGACTTGATTATAATTAACTTGCAAATATGGAAAAAATTGGGCAAGCCAACCATGATAAAATCTAGCAAGATAGCAAGATCTGTCACCAAAGAAAATTTAAATTCGAGGGAGAACTTATTGTCAACGCAACTTTTAATGGTAAGACTTGTAAATTAAAATTGTTTGTCATGAAAAATACAAACAACTTATTTGGTACTGATTGGATGACACAATTTCAGCTTTGGGACTTGTGAATGGGCTGCACCAGCAATCTCTGTAAAAAAGAAATCCAAGGACACATGCATTACCGCTGATTTTTCAACAGGACTGAATGCTCTTCTGAAGGACTATCACTACCCTTTTTCTAATCCCGAATACATTTTTGTGAAGCTTAAGTGGGGGGGGGGGGTCCTCCAAAATTCACTTAAGTGACACATATTTATAAATTCCTGTTGAAGAGGTGAGTTCAAAATTTTTGTGCATAAATACGCATTGTAGATTATATAAATTCAAACACTTACCGTTTGGAATCAAGCTAGTGCCAGCAATATTTCAACAAATTATGGGTACCATGTTGAGTGGACTTAACTTTGCTATTACTTACTTAGATGACATTCTTATGAAAATCCTAAGCGTAGTACATGTACACAAAGTTTTTAGCTAAAAGCCAAGAGTATGGTTTCAAAATTAAAGAGACCAAATGTGATTTTTTCATGGAAAAAATCAGATACCTAGGACACATAATTGACAAGGATGGTAGAAGACCTGATCCTGAATGGGCTACCATGATTACAAACATGCTGGCACCCAATAACATTGTTTCCTTACAGAGCTTCCTAGGTTTAGCAAATTATTACCAAGCACCCATACCAAATATGCATAGTTTATGTACTCCCTTTAGTGAATTATTAAAAAATGACAAGCCCTGGATTTGGACAGCAGAATGCCAGCAGGGATTTGAATAAATAAAGAAAACTGTCAGATTTGTTTCTGACCCCAGTTTGGAAATCTTTGTTGCTAACGACACAAGTTCATACGGCGCAAGGACATGCATTCTACCCAAAATGACTGATGGAACCAATAGTACACACTTTGAGAGCTTTGCTTCCTGTGGAAAAAAATTATTCACAGATTGAAAAACAAGCACTCGGGATTATAATCGCAGTCATAAAATTTCACTGCCATATTTATGATCAACAATTCACTCTACAGACAGACCACAAGCCACTACTCACCATTTTTGGCTTAAAGAAAGGTCTGTGTATGCACACAGCCAACAGACTTCAGAGATGGGGGACAATACTATTGAGTTATAATGTTAAAATGGAGTGCGTGCCAATGAAAAAATTCAGCCATGCAGATAGATTGTCAAGACTAATTCTCAACTACAAGAAACCATTGGGAGATACAATGCTCGCCTACCTTCAATCTGAAGGAGAATTAAAAACTACCCTTTGTAATATGGTAAGGGAATTTCCAGTGATCCTGGAACAAATAAAACAAGAGGCTCACTATGATGAGTAAATAATAAGAAAATAAAAGTGAAAATTATTGAAAAGGAACAGTGAACTACAGACATTTTTTCTATATGTGATGAGGTGTTACTATACAGGAAATGCATTGTGATTCTGTTAACACTACAGAAATGCATTTTGAAAGATTTTCTCACTGACCATCCTGGGAATACTTGTATGGACAGAGATATAGAAAACACTGTCAAATCATTTAAAGGCTATGCCTTAGCAGCCAAGGCACCTCCTATTAAATTCAACCCTGGCCAAAAATGAACCTACTTTGATCTAGAATTCACATTGATTTCGCAGGACCTCTAGAAGGATATGACTACCTCTTTGTCGTCGACAGTTTCTCAAAGTGGCCTGAAGTATACAGATGTAAAAACCCAACTACCGAAATAGTTATAAAATTTCTTCATGAGCTGGTTCCTAGATTTGGAGTAGTAGACAACTTAGTATCTGATAACCCAAGATGGCGGGCCACTATGAAAATTTTCTGGGAAAATTACAGAACAGAATTCTACTTCGGTATTTCTGCTCAACTTTTTCATTCTGTCTTACCTTCTTGGTATGTTGATTTGTGATTTTTATTTTTTGTCTGATTAATTTTTGTCTTTAATTTGTCTGAATATTTTAACAGGGGTAGTATTTTGCTATTGTAAATAATTTTTGTGTTTAAATCTCGTTTCGACTTATTCAAAGTTAAAACTTAATTTTTTTTTTATTATTATTATTGTAATTATTATTGGAGTAGATAGTACCCACCATCACCCGGTTTTACACTCCACCCACTTTTATTGAGCAGGAGTGGAGGTGAGAGGCTCATCCCTTGTTCTCTGTTTAGGATGTGGTTTCCGACTTTCTCTTTTCCAATCTTTTCACTTTTCCTTTTTGTTTATTTTTTTTTTCAATTGGAGTAGATAGACTGAACTATTGCCCGGTTCACACTCCACCCACGTCTATTGAACAGGTGAAGAGGCTCGTCCCTTGTTCCCTGTTTAGGATGTGGTTTCTGGCTTTCTCTTTTCCAATCTTTTTCACTTTTCCTTTTTGTTTATTTTTTTTTCAATTGGAGTAGATAGACTGAACTATCGCCCGGTTCACACTCCACCCACGTCTATTGAACAGGTGTAGAGGCTCATCCCTTGTTCCCTGTTTATGATGTGGTTTCTGGCTTTCTCTTTTCCAATCTTTTCACTCTTACGTAGCCCCTGCACACCAGTGGCCTTACTGCCTTGCTTGGAGTGATATGATTAAAAAAAAATGTAACTCAATTTACATCTGCAGAATTTTGAGAATTCTGGGAAATGTATCAGATTAAACACATCACCACACCTCCGTATCATACTAGATCAAACAGACTAGCTGAGAGATTTATAGATACCTTGAAGAGAGCTTTGAAAAGAGCCATGTCTACACCAACTGAAAAAGTTCTTCAACAACTTCTGCAAGTATACAGGATTACACAAAATGACAAGACCCCAGCTTCACAATCTCCAGCTGAAGTGATGTTTGCACGTCATATACAATCTGTTTATGACAAACTACTGCCAAAACAAACAAAGCCAAAAAGAACAAACATCATACCTGCAAGATGGTATAACCAAGGAGAAAAAGTCTTTTTCAAAATGTTTAAAGACAGCAAATCTTTTTGGGAGATGGGTACAATAGAAAAAATAATTGGGAATATGATTTACATAATAAAGGGTCCACAATTCATACATAAAAGATACATACATCAACTTAGGAAATGCCTAACTGACAAGGCTGATAATGGGTTTCCTGAGGAAACAGCAATGGATACGATATATGATACTTATAATATTCCAACCCCTCTAACGGCTCCTGAAATACGCCATTTGAAAAAGAAAAGAAAAGCAACGGAGTTCATAGTGGTCAATCCGAAAGAATCTACTCAGAACTTGAATTTCAAAAAAAGAAAATTTTCTGTAGACTCATGTGGAGTTGAGATTTTAGGAGGAGGGTGTTATGGTACCTTCCAATGAGAAATGGACTCTTCCTCCTACTATATAATTACCTGCAGGAGGCAGTGAAGTACGACAGTTAATGACAGCTAGTACGCAGTCAAAGCCAGCTACGATTCAGGCAATGAGCAGCATAATTGTACCATTCAAACTTACTTATTCTATTTACTTATTACTAACATTTCCTTTGCATATATTGTTATACTAATACACGGTTTTGAATCTACCTTCTGTTTTCCATGTCTTACTTCTGGCCAAACAGGTCACTACAACTATGCGGTGAAGTTTCACCACAACAACTCCACAACAAATTGGTGACAAAGCTCCACAACACACCTCTTAACCACTGTTTCAAATGGAGCAGAGTCCAAATAACACTTATCAAGCCATTGCTTTGCTTGAACAGTATTTTTTCTCATCAGAAAGTAATGCTTTATCAACACACAAAATTCAGATTTTTCTCTTGTTTTGAAAATTTGTAACAGTAGCTTCACTTAAATAGATGTAATTAGTAAACTAATAATCTGATTGGGCCCAAATTTTGTCACATGCCATTTAAAGGTGAGTACTTCACAAAAATTATATGAATTTTTTATTCGTAGTGCAATCTATATATCAGGTTTTATTGAGATGTGTTACATGTGTATCTATAGTGATGAAAATGTTTTTTTTTTCTAAATACAATCAGCTCATTGTCGCCATAAAATGAATATAAATAATGGAGGCATAAATAATCAAAACGAGAAAGCCAGAACCCAATAATATCAACGATGAACAATGTCACATTGTGCTGATCATGGGAAATAAAAATATAGATGCTCATAAATAAAAATTTACATATTCAATTAAAAATGAAAAAAAAACTCTTTGATGACTGATAGTGTTCAGATATTTCATATTTTTTAACGGTTTTTAGACACATTTTGACCAGAAAAGAAAAAAAAATGATTTAAATGAACTCATGAAGAATTTGATAAAAAGCTTAATTGCTGCATCTTATCAGTTATCTTTAATAAAACCTGTATAAATGAGGGATTTCTATTCTAAATACACAAATATATATAACTAATACAAGTCCAATGTTTGTCACTTAGCTGATTGATTTTACCTTCAGTATACTGACCCCAGAGTTTTGCAGAATGACCCTCCAGAAATCACACTGTTCTCTGGTTACACCAGCAATTATATATTACTTAAGCATTGCTTTCTTTTTTTTTACTCTAGAAAAACAGCTCTTAACAATCTTTGTCACAGAGAAAAAAAGATAATCAATTGCGTGAAGAAAAGTTACCTACGGAACATTTTTTTTCATGAAAGTAAGAAGATAACCGTTTTCTAAGATTCTTGTAAAATCTGTTGAAGGCAGTAAAAATGGTTGCTGGCACCTATTATAAAATCAGAAAAAGAATTTCTAACCTGTCGACTACATCACCTGTCTCTTTCATTTCAAAACCTTTAACTCAACAGTTCCAAACCATTCACCATTCGTGTCTTTGCCGTTAGCTTATCAAGTTTGCGTGGTGAAGAAAGACCACAGTAAACCGAGTGAACAGCTTTGATAGATCTATGACACTGTTCTATGTGAAGAGCCAACAACCAATGTTGATTTGATCTTGCATTTCTCTTGTGTCAGAGTTGTCGTGTTTTCACTGGCTGTCTTTCCTTCAAATACCAGCATGGCTTTCCTTCTGATGTGACCTGATGGTTCACTGGTCACGTCTTTCAAACACACACAAATAAACACGTGCACACTGTCTACAGAATATTGCATCTTAACAGGACATTCAGTTACACTGGCCAGATCTAGAAGTTTGTTCATATGTATCATCTATAAACTCACAACCCTTTTCTTCCTTGCACCATTCTCTGAACACTCTTGGCAAGGTAAAATCAATGGCAGAAGTAATGCTCTGCTGGGCTAGAACAGTTCTCTGTCTTCTATGATGGCAGTGCTGGCTCCTATTAAATGTGGCAGGGTGGCTGACCGATCACCAGCCCAACTGACCGACAGTCAGGTGGATGGACTTAGAAGGCCACCCATCACCCTTCTTTTTCTGACAACATTGTCCATTGCTCTGTCCTTGCCTCAATTCACAAACCATCTAAGCAGCGTATGCTTACTATCCTGCTTTTCGAAAATGACGTGTTACAGACATGACTTGATCATCCCAATTCTTTAAACATACTTTACAGTCTACACACTGTTTTGGTTCTTTTAGTTTTCATTGTGGGGGTAGGAAGCAGAAAATTAGAATCCAAATTATAGTAGATATTTGATAGTACAGTATTCAGTGGTAGACAAAGACTTGAAATAAAAATTGGTTTTCATTTGTTGCTTTTCTATGATGAATATATGTGCGCACACACACACATACACACACACACACACACACACATATATATAATTTTTCATTTAAATACCAGTTATTGACACAACCTTCATTTCAAACTTTCATTATCTTCAGGCGATTTATAATAATGTGACTTTCTAATGTTTTCAAATGTACAACAGAAATTTTTATAAACGTGTGACTGGAAGTTTAAAATAACTGAAATTTCAAAATTAGGGAGAAATTACTTAAGGATCTTAAACACTTTTATTTAGGTTTTTATGATCCTAAGATGTATTTATAGGTGTGACTAGCAGTATAGCCCGGCATTGCTCGGGTGTTTTTTTTTTTTTAATTTTAATTGTTTCACCCCAAGCAAGGCATTCCGCTGCCACGATTGCGCTTGGGGCTACATAGGGGAAGGTAAATAGAAAGAGCGGTTAGATATAGGAAATGTCAGAAGTGGGGTGACAGGTAGTTGGGAGGATGGGAAGAGTGTTTGAAAGAATGAAAGCGAGTTATTGTGTTAGGAGGTGTCTATTGACCTTACATTTAAACTCCTGGAGATTGTAGCTGTCGGGGAATCAGGTATGTGGAAGGGAATTCCACAGGCGGTAAGTGCGAGAAAAGAAGCTGTTGGAGTAGAAGTTGCGGTTGCATTTTATCGGTTTCACTGTAAAAGGGTGGGATCTAGTTGCTAATCTAGTATCTCATGCAAATTTGAACCTAGGGGACACCAGTGATCTAAGTTCTTTGGAGCAGAAGCCATGGGAGTATTTATAGAAGAGACACAGGGAAGCCACGTCGCGCCGGTGAGAGAGAGACTGCAGGCAGTCTGCCAAGTCAGTATTGATCATATTACAGACCCTCCACTGTATCTTGTCGAAAAGCCCAAGGAGAATAGCAGGGGCATCCGACCAGATGTGGCAACAGTATTCAATGCACGGGCGGATGGAACATTTATAAATGTGCAGGATAGATTCAGACGGAAAAAACCTCCGGACCCTGCACAGAGAACCGACTTTCATAGCAGCGAATTTAGCAATGGATTCGATATAGTCATTCCACTTGAGATCTGCTGAAAGTGTGAGACCAAGGAGGTGTAGTGTTTTACTCTCTAGGAGGCAAGCCTGGTCCATGCTAATGGGAGGTAGGTGCAGATGTCTATGATGGTTAATTGATAGTAGCTTTGTTTTAGAAGCATTAAAATTTATGAGCCATTTCATACCCCAGTCCACTACGGATTGGAGGTCCTTTCCAAGCTCGGTTGCAAGATTAGCTTTGTCACCCACACCAGATTTTTGATTGAGGTGAGAGTAAACTGTGGTGTCATCGGCGTACATACCTACTTGGGATATTATGGTATCGGGGAGATCATTAATGTAGATCAGAAAGAGCGTAGGACCTAGGATAGAGCCTTGAGGGACACCCGCGTTCGTATGGTAGCTCTGGGAGGCATGTCCGTTTAATACCACTTTCAATGTGCAGTTAGATAGGAATGACTGGATTAGTTCAAGCAATTGTCCAGCTATACCATAGTTCCGCAGTTTGCATAGAAGGCCAGCATGCCAAACTCTGTCGAATGCTTCAGAGATATCCAAGGCGACGGTTCGGGCTTCGCCATTCCTGTCGAGTGCCTGGTATATATACTATATGGTCGTTAGCATATCGGCAGTAGACCTGGTGAAGCGGAAACCATACTGCTTGTCCGAGAGGAGCCTGTGTTCTGTGAGGTGCTGAACGAGCTCGGCATTGATAATGGCCTCAAACACTTTGCCAAAGATCAAAAGAAGGCTGATAGGGCGGTAATTTGTGGGGTCTGAGGGTTCTCCAGAGTTTTTGAATATAGGAACTGTTTTTGAATTTAGAATGAAAGTTTTCAAACTAATCCATGGTCCTGGAGCTCAGACTCTTTGGACATTGGCATGAAAGACTAAAAAGCAATAGTTGCTTCCAGTTAAAGCGAAACCGTAGACTGAAAGAATAATGAATGGATATAAGTCAAATTTTGATTTCCTGGTATCAATGTCAAATAAGGTTTTTTCATTGTAAACTGAATTTTGAAGGCTAAATAAGTCCTCTGAGTAAATGGTATCATGGCTGAGACTAAGCAATACAAATATACTTACTTAGAGCCAAACCTGAAACAAAAACTAAAATAAAAGAGCTTCAAAAAATACAGACATACAGGCAGATAAACAGACACACACAAACTTCTTGCCTTATGCTCTCACACCCTGATTGAGCACTCTGGAAGAATGGTAGACTTTGAAAAACAGTAGCTACTCTGGCATGTACACATCGCTCATTCAGTAAAATGAATTAGAGCACTCTGGCTATTGGGCGCGTATAATGATAATATATAGACTAAAAAGTCTGCCTTCTTCTACCAAACGCCCATAGCCCAGAGGTAGAATCACCGACTGATGGCAATTCGGTTGGGTTTCAATCTTGGGTTAAAAAGCAATCAGAGTCTAACCGTACTGATGAGCTGTGATACAGCAAAACAGATCTGTCTGCGGATGACTATATATATATATATATATATATATCTCAAGGTAAATGAAGTACATGAACAAAAGTCAAATACTCGTAGGAAAGGAAAAGAACCCAAGATGAAAACCCTAACCCTATATATATATATATATAGGCAGGTTTCATCCACATGCAAGAAAGATTAAAAATAATGGAAGTAGTGTTAAGAAGAAAAGTCCTACATTAAATAATATCAATTGTGAACATGGTAACATTGTGCTTACCATGTTTGGAATATAACATACACATTACATACATAAATTCTACACATATTCAATTACACATAAAAAAATATATTCATCCTTGATAATGGCTAAAAGTATAGTTGAAAATGCTTGAAAAAAAAAATAAAGACAATTTTTATATAATTTGAGTTCTGAAAAGAAAAAAACACATGTTACAAGGATGCATTTATATATAAAAATAATATTAATAATGTATAAATCTTTATATAAATCTATAAAAAAGAATCTTTTTGACTCTTTCGTTGACTGAACTAATAATTATTCCTTATATACACATTTAAGGATTTCCAAAAAATATAACTTAACTTCTTTGCCAACTTAAGTGGGTAAAGATACTTGACACTTTACCTTCCCTTTCTCCCCTCATAACACTCGCCAGTAGTAAAATCTATGTTTCTTGCTTTGAATGCAACAAAAATTGTATATTTGTAAATATTTTATTTGGTGTGTTTTGTAAATTAAATATTTGTTTGTGATTTACCTCTGAGTTTTGGTCAATGAAAAAGTCAAAAATATGCTTTTACCCTTTTTGATCCATGAGGTTCTCTTTCAGGCTTTAGTTGGTTAGTAATTTTTCTTACAGATTCTTTTGGCTGGATATAAATCCTTAAATCACAACTGAAGTTGATAACAAAAGCAAACTGACTGTTCTCTGCCCAAAACCTATTTTTATAGGGGCTAACACCTAATTTGCATATTTCTAGAACCTTTCAAATTCTCGACTCTACTGGAATTTTCTACAATTTTCCAAAACGTTCTATTCCTAATTTCAGTATTTAATAACTACTTCATGAATTAAACCTTTTTAGGAATGACACTTAGGACTCAGTAGAATCCATTACTATAACTTTTTATACATTATTAATATTATTTTTATATATAAATGCATCCTCGTAACACATGAAAATCACAAACTTAGGCATCTTGAAGTGTGCTCTATGCTCTTTCTGTGTAGTACCAATAATAACTTTCTTGACTGAATTTTTACTTGTGATGAAAAATGGATCCTTTATGATAACTGTAAACAATCAGGTCAATAACTGGTTGTGATGAGTCCCCAAACATTTCCCGGAAGCAAAGTTGTATCAACAAAAAATTATAATAACTATCAGGTCGTCTGCAATTGGTTTTAACTACTCGTTCGTTGTCTTGCAGCCATTGGCCGAGATAGAACTCACTACACCTCTCCAGTATTCCCTGTGCATCTGAAACCCTGGCACAGTTTGCAGCAACAATTCTTATCTTATCAAATAGCTGAATACTTGATGCTTAGCCAGGGCTACCAAGGGTGTTTTTATTATGACACCAACACTAGATAAGTTGCCTCCAGGTCCCATTCTGTTATTTAACTCATAACTGGAGGGAAGTGATGGATTAATACCTTTCCCAAGGGTACCAGTGCTGAAGTGAATGCAGGGTACTAAACTTGAATTCGAACTTGGCTCACCGATTTCTCTTTCCAAGCCGATATCCACTGCACCACAACGCACATCCGTAACTACTACAGATATCCTGAAAGTCAATCAGAGCATTAATACAGAACTTTACTGCAATAAACTTGCTGAAATGCATGCATGCCAGTAAAAAATGAGACCTGCATTGTTGAATCAACATGGTCTAATTCTGCACCATGATAATGCACAGCCACATGTTGCAAGAATGATGTTACCAAACTCACTGACTTGGGATATAAGATTTTGCCATACCCTCTATATTCTGCTGATCTTTTATCCACTGATTGTCATTTTTTTTAGTACTTAAGCTCATTTTTAAATGATAAAACTTTTAGGTTCAAACCAGAGGTGGAATCAGCATTCAAAGACTTTATTGCAGCACAGCCAATAACATTTTATCAACAAGGAATAAATCATCTCTTTGATTCATAGCAGAAATGCATAGATGCTCAGGGCTTGTATTTTGATGAATTTCAACATTTTAATAGTTAATTTTCAGGAATAAAATTATGTTTCTGAAATTGGCCATTATTTTTGTAACAATGGAATAGTTACAGAAAAGTCACAGAAAAGATATGATACAGCAGTTGGAAAGTGACTGTAGTTGAGATTCCATGTCAGGACCAATAATATTGCAGAGTCTTTGGATTTAGCCAAGAATTTATAGATTTTGTTAAAATAAACAAGCCATTTATTTCCCAGTTAATAACAATGGATGTCATTTTTTAGATAAAGCTGACAATTTGACCTTTTCAAACCTATCAGGAGTAAATAGATGTGTCCTGAGCATAGATACTGAGTTAAGAACTGATGACAGGAAAATTATTTAAAATTATTTTCCCATTTAAGGCCAATAACTTAAAAACTATTTTGGAGATTTTATCATTTTTATCACATATCAAAACAAATAGTTTTTTACAAGTACTACAAAATGTACAGTTTTAACCTCTTTTAATCATTTCGCGTCAAGGGGTTATTTGGAGTGAAAGAGAATGAGAAAATGTTAAAGGAGATTAAAAAAACAGGTTTCAGAAAGACAGATGATAGCAATTGATATTGCTTTTAAGTTTTGGAAGATTCTTGTTAACAGGGAAGAAAGAAGAAGGAAAAGGTAAGAAGAGTGAGAGAAGAAAAAGTTAGAATAGAAATTTTGGTTATATTTAGCTATTTTGGCAGTAAAATTGAGACCTAGTTGCCAATCTAGTATTACACCTAAATGCATGTGATCAAAATACCAAAGACAAAAGCTCATCAGAACAACAGCCATGAAAATATTTATAGGAGAGGGACAGGGAAGTCATGTTAGAGCGATGGGAAAGTGACTGAAAAAGAGATATCAGATCAGGATTGATAGCTAAAATGTAAATCTACAGCAAAATATCATTATAATACCAAAAGATATTCTCAAATTGTGAATATCTACAAATTTTCTGCTTGTTAATTGTTAAAGAAGTGTTAACTGATATTCTTTTAAATAGAATGGTAGACTTTGAAAAACAGTAGCTACTCTGGCATGTACACATTGCTCATTCGGTAATGAATTAAAGCACTCTGGCTCTTGGGCGGGTATTATGATAATATACATGCTAAAAAGTCTGCCTTATCTCCCAAGCGCCCATAGCCCAGAGGTAGAATCACCAACTGACACCAATTCGGTCGGGTTTCAATCCTGGGTTAAAAGCAATCGGAGTCTAACCGTACTGATGAGCTATGATACAGGGAAACTGATCTGTCTGCAGATGACTATGCTCTCACACCCTGATTGAGCACTCTGGAAGAATGGTAGACTTGGAAAAACAAGAGCTACTCTGGCATGTATGCATCGCTCATTTAGTAATGAATTAGAGCACTCTGGCTCTTGGGCGGGTATAATGATAATATACACGCTAAAAAGTCTGCCGAGAGCCCATTATGATAATATACATGCTAAAAAGTCTGCCTTATCTCCCAAGCGCCCATAGCCCAGAGGTAGAATCACCAACTGACACCAATTCGGTCGGGTTTCAATCCTGGGTTAAAAGCAATCGGAGTCTAACCGTACTGATGAGCTATGATACAGGGAAACTGATCTGTCTGCAGATGACTATTTATGCTCTCACACCCTGATTGAGCACTCTGGAAGAATGGTAGACTTGGAAAAACAAGAGCTACTCTGGCATGTATGCATCGCTCATTTAGTAATGAATTAGAGCACTCTGGCTCTTGGGCGGGTATAATGATAATATACACGCTAAAAAGTCTGCCGAGAGCCCATAGCCCAGAGGTAGAATTGCCGACTGACACCAATTTGGTCAGGTTTCAATCCTGGGTTAAAAGCAATCAGAGTCTAACCGTACTGATGAGCTGTGATACAGTGAAACAGATCTGTCTGCGGATGACTATATATATACATATATATATATATTGTAATAGTTGTTACAATGGTTTATAAAAGCATAGTATCACTACACAAAAATTCTCGTGTTTCGGAGCACAACTGCTCTTCTTTGGGTGATTTGTGGAACTGAAAATAAATGGTAGAAACAATTTATTTTTAGGAATGTGATATGTAGAAGAATAGTAGTTGTGCTCCGAAACATGAGAATTTTTGTGTAGTGATTTTCTGCTTTTATAAACCATTGTAACAACTATAACAAAAAAGCTTTACTTTGTATTTAGCACTCCATATAAAAGTAAATGCTTGAACAGTGGGTTTAAAATCTACATGTTCTGTCACTTTCTTACAATATATATATATATATATAAGTTAAAGATCAAATGCCAATCAAATATGAATCAGAATCTGTCAGGATAAGATAAAGAACAAACAGGAAAAGTTTATCAATCTAACATGTTTTACTTTTATTAAAGCTTTGTCAGAGATTGAGAGAAAACAAACAAAAAGACAGAACTTTGGTATTTTCAATTTTGTTTGGATCAATTCTTATTGGTTAGTCATATATCACATGCATTAAAACCATAGATAATCCTGTATGTATATGAGTTTGTAAAAATTCTAATATCTAATTGGGTATCAAATGATAATGTGTATTTGTAATTGTGTATGTGTGCTTGTTTATTGGGATAAATTCTAACGCTTTCATATTGTGTGGTCTGTTGAAGTAGTTGGGTGTTATTCTATTAATCTAAGGCTGTTTTTATGTCTGTACTCTTTGTATTAGATAGATACAAGTTACATTCCTCAAGAAAGGATTTAAAGAAGAATGGTGATGTAATGTTTTGTATGTGTGTTTATAGTTGTTAATATTGTTATCATTAAGCTGTCAAAATATTTTCTCCTTAAAGAATTATGTTCTTTTTTAATTAGGCTGGCATTAGTAAAATCAAAGTTCTGTACAGCATCATTCCTGTGTAATACAAGAGAGAACATTTGTCCAAACATAAACCTCTCTCACTGTTTACATTGTTTGGCACTAGTGTCCTCATCTTTATTACCATGTTTACGATGCTTCAGTCATTGTACACAGTGGCGTTCTTCAGTACAAACAATGTAAATAGTGTCAATACAACTTCATCTCAGAGGTATAGATAAATTTCTCTCGTGTTCATAAATACAGGGTTTTAGATCATGTGTTCTCAGTTCTTCAATATGGCAATGAATGCTGGACAATATCATCAAAGATGGAGGAAAAAACTTGAAGCAACTGAAATGTGGTTCTACAGAAGGATGCTGCAGATATCATGGACCAAACATGTGTGCAATGATGAAGTGTTGGAAAGAATGGCAATAAAAAGAAAATTAATAGTGAGCATCAGGAAGAGACAACTGAAGTTTCTGGGACAAGCACTGAGGAAGGAGGGCTTGGAGAACATGATACTGACAGGCCAGATAGAGGAAAAAAGAGACAGAGGAAAGCAGCAGATGTTGCGAATATCATGGATCGAGCATGTGAGCAATGATGAGGTTTTGGAAAGGATGGAAACTAAAAGGAAATTAATACAGAGCATCAGGAAGAGACAACTAAAGTTCCTGGGACATGCAATGAGGAAAGAAGGCTTGGAGAACCTGAGGATAACAGGCCAGATAAAGGGAAAAAGAGACAAAGGAAAACAGTGGATAACATATTTGAAGGATCTAATCAGGGGGATGATGGAACGAGGGTTGCATGATGTAACAGGTGAAGGCATGCTAAGAGCCACCAAAGACAGAGGGACGTGGAAAGCCATCATCGCCTATGTCCTGAAGGGACAGGACACATAGAAGAAGAAGAATGTCTCTCCTATATAAACATTTTTGCATTGTAAGCAATTTATTTGATGAATCTTGTCATTTGAATTGGTGTTGTGTTTATTTTTCTTCTTAACTATATCTCCAATAGTCTTGTCGGTAGTGGTAATGATGACTAATTTGTTTGTAAGTTTAGCAGAAAGAGTGCTGAAGAGTAGGATTATGAATTTGGTGTAATTTTTGTCTGAAATGTTATTAGTAGTGTCTGTTTTTTTTGCTTTGTAGATTTTGTCAGCTTGTTTTTTAGTGCAGAGGATGAAATGATGTGGATATTGAAAAAGTCTGAATATTTTCTTAATATGTTTCTCTTCTATATTTAAGAACTCTGGGCTACATATCATAAGGGCCTATATATAGCAGGGTGCAACGAATAAATTGACATCAAATTTATGCAAAAATCAAAAAAATCACACTGACATATCATTTTAACCATATATTTATCAAAACTGCACAAAAATATCTTGATATACTAAAGAACAAATTTATTCAATAAATGGAATATCATTCTTGTTAAAGAAGGATTATTCCAAATTTGAAAAAGTTTAGCAATAAAATTAATTAACACAAAATGTATATTATCTTTTACTAACATTTGTTGCTTAAATACATAAAATCTAAAAATATGCATCACATCTCCCCCCACAAAGATGTTGATGGGAGACATGGTCAAGGTTTAAAGTGGAGAGCCCAAACACATGCAAGAGCCAAAAATTGCCCAGTCTCTGCAACTGTTGATCACATGCTTGGTGGCAAGCACTGATCCACCCCTTTAGTGCAATGGACTGGCGCAGTCTTGGAAGATTGTTCCCTGGGACTAGGCACCTCTTATTGTAATTTTTCTCAAATGCCTGTCTGCCCTTAGACAGAGATACAACTGAGAGATGATGATCCCCACCAACCAAAACATGGCGAGTGAGTATAAATTTTCTAAACATAGCTTAGATATGGCAAAAGGCCTGATGCATGGAGTTCCCAGAATTGAATTATTGAACTATTAAGTCATTATTGTTCTAGCAAGACAAGTTGATAACTATTACACCATGTCAACACGCAGAATATATATATATATATATATATATATATATATATCCAAATGATGAAGAAAGAAGAAAATAATTGCAACATTCAAAAATTAATTTAAAACAGTACTCAATATAAAAATAGAGCAATGAATACTAATTATTAATAATTTGTTTAGAGCATGTGCAAACTACAAACTACTACAAAATTGTACATTTTTTTCGACATTGAAAGAACAATGTCTCATCAGGTAGTCAGTAACAATGGTATTATTGAATACCTGATAAGACATTGTTCTTTCAATGTTGAAACAAAATGTACAATTGTTATAGTTTGTAGTTTGCACATGCTCTAAACTAATAATTAATAATATATATATATTTAGGCAGCATATCCTCATTCAAACATGTTCCCTTGAATAATATAGACATATATTCTCTATTTTTATAATGATTCTTTCTCATTCTCTAATTAGCTTCATGAAGTTGAAATTCATAAAGGAAGGTGCCATAATTATTGTTAATCCAATTAGAGGGTATGATGAATAAGTTGTCGTCTAAATAATGCAAAAATGAAAACAACACAGACATTTCACTTTAATAGATATATTTACTAAAATTACACAAAAATATCTTGAAATATTAAAGAGTAAGTTTAATCAATAAAATTGCAACAGCACTCTGTACCATTCCACACAATCAGGAGAACCTGGTCATGGCTGTCAGACAATTTATGCGACCATATTATTGTTTAAATTTGGCCAAATAACTTCCCAAAGTTCAATCCCTTGATTATGATGTGTTGGAGCTCAGTTGAGATAGGAACCAACAAAACTTGTAATAGCAAAGATGAACTGAAGGCAAGGGTTATGGTAGCATTCATCAACTTAAACAAGGGGACTATTCAGAAGAGCTGCAGAAGATTCTAAAGTTGTCTAGAGGCTGTGTTTGAAGCCAATAGTGATTTTATCATTTCAAGATATCTTTTGTGTAATTTAAGTAAATATATCTATTAAAATGAGATGTCAGTATTATTTTCATTTTTCTATAATTTAAACAACAATTCATCCATCACACCTTGAGTGTGTGTGTGTGTGTGTGTGTGTGGAGAGAAAGTGAAAGACGTAATGTACACAGGCAGAAAGAATTCATCCAGACAAGTTTTGTTAAATTTTAATCTGTTGCCTTTTTTTGTGATATTGTGCTGTTTTATGAAACATGATCAGTCCTCAACTCCTTGCCTGCCTCTTGTTTTAATATACTCTCAATATCTCTTCCACTTAATATATGCAAACAGGTATAATTTTATTGACCAATCCACTACAATGACATTGGATTATCCAGAAAGTCCATGCCAATTTTTAGCCATTCATGTTCCAACACATTGGAATGCATCACCTTTATTAACTGATATGTTTAGATTTCCAATTAGAGAACACTTTAAACAATCTCATGAGAAAGAATATTCAAAATTACTTAATTTATGTCAATTTTGCATGTATATGAAACTGGAAGATTATAAGGTGCATTTTAGACACTTCATAATTTTTATTACCAGAAAGGCTAAAATACCTCACAACCAACTGAAAAGATATATGCTGTGTACAGTATGGCAAAGTGTACCTTAGCTGACAAAAGTGGTTCACTAAGTTTAAAGTTGGTGATTCTAACCTTATTGATGAAGAACACACAGAGATATACTCAGTACATACGACAAACAAATCAAGACATTAACTGAGAATAATCTGAATTACACAATGCAGGAATTGACAGAAACAATAAATTTATCAAGATCTACCATTCATGAGCCCTTAGTGAAGTTTTGGTCCACAAACTGCAATGATATTTGGGCACCACATGATCTGAATGAAAAGAATCTTTTAGATTGCATTTCTATCTATGATTTGCTGTATAAACGCAATGAAAATGCACCCTTTTTAAAGCAAATTGTAATGGGTGATGAGAATTGAAAAATTTTCAAGAATGTTCAGTGGAAAAGATCCTAGGGTAGGCGACATGAACCAACTTTAGCCACCCACAAATCAGGTCTTCATCCTAAAAAATTCATGCTGTGCATCTGGTGGGATAGGAAAATAATACTGTTCTATGAGCTTCTGCCAACTAACCAGTTAATTGATTCTGAAAAGTAATGCTCATTACTGGATGAATTAAAGGCAGCAATTTAAGAACAATGCCCAGAATTAAGGAACAAGAAATGTGTTCTTTTCCATCAGGATAATGCCAGACCTCACGTTTCTTTAGTGGCCTGGCAAAAATTGTTGCAGCATGGCTGGGATGTGTAACCCCATTTTCCATATTCACCATATACTGCTCCTTTGTATCTTCATATATTCAGATCCTTGCAAAATAATCTCAGTGGTAAAAATTTTAATTCTTTGGATGGCATAAAATACAACCTTAATGAATTCTTTGCTGAGAAACTACCGAAATTCTGCGAAGATGTGATCAATAAGTTAAAGGAAAAATGGAAAAATGTTGCACAACAAAATGGTTCATATTTCGTGGAATAAACATTTAATGGCATAATTTTGTTATACTTCAATTTATAAGTCAGCATTAACTTTCCAGAAAACCTAATATTTTGTTCAATTTTTGCATAAGGCCACTAAGAATCAAAATTGTAGCTACACTGTCAAGAATACATGTTTTGTTCTGTTTGTGTTAAAGCACTTTCAATTATCTCAGTCATTACTGAGGATTGGCTACTGTCAGTTTAACAAAAAGATTTTATTGGCTATGCCTTGGTATATTTTTTGAGTACTGGGATTCAGATTAGTCTAAACTGGCATCATTAAGCACACACACACAAACACACACACACAATATCAATGTATATTTGGGCAGCAATCTTTCTTTTAAACATGTTTTGTTAAAAGCGACTGATAAGAAATATTTTATTAATTTTTTATTTAATTTTTCCTGTATTTTCCATGTGCTTTCAACTACTTCACTGGTCATTTTTGAAGATGTTAGTTTTCCGATATATTTATTTTATCCTCATGTTTTGACTGTAATGTAATTTTTGTATTTTTGAAAAGGAGCCTTCTTTAAAAGCTATTGTGTGAACATTGTCTATTTTTAAAAAAAACTTTCAAAACTCCATTTCCACTGTTAAATAATAGAAGGCTGATGGTGGGAGAAAACCCTGCCTCTCTTATAGCAAGGTGCCTTTGCTATTGTGAGTTAAATAGTATTTTTGTATTTTCAATCAGCTTTTGTGGTACAATTAACAAGTAGTTTTTATTACACTGTTGTTACACACGTGGCATGTAAGGCATTTCTTTTCTTTAGCTATTGTCAGTTGTTGTTCCACAAGTTTTTTTCAGAATGTGCTGGTGTTATGTTACTTGTTGGTTGATGAATCATGTAATTAATGTGTATTTGGACACCAATCTTTCTTTTAAACACATTTTGTTAAAAACAACTGACAAAAAAGATTTTATTAATTTTTGATTGAATTTTTCCAGTATTTTCCAAGCACTTTCAGCTACTGCATTGGCCATTTTCAAAAATGTTATTTTCAGATCTTGTTATTTTACCCTAATTTTTTTACTGCAAGGTAATTTTTCTGTTTTTGAAAAGGAGTATTCTTTAAAAGCTATCATGTGACATGCGTTAAATATATATATATATATATATATACTAGCAGTATAGTCTGGTGTTGCTCGGGTGGAATAAAAACTTTAAAACTAATCCATGGTCCTGAAGCTCAAACTCTTTGGACGTTGGCACGAAAAACTAAAAAGCAATAGTTGCTTCCAGTTAAAGCGAAACCGTAGAATGAAAGAAAAATGAATGGATGTAAGTCAAATTTTGATTTCCTGGTATCGATATAAAATAAATTTTTTCATCATAAACTGAATTTTGAAAGCTAAATAAGTCCTCTGAGTAAATGGTATCATGGCTGAGACTAAGAACTACAATTATACCTACTTAGAGCCAAACCTGAAGCAAAAACTAAAAAGGGCTGAAAAAATACAGATATACAGGCAGATAAACAGATGCACACACAAACATCTTGCCTTTTATATATATATATATATATATATATATATATATATATATATATTATCGATTTTCTGCACTATTGTAAGAGCTGCAACCTTGAAACTTCTAAATATTGTTTCTTATGTCTTTGTCTGTGAGTGTATCAAATTTGATTAAAATTGGACCACTCCTTCTATAACCTGATTTTTTCGATTATCGATTTGAAATATTTATCGGGGGTACCTCAACACAAAACCTAGCTAAGAACACTTATAGCAGATTCTTATAGTACAACTGTGTAAATTTTCAAGAAAATCAGTTCAGCCGTTTCGGCGACTATAGGTAACGGACACACACACAGACAAAGTTCCATTTAGTAATAAGTTTAGATAGATATATACACAAATACAGATATATACATTAAATGATTAGTTTATTCATAAGGTCTTTTTCAATCCTATAAAATAAATTTTATACATGAGAGATTAATAAATTTGGTAAAAAATGGAAGAAAATTTATGCTTGAAAGAAATTAAAAAAATTACAAGTTTACTTTACAACATAGTCACCATTTCATTCTGCACATTTTCACAAACATTCTATTCATTTCTGCATCCATCCATGAAGAAAATTTCCGCTATATTATTGATCCAATTGCGTACAGTAATTTCAACTTCAGATGAAAATGCTGACCTTTCAATTTCTCTTTCAATTCCAGAACAACCCAAAGTCTTATGGTGCCAGATTGGAGCTGCACGCAGCGAGAGAGAGTGTATGTGTGTGTGTGTGTAGTAACTGTAAATTTCTAGCTTCTTGCTGTTTCCACCATTTCCTTGACTGGAACACTGACTTGCATTGTTGCAATGCAAAATAAAAAAAAATAAAAAAAACAGTTTTCCATTCAGACCTTATTGAGAACAATACAACCATAATAATAATAAATTGCTTTGATTAACTGATGCACAACCTTCTCATGCAAAAGATTCTATCACTGTTCATTTCTTTATGTGTAAATCAGATGTGATATTTATGACTAACAAATGATATTACTCAAGGCTATCACACAGTAAACAGATACCCCACTTTTTTAACAGAACTTTATAAAATGCCGTGTCAAAAGTTTAATGACAGCTACCTAATAATGAGTAACTCTTTTTTCCACAGGAATAACATTAGTTAAAGAACATGACATAAAGTCTATATAGTGCAGAAATCAATATGTGGGTATATCTTTAATTTTTTATTCATTTGATCCCAAGCAAGACAGAAATGCCACTGGTTCACAAGGGGGTTACAGTGAAAGAAAAAAAAGGTATAGGGGATGTCAAAGAAAAGGTGAGAGATAGATAGAAATCAAGTAGATAAAACATAGCAACTGAAATTGCATTTGAAGTTTTGCAAATTGTAGCTATTAGGGAAGCAAACAAATGAAAGTGAGTTCCAGATGGGAAGTGCAAGAAAAGAAACTGTTAGAGTAGAAGAGACGGTTACATTTAACTATTTCTTCGGTAACAGGGTGGGACTTTGATACCATTCTCATAGTGTAAATACACATGATAGGGGTACGAGGGAAAAAAGCTTGTCAGAACAGTTTGTAGAGAAGACAGAGAGAAGCCACATCATGTTGGTAGGAAAGTGATTGAAGGTGTGCTGCCAAGTCAGGATCAATTATAAATCTAAAAGACTGTTCATATCTATATATCATCTATAAATCCAAAATTTTTTTCTTCCTTCTGATTTTCTGAACATTCTTGGAAAGGTGAAAAAATTTTCTGGGCTAAAACAGCGCTCTGACATCTACGATAGCAGTGCTTAAATGTGGCAGGGGGATGACCAATCAACAGCCCAAATGACCAACAGGCAGGTTAATGGACTTAGAAGGCCACCCATTCCCATTCTTTTAATACAACAATGTCCATTGCTGTGTCCTTGCCTCAATTCATAAACCATCTAAACAGCATATGTTTACCATCCTAACTTTTAAAAATGAAGTGTTCCTGGTATGACTTGACTATACTAATTTTTTTTCAAACATACTTTTTTAGTCTACACATAATCCAGGGAAATGTGTTTATTCAATGTGGCTGAAAGAAATTTAATTAGGTCTGCAACATTTCTTATATACATTCAATGAGGTTTAAATCTGGTGAGCACCAAGAATCAGTTACATGACATCAAAGGGGGGACATATTTTATTTATTGAAACAAACCATCACTACCATGAAACAAAGAGAGTATGAAGAGTTACAAATATCCCACCTTTCACTAGTATGTATTTATGTAAATATGCATGTATGTACATACATTAATTCTGTAGACTCCCTTCTTGAGGTATGACTATGGTGGTTTCCACTGCAAGTAGGTTTTCATGAGGGGGAGTAACTAGAAGAGAAGAGAAGAGCTCACTATGCAAATTACTATCTGGAGATACCAAAATCAAGTAAGTTGTCGGAACCTAAAAAGGTTACTGAATGAGAAATAACCAAAATGGAAGTTGAAAAATGAAATAGTAATGTTTATGACATCAACAAAATACAATACTTGGCGGCTGCACAAAGTAGATAATCACTGCTAATGGTGAACTGCTAAACAGCAATATAAGCCCCTCACCATAATATCCAATGGATTTATGAGGATTGGAATATACCCATTAATGTTCATATTTACACATATAACATAATTACAAAAAATTAAATATCTTGGAAGTGCTTAAACAGGATGAAAAGTGTGACATTAAAATTGCAAAATGCATTGAGATAGCTTAAGATGCCTTCCAACAGCTATGCAATGTATTAAGAAAGAGGAAAATCTTGTTAGAAACAAAGAAAAGTGTATAGAAATATTATGTAATGTTGATTCTCATACATGGCAGAGAATATGGGACAATCTCCTCAAAGATGAAGAATAGACTTGAAGCAACAGAAACATGGATCTATAGAAGGATGTTAATGGACTGAATATGTGAGCAATGACGAAGTTTGAAACAAAAAGGGAATTTATACTTAACATCAGAAAAAGACAACTGAACTTTATCGAGCACATAATTAGGAAAGAAGGCTGAGAAAATTTAACACTGACAGGGTATAATGAAGGCAAGAAGAACAGAGAAAAGCAGCAAATAGCCTACTTAATGCACTTGAGTAAATGATGAACAGAACAGGGATTAAGAGAAATAAAAAATATGACAAAAATTACGAAGCTACATGAAATTGTAGAGAGCCATGGTCACCAACACCCTGAAGGGACATGGCATATAGAAGAAGAAATTAGCCTTCTCCTTGACTGGATACCAGCCATAGCTATAGAGCCCAGTATGATAAGTTATTAATTCCAAGCTGGTAGAAGAACTGTTGTTCATACCTTTACAAGTGTGCAAAGAGCTTTAGATAGAATTTGAATTTAGCATACCAATTCCACTTTCCATCTTGATAACTGCTACTTAGATGCACATCCATAGTTGCATCAATGGTCTTTGCAAATTCTAACAGAACACAGAGTTAACACCAACTTGTCCAACACTTAACAAGTTAAATCTATAACCACAGATTGTCTCAATGATACATAAATTCAATTAGAAAGAAAACATCTGAGCATAATCCAATGGCAATATTCTCTAGCTAATCTGGAGTGCAGTCACCAATACTGTAATATCAATAAAGATATCCTTTGATGAACTAATGATTACCACTGGGTACTTGGCTGTAACTTTGAGCCTATAATAAAATCTGTAGCAAGCAAGAGGAGAACAATAGTTTGAAATAATTAAAGTATACTGAAAATTTTTCTTCTTCTATATGTTATGTCTCTTCAGAACAAGGACGTCATGACTCTCCACAACTTCCTATCCTGTGTAGCTCTTAGTAAAATTTGTCTTTTCACTCAACCTCAGTATCTGTTCTGCTATCCATTTACACAAGCTTGTTACTCACTGTTTCTATCTGTCCTTCTTACCTTCAATATGAGTTATGGGTGTACCTGAAGGAGACTACCACCACCTTTCAATTTGTCATTTTTCATTTTTTTTAACATTTTTTTGTTCAAGGTTATCGATTACACCCTAAACTTTCCGATTGACAAAAAAATTTGCAAAAATTTCAATATTTCAACAATTATAGGGGGAGCTCAGTTTTTCATACAATCTTATAGTAAATTGATCCTGTGCAATTAACTTTTTTGCTTGCACATATTCAACAATTGAATCCTTTGCAAAATTTTTGAATGAAGCCATTCTTGGAGTTTCCAAGCAAGATGCTATCATAAGAACTGAAGACAACTTGAAAAAGGCAAAAACATAAGCAACACCACGTCCCCACAAAAAACAAAAACAAAGTGACCCCAATGTGAGTGGTTCTAAAATGGAGGATCAATTTACTATAACATTGTATGAGAAATTGAGCTCCCCTCCAAATTTTTTAAATATTGAAATTTTTCCAAATTATTTTTGATAATTGGAAACTTTATGTAATAATCAATAAGACTGCGCTAAAAAAAGTAAAAAAAAATGAAAAACAACAAAGTAGTGATAGTCTCCTTCAGGTCCGTTGAGTTATGTCATATCAGCATCAAATTTTGAAAGCACTCTTTTCTCATTAGGTGTCCTAGAAATTTCACTTCTCCTGATGTTAATCCTTCTTTTTCTAATTTTCCTTAGTTAGGAATTCACATATTCTTGGTATACTTTTGCTGAAAAAAAAATCAAACGCAGTTACCACTTTGATGATAGAGTAGCCTCAACAGTCATTTCATTGTTATCTGCCTTAAGCCTCTTCAGATATTAATCCAATTAAAAACCTGTGATTCGTTGTAACCAGTACTACCAACTCTATCACTGAACAATGCCGCAAAACAATTACCATATTCTGAACCACCAACAATTATTGCAAAAAAGTTCTTGAGAATGTTACAATCAGTTAAGTCTAAGCTAAAATTAACACTGAAAGACTTCGGTCCTGTGAATTCTGTAAAAATCAACAACAAAATTCTTAACAGAGGCAAAATGTTTGTGCATACTATTATCAATGTCTCTGAAGTTATTTCCTCTTCCTCAAACAGGGCTTGGCTCTTTGCTATGAACTTTGCCTCAAATTCCACATCAGACACCCACAGTCATCCCCTGACTTCTGTCCTCATAAAGAGCTTGTAATCTCACAATCTCAACTCAAAAAGTTTCATCAAAACCACGACTTAGCAATGACAGTCCTTCATGGCTGAGTGGTCTAAATGCACATGGGCTTATCTGAATGCTTCCCCTGTATAAAGTGGAATGCATTTTCAAAACATAAAGGAAAAAAAAATATATATATATATATATATATGAAAAGTGTATGTATATAATTATAAATATCAATATATATATATATATATATATATATATATATAAACATGTAATTTGTTATATATATTATATTGTTTACATATTACATATGTGTGGTACTTATTTAAAAGCGCTCAATATCAGTGACAGAGCAAACATATTCATATAGATAGGTGTGAGTTTGTAACCCTGGGTTTTCACGCTTTTGCGATCGTCAGACAAACTGATTAATTTTTTTTTAAAAATTGGTCATATTCGTGTATTTTTGTGGAAGTGGGGGGAAAAAAAGCCACAACAAAAAATTAACAAACTACAATAATGCAATCGAAGAAACTCAATGCAACTGCAGAAACGGAACTACATGCCCACTCCAGAGAAATTGCCAGCAAACAAATATAGTATATAAAGCCAAGGTAAGTGCAAACAACAGCACAATGTACTACATCGGTGCCACTGAGGGACTATTTAAGAAAAGAAATAACAACCACAATCTTTCATTCTCCAACAGAAAATACTTGAACAGCACTACACTATCAACATACATATGGCATCTAAAAGACAGAAATATTTCACCAACAATAAGCTGGGAAATATTGAAAAAAGCACCTGCTTACAACAACATTACAAAAAAATGCCTACTTTGTCTACACGAGAAAGTAGCAATTATATCACATACCCCACAAAAGAACTTACTAAACACGAGATCAGAACTAATTTCCAAATGCAGACATGAAAATAAATACCTATTATCACAATAAAATAAATACCTATTATCACAATAAAATTATCCAAACAATAAATACCTATTATCACAATAAAATTATCCAAACGGATAAAAAAAAAAAAAATCACACATCTCTGCCATAGTAAAATTAATAATTAATAAACACTAACAAGCGCTACAAATTAGAATTTCCGCCATGTAAATATATGCAACCACAAAAAATAAAAAAATAAAACAAGCCAATAACCAACTTTAAAACAAAAATAACAATACAGCCTTAAATAAAATAATAGCAATTCTTACCTCCCATAGTTTCACACAGAACCCATCAAAGGTACCTATGTACGTACGAGAAATCAACAACTATTTGCGCGTTGACATCGCTGCACACCATTCGAATATGCCAACCGAATGAGTGTGTATATGTGCAACAGCACACATATACATATATATACCGAACCCCGCACGATTCGCATGTGTATGCTTATGCAAGCCTCAGTGACCGAACGCGCATACATGTGTGTGTGTGTGTCCTTGCGCGCGTTGATGGGTGTACAAATGTATATATGTGTATGCCTGCGTCTGTCGTGACGACAGATTTTTTTCCCCCCCACAAAATACACAAATATAACCAATTTTTTAAAAAAAATTAATCAGTTTGTCTGACGATCACAGAAGCGTGAAACCCAGGGTAACAAACTCACACCTATATATATATATATATATATATATATATGAAGGAGCAGTGGAGTAATGTACGGCAGCTCAGTATTAAGAAATAGGAGAGCTAAGTTCAAATTCCAATCGAGTTCATTACATTCACAAATATAAAAATTGAATGAGATTTTTAAATTCTCATACATCAAAGTCAATGAGAGCCCATTATATATATATATATATATATATATATATATATATATTCTTTGTTTTGTATTATTTTCATTATTAGCAATTTTTTTTTTCAAAATATAAAAGCTAATCAGAGTACTGAGAGACAGAAAAATCTCATTGGAAACAAAGAAAAGAGTACTGGATTTCTATGTGATATCTGTTCTTCTGTATAGCAGCAAATGCTGGATGATCTCTTTAAGGATGAAGGTGAGGCACAAGGCAGCAGAAATGTGGTACTACAGAAGAATGCTAAAGATATCAAGGACTGAGCATGTGAGCACTGGTGAGGTGTTGGATAGGATGCAAACAAGAAGAAAACTCATACTTAACACCAAGAAGAGACAGCTTAGGTTCATGGGACATGTAATGAGGAAAGAGGGCCTGGAGAATCTAATACTCACAGGATGTATAGAAGGAAAGAGAGAGACAGAGGAAAGCAGTATGAGGCATATTTGATAGGCTTCAGCCAATTGATGGCAGACGGGTATCGGGAGAGATATTAAGAGGAAAAATATTACGAGTAACAAAATACAGGGGCAAGTGGAAGTTCATGATTGCCTACGTTCTGAAGGAATATGGCACATGAAAAAGAAGATGCCATCTCCACCCACGTCTATTGAACAGGTGTAGAGGCTCATCTCTTGTTCCCTGTTTAGGATGTGGTTTCCAGTTTTCTCTTTTCCAATCTTTCCACTTTTCTTTTTTTTTTTTTTTTTCAATTGGAGTAGATAGTCTAAACTATCGCCCGGTTCACACTCCACCCATGTCTATTGAACAGATGTAGAGGCTTATCCCTTTTTCCCTGTTTAGGATGTGGTTTCTGGCTTTCTCCCCTCTAATCTTTTCACTCTTACGTCGCCCCGGCACATCAGTGGCTTTACCGCCTTGCTCGGGGTGATATGATTAAAAAAAAAAATGTGCACCACAATTAATATAAGAATGTCAGTTTTTTTGTTTTCTATTTTGAATAGCTTTTGTCCATTTCTCTGAAATAGTAATACTTGCTTTAATTTTTGTCAATGTAGATCACTTTTTTTTTTATTGCAATCCTGTTGTAAAATTATTGGCAAAGTGTTTCTGCAGCAAAATTATTTGCAAATCATTTGTATTCAATAAGTTATTCCAAGTGAGTATATCTAATATTTTGGTAGAGATGAAAAAAGAAAATTGTACAAAAATGACATCAACTACTTTTTATACTAAAATAAGTGCTTCTAAAATGTAATAATCCAACCCAAATGACTTTTCATTGTAGGCCAGTAATAATGTGAGTTGAAACTTTCAAAACATCATACATCTCAATAATATTTTGTTTAACGTTTTTATGATTGGCTCTGATGAAACAAAAAATGTAACTACTTGTATTCCTCAAAGAACTAAAGAGAAAATAATCATTTTCTTATTGCAAAAGAATGGTCTGCTTCTTTTATTTATGGTTAGCATGAAATAGAGAAAATGCTTAGTCAAATGCATTAAAGTTAGATTTTGCTTTTGATTTAAAAATCTAAGCATCTTTGCATCTTTTTTACATGTATCTGTTTATGCTTCAAACAAGGCAAATCTGTTCTTCACTATGACTTTTTTTTATGAGTTCCATTCTAAATATCTGATTTCTAATAATAATCCGATTTATGATATGTACTGGTATTAATCTTTATATCCCTGTATAATTCCCTTCGTACTTGCCTGTAATTCTGGAGATCATTTTATCACTCTTTCAAGATCAACAAGTATTTTATCTTTCTCTCTCTTTATGCATATACACACATCTACCCCTGCCATAAAAAATGAAAGCAAAATATTTTAGAGAATTATTAGCTGTTTCCTCACCGATCTCCCCTAAGTGTGGCAGGAAAGAATATATATATAGATACATACACAATGGTCTTCATTATTACAAAGAGGTCAGATATATATATATATATATATATATATATATATATATTTTTTTTTTTTTTTTCACTACTCAATGATATAATTATTGCAAAAAAATAAAACACTGGTAAAAAGCAAACATGCAACAAGAGCTTTTATAACTGGTAGTAAAGAGAATGAACTGAGCTGATACTACCTCACTACTGTATTTCTAATGAACTGAGTTAATGCTACCTCGCTATTGTTCAATGAACACAAGAGCAATTGAAATGTGAGCATGACAGGAGAGAAATATATATATATATATATATATATATATATATATATATATATATATGTGGAAAGTGTATGTATATAATTATAAATATCAATATATATATACATGCAATTTGTTATATATATTATATTATTTATATATTATATATACGATGTACTTATTTGAAAGTGCTCAATATCAGTGATATATACACACACACAAACACACACACACACAACTAAATGCACAATGGTCTTTATTTTAATAGAGAGGATATATATGTATATACAAATATATATTATGGAAAGTCCCAAAGGTTAATGAATTGGTTTTAACAACCGACATATTTAATTAATTTGTTTGAACATTATTTTTAATCAATAAATGTATTTCATTAGATGTTCTCTTTTTTAATCAAACAGTATATTTATTTATTTATTTATTTCTACCAGCCTGATTATTTGCAATAAATTTATTTATGAAAATGTTTGACATTCAGCAGGATTCAAACCTGCGACTCCTAACAACATAGGGGAAGCCACTAATTGATTTGGTGCATCTTAGACCACTCAACCACAAATAAGTCCACAGTCTAATCAAAGTTAAATCAAGCTTTATATAACACAATATTCAAATCTATGTAAGTAGCCATTTCATTAATCTTTGGGATTTTCCATAACATTGTATGTGTATATTTGTTGACATTATAATAGACTTTCACAGCAGAGATGGTTATTTACGTAGATTCAAAAATTGTGTTATATAAGGCTTGATTTAACTTCAATTAGACTGTGGAATCATTCGTGGTTGAGAAGTCTACAATGCACCTGTTCAATTGGTGGCTTCCCTTATGTTGTTAGAAGTCAAAGGTTTGAATCTTGCCAAATGACATATATTTTCGTAACAAAATTTATAAATAATCAGGCCACTCGAAATAAATACATAAATATTTTGTTTGATTAAAAACAGAATATCTACTCAAATATGATTTTCAATTAAAAATATTGTTCAAATATAGATATACATATTATCCCTCATTTGTACCATGACTTGAAGTTTCAAGCACAATGCAATCTACAGGTGCAGGGTATAGCCACTGACCATTGCATAATTTAAATTTTAGTAAAAATAACTGGTTAACACACTGCTGGCACAGTTATATATTAAACTGATATCACAGTTGTTAATTTCAGAAATTTATTTGGTGCTTAAAATAAACAAAATTTTTATATATATATATATATATATATATATATGTATGCAGAAAAATTATTTTAAAGTTATGAATATTAATCTTTTTTTTTAAAATCATATCACCCCAAGCAAAGCATTTTACTGCCACTGTTTTGCAAGGGGTTACATAGAAGGAAAGTTATGAGAAAGAGTGACAGGTTATAGGGGGTGTCAGGAAGTGGGTAAGAGAAGGATGAGAATACTGAAAAGAGTGGATGGAGAAGGGAGCATGAGAGAGAGGATGCAGGTTAGTGAGATAGCAGATGACTATTGACTTTACATTTAAATTCTTGGAGATTGTAGCTGTTGGGAAAGCAAGTAAATAGAAAGAAATTCTACAGGCAGGAAGTGCGCGAAGTGCGAGAAAAGAAGCTGCTGGAGTAGAATTTGCATTTACAATTTATTGATTTCACAGTAAAAGGGTGGGACCTAGTTGCTAATCTTGTGGCTCAAGTAAATTCATATATAGGGGGTACCAGTGAGCTAAGTTCATCGGAGCAGAAGCTGTGAAAGTATTTGTAGAAGAGACACAAGGAAGCCACATTGCGCTGGTAAAAAAGTGACTGCATCTGAGCTGCCAAGTCAAGATCTATTACATTACAGATTCTCCGTTGGATTTTGTCAAGGACACCTAGGTGGATAGCAGGAGCACCCGACCAGATATATCAGCAGTATCTAATGCACGGGTGGATGGTAGATTTATATATATACAGGATTGTTTCAGGCAGAAAAAAATTTCCTGGCCCTACACAGAGAACTGACTTTCTTAGCCATGGATTCTATATAGTCATTCCTCTTGAGGTCTGTTGTGAGAGTTAAGCCAAGGAGACGCAGTGTTTTGCTTTCAGACTAGCCTGATTCATGCTAATGGGGGAAGGAGTGATTGTCTGTGATGGTTAATAGATAGCAGTTTTGTTCTGGAAGCATTAAAATTCACAAGCCATTTCTTACCCCAGTCTGCCACGGATCGGAGGTCCTTTTCAAGCTTGGCAGTGAGGTTTGATTTGTCAGCCTCAGCAGATTTTTGATTGATGTGAGAGTAAACTGTAATGTCATCAGCGTATATGCCTACTTGAGATCTTATTACATCTGGGAGATCGTTAATGTAGATAAGGAAAAGCATAGGACCTAGAATAGAGCCTTGAGGGACACCCGCATTTGTATGATAGCATGTCCGTTCAATACTGCCTTCATTGTGCAATTTGAAAAGAATGACTGGATAAGGTCAAACAATTATCTAATTATACCATAACCTTGCAGCTTGCGTCGAAGGCCAGCATGCCAAATTCAGTTAAACGCTTTGAAGGTATCTAGGGCAACAGTTAGGGCTTCACCGTTCTTGTCAAGAGCCTGGTGTATATACTCAATGATGGTCATGAGCATATCAGCAGTAGACCTAGTGAAGCAGAAACCATACTCTTTGTCAGAGAATAGTCTGTGGGCTGTGAGATGTTGAACCATCTTGGAGTTGATGATGGCATCAAACACTTTGTCAAAAATCAGGAGGCTGATAGGGCAATAATTAGAGGGGTCAGAGGGTTCACCTGTGTTTTTATAGACTGGAACCATGAAGGACTTCCAGCAGGCAGGAAAGCAAGAAGCAGAGAGGCAGTAGTTATAGAGTTTGGAGAGAACAGAGGAGAGTTCAGGAGAACATTTCTTTTGGACATTGATTGGGATTCCGTTGCCGCCGCTCGCTTTATGGTGGTCAAGCTTTGAAATTATGTTAGAGACCACTGATGGGGTAATATGGATGTCATTCAGTTGGGTCTCAGTTAGGGGTGGGAAGTTTGGTACAGATACTACAGAAGAGTCCAATGTCAAGTTGGTGGAGAATCTGCAAGCAAAGCACTCAGCCTTGTCTGATGTTCATTGATTAGAGAGGGGATTGAGGGTTTGCTATTGTTTAGTACACTTTTACAGAGCCTCCATTAGTCTTTGGAACCGAACTTATGGGATGTTATGCGCTGCTTCATTCTGGTTGCAAACAACAGCTTGGCTTCTTTAAATATCTTCTTGCACTCATTGTGAGTAGAGGCAATCTTTTATATTAAACACAAAGGAAAGTCACTAGTTCTTTCTAAAAAAATCATAATTTACATAAAAATTAATGGATTCATATATTTAAGCAGATATTTATTTTTATATCTACAGATAACCATCAGTTTATTTTAGTTGTTTAATAAACTAGGATTATTGAAGTGTTTTAAGATAATTAATTTTTCAACAAGACATAATTTACATTTACTTCCTTTTTCCATTGTAAGATTTGGCTCTTGTTACGATATCCCAGATAATGATAGGTAAATTACTATCATTTTTTAATATATTATACGAGGGTACATTCAGTTATTGATTGTAAGAGCATTTTTTTAAATTTAAAAAAACAGTAATCTCCCTTTATGTTTAATATGAAATAATAGTCACAACTTTAAATAAAATTAATATTTTTAAAAAATTCATTTTACATATATATATATAAAAAGATTCCTATTTTAAATACTAAATATACTTTTATCATAAATAACTGTAGTAATATGTAAAATATATATACTTATTAATTAATATATACTTAATAACTCTGCTATTTCATTGACCACTGTTTTAAGAACAGCATCACTAAGTGCAATATATATATATTGTTTTCAACACATGAGGGGCCAATAGTTCAGTTCTTAGAACCAAACAGCCACATAACTGATATATGATTTGATTATAGTGATGAAGATTTGTGCAGAACAAATCCACACTTTTCAAATGAACTGAATTCAGAGAATTAGTGAACTTAATGTACCATAAGGTCTCCAAACAAACACTCTATAGGTTTTGAATTCACAGTTGTCCTCCTAGACTGGTTGTCAATTAAGGCTAAAGAGCTGATTTCTTTACGACTATTCTACCCAGGGAGAGAGAAAAAATATTCATACCCTTCCGAAAAGAATTTTCAGATGACTGAAAGTAACAAACTTCATTGGAATATAAACATGACCTTCTCATTTTTCATTTCCTGTTATCTATTAAACCACGTTCATATATATATATATATATATATAATCAAGAAACAAAAGTTGAATATTTTCACAAACCCATTAGCAATATGATATTTTGCAGCTCCCATTGCACATCAGACCAAATTTATACAACAATGAATATACAAATTCATACAACAATATAAATAAAGTAGAGAAAGTCAACCCATGAAGACAGAAAGGATAATCCAAAAGTTTTTATCTAATTAATACACATTATCAATTAGATAGATATAGAGAGCATTATATTATCCAGAGCAAATACCTTTACCTTAGATGTGGAGTTTTCCTGCTTTCTATGAAATAACAAAGTTGTCTGTCAAGGCGTCTATATTGAAAACAAGTCAGAAGTGTGTGAAAAGAAACTATTAAAATAGAATTTTTAAATATGTATTTTAGCTTGACACTGAATAATGTTTACTTTTATTTCTTGGACTTTTTGTCTACTTTCATATTTTATAAATTCATGTACAATGGAGAATTGGCAATAAATTTTTTTATCAGGTGTCATTACCAAACGATTTATGATGCTTGTACTGAAGACATTAAAATCTGCTGGATTTTAAATTTAGCACGCTTCTAAAAGTGCTGTTATGGATGAAGCACCAACAAAAGACAAAAAATTATGTGATTTCCTAAAAACTTTATTGTGCACTCACATGTTAACTAAATAAAAACATAAAAATATGCAAAAATATTTTTGCAATCCACATTTTGTGTTTGCATATCTATAGCAGAAAATTATATATAAATTTTTATATATCAGAACAATATTAGGAAAATTAATGACAAAGTGGAACAAGTGGTGCGTTTTGTCCTTAAGGACTTAACTGGAATAAAGTGTAGCTACATCAATATAATCATCACTATATATATATATATATATATATATATATAAATGCATTGTTGAGTGGATAGAATGTTCTCATACAGACCATGAGACATAAACTGGAATTTCAGAATGGTCATTTTATCACTAAGGCGGCTTCTTGATAATATCATTCTAAAGAGATGGCCTCAGCATGCAACAGTGTCAGGAAAAGGATTGAAACTACACCTTGAGCTGATTCAAGCCTTGTGTGTGAATTTGGGTAGATGGAACTATTACTCACTTGTTAATGATTGTGCTAGCAAAAAATGACAATGCATCTTGATCAAAAGTCCAAGTGTTATTTAACTACTGATCACATCAGAGTATTCACTTTTTTCTGCAAAAACTAATTAACATTCCCTCAGCATAGCTGTATAAATTACAGGTTACTTCTGTGGGTGTTCAAGAAACCAACCGGTTTTTAATCCAGGGATGTGGAGGGAACTAGTCAAATAGTCAGCTGCACAGCAACCTTATGAACACGTCTGGTCATGGGACTGATAATGATGATGATGATTTTGACAAGCAGCTGTGGTTGACCATATAACATCCACAACAGAGGTCAGAGTGAATGTGACCCATGAATGTCAATACGGACTGTTAATTACTTGTGGTTGAATGACAGGTGTGTGTGCTCTGAGACAAATTTCCGTCTGTACCACAACATGGTCATACATATAAAAGGGTCATTATTTGCAGGTAGAATTGAGACCTAGGGAGTGATATTTCCCAGAGTGACATACAAGGCTAACCCTTGGTGTAATGGTATGTGGTATCATATATTAAAACTTACATTCAGTATGGGTATTAACTAGAGGAATATTGAACATTGGCATATATCTTCAAGATGTTTTTCAACCAGTTCTCCTGCCATTCCTCCAACAGAAAGGTAATGTAGTATTCTTTTCAGAAAATGCCTACTGACATCGTACCCTTTCTACTCAATATTTTTAAAACAATGTTCACCATTTACAAAGCCAAGGACCCACTTAAAGTAGAGGGTCACAGAGTAATAGTTTATGCAGATATGTGGGACAGATAATGGTTAACCTTAGACTTCAACAAAATAAGATTTTAGTGGTTAGGAAACATTCTCTTGGGAGTTGGTTCCCCAAGTAGTAACTCATGAGAAGAAGCTGCTTGAGTGGAGTTTACATCACACTAATGGAATATGAACGGAATGAGGGTGGTTTTTCTACAATATCCATAGCATGGCAGGTCTTATTTGTTACAGCGGAAACCAAGAAATACAGTTTGTCTGAACACTTCCCATGGAAATAGCAATAAAGCAACAAGAGGCTTTTGACATTTTGTCTGTGAAGAAAGAGGTTGTAAAATGGAAAATAATTCATTACCTTCATGCTTTGAAAATGTTCAAAAACTACCCTCACTGGCATAACTCATTAACATAGCCTACATAAAACTCTTCCTATATTGCATCAACAGGAACAAGAGGCACAGAAACATGTGTCATATGACAGAATTCACTATCTGTGGATACAGTCACTTTCTCACCGACGCAGTGTGGCTTCCCTGTGTCTCTTCTACAAATACTTTCACGGCTTCTACTCCAATGAACTTAGCTCACTGGTACTCACTACATACAAATTTCCTCGCATCACAAGATTAGCAACTAGGTTCCACCCTTTTACTGTGAAGTCAATAAATTGTAAATGTAAATTCTACTCCAGCAGCTTCTTTTCTCGAACTTCCCGCCTGTGGAATTTTCTTCTGCATACTTGCTTTCCTGACCGTTACAATCTCCAAGAATTTAAATGTAAAGTCAATAGTCATCTCCTGTCTCACTGACTTCCATCCTCTCTCTCATGCTTTTCTACATCCACCCCACTCTCATCAGTACTCTCTTCCCTCTCCTACTCTCTTCCTGACACCCCCTGCAACCTCTCACTCCTCATAACATTCCTCCTCGTCCATCCCACTCATCAGTACTCTCTTCCCTCTCCTACTCTGTTCCTGACACCCCCTGCAACCTCTCAGTTTTCAGAACATTCCTCCAATGTAACCCTCTGCACAACAGTAGCAGTAAAATGCCTTGCTTGGGGTGACACAATTAAAAATATATATATATATTAAAGGCTAGTGTTACTAACTCCAGTCTGAATTTCTGGAATGTATAGCTATCTTTGTTTCTACTATTTACATGCAGACTATTATCATCATTTTGTTCTTGTTATTTTGGCTGTTTTAAATTGAACCCATTATTTAATTTATGGGAGTAGATTGTTCTCATTCCACTACTCATGTCCAGGGATATCTCATCTAGTTAATATTTTTAATACTGCTCAGTTATTGTTTGCTTTGTTTCTGCTGAGTTTAAGTTTATACAGCAGGGATTGAACTCACAATTACTAAGCCACCAAATACACAAACCAATGCTTAAATATTGACATAATAATTATGAGTTCAATTCCTAAACTGGGCAGTGTGTACATAGTGGGACCACGGTGAGAAATAACAGAACAGTATTAAAAATGAGAATGAGACAGTGACATGCCTTGCTCGGGGTGAAACGCTTATAAAAAGAAAAAAAAAAAAGAAAAAGTCATAATAAAAAAAGGGTAGTAACAAAAGAAGATATTACTGTAAATTGGAATTGCCAACTGATATCAATTTGGTCAGTTTCAATCCTGGCTAGAAACAATTGGATGTCTAACTGTACTGATGAGCTGTGATACAGTGAAACAGATCTGTCAGCGGATGATTATATATATATATATATATATATATATATATATATATATTATATTAATTTTCTCTTTTGTTGGGAATTTTTTGTTTTTATTAATGACCTTTTGATATATCTGTTTTTTATCAGTCTTTACACACACACACACACACATATATATATATATAAATATAAAATGGCTGGCCACTTGTATTCAAGAATATCAGTCCATAAGGGTGGCTAACTAATCCCCATTGTAGATGCCTGCTATGGACATTTATGTTTGTTCAACACCCACAGAGCCCACCTGTGGTTTATACTGCAACTATGCTGAGCAGGTCTTAGTTACAGTTTCTGGGAGAGAGTGTGTTATCCAGTGTGAAGAACAGTCCAAACAAGACCAGAATGCTCAAACCCTCGGTCACGATGACTTGTGACTTCTAGCAGGCACAACCACTAACAACACCTCAAAGGAAGCCATCTATCCAATTTCACTCACAATGCTTGAGTCAACCCGTAGTATGTTTTTCAGGCACATTACAAAGATACCACATGCTGGGATTGCCTCCTCCAAAGAGATAACATCAAAAAGTCACTTTCCTGACAAATTGACCAGGATGAGATTCAAACCTGGTGTTCATGGTCAGAAAGTGAATGTTCGAACCACTTGTCCATGCGCCCATATATATATATATATATATACACACACACGCACATATGTATGTATGGATATTTGATGTGGAGTTGTGGCGAAATTTCACCATAAAGTTATCGTGGCTGGTTTGTGCCAGGAGTAAAACACAAAACAAGAAGGTATATTCAAAACAGTGTATTAGTATAACCAGAAACAAGATATTCAAAGGAAGTGTTAATAATATGTAACTATAGAAATAAGTAAAACTGAAGGTATTACTATGCTGCTTATTGCCTGACTAGTAGCTGTTATCCACTGCTGTTAACTGCCTCTGTTATATATCATACAGGTAATTACATATAACAAGAGGAAGAGTTCATTCCTTGTAGAAGGGCACCATAACAATATGTAAACACAATTTGTGTCAGAATTATTAGCCTCCTCTGAATATTTGTATGTACATTTTAAGGAAATGTGAGTAATTGAAAGTACTGATTGAATTTGCCATAGTTTATTTCCGATGTAGTTTTGAATATTTCATGAAATTTTTAAAATGTTTTGATCCATTTTTGTCGTAATTATAGATTTTTCTTAATACTATTTGCTCCTTTATGAAAAGTATGTAATAATATTGCTCTTTGGCAGTTGTAATATTTTTTCATTAATTTGACACTTAATACAAGCACTCTTTGGTGAAAAAAAGAGTATTGACCTAATTCTATAATATTCTGAAGAAAATAATATGTGAGTACTATATACCATGATAGTTCATTTATTCTGCAACCATGATGAAGATTGTGGAAATTGATAAGCTTTCTATTAAGGAAATTGATGTATACAAGAATGGTGATGAACATTTTTCAAGACTTTTCAAGTATTTTAATGTTACTGGATTGACAATTTGGAACATTATCAAGAATTAAGATTAGACTCATTATACTGAGAATAAGTTAAGGGCAGGCAAAAAATTGTTAATTTCTGAGAGAATGGAAAGGAAAATTGTTAGAGATGTCTTGAAGAATCCTCCCCTAACAGCAAGGGACATTATCAATGACATTACCCTGACAGCAGGGTTGAATATATTCAACCTTTCAGATTTCACTTGCCCAATGAACTCAGTTGATTAAAAACTTAATTGGGTGATTAAAGTTTATTGCTTTACTTGCCCATGGTTGATTAAAAATCTTGCAATGAAAAAAAGGAAATTTGATTCCTTTTACAACCCAAATGTATGCCATTGAAGATTCACAAGTTACTTAGAATGATCTTCATGACCTTTTATCGTCCCGGTCAGTGTAAACATTCGTTTAGTTAATGCTTCCAGAGTGGAGCCAAAATGTCTCTGTTGCCCAAATTAAAGATGCTCACAGGTTTTTAGAAATTTTATCCTTGAATCCCCGCTTACAAGAAGTAAAAACAAACATTTGAAAGAAAGGAAAAAAATGCATATTTCTTTCAACCATGCACCAAAAACAAATTATACAAGTAAGTAATTTTTTATCATCAATGAGATGGAAGTTATAGTCAAACAGCAGAAAGAAGCTACGAATTTAGGTACCTCCACTCAATTGCCAAAAAAAAAAACAAACAAAAAAAACAAAACAGAATATCATGATGCTAAAAGAGCTTAAACTTAATAAAATCAAAGTTCTATCATCAAAATGTTTATGCTATTATTAAGAGGAAAGATCAAATTTTGTTGTTATTTTAAAAAAATTTAAAACCCTTTCTAACACGTTCAAAATTTTAACAAAATTTCATTTTTTGTTTTCCGTCAGTGACTCATGCTATGTTTATGTAAGGCAACTATTAAGAAAATGGAGTTGGGCGAGTAAATTTTCCCTCACACTTGACTGCAAGCCGAGTGATTTCTTTTTCAAATCTCACAGGCTGAATATATTGATGAAGATGTTCACTAGATGCTGTCATCAAGCAGGACACTTAACTTGTGTACCATAAGGAAAACTCTCTTATTTATGCCTAAACACCTACAAAGCAGGTTCTTTTATGCTAGAGGCTATCAATAACTTGGCGTGAATATTTGAACACTGTTTTCTGGTCAGATGAGACCAAACTAGAGTTATTTGATTAAATGACTTCTGGTATGTAGAGTGAAAATCAGCTGAAGTTCACAAACTGAAAAATACCCTTCTTACGATTGATCACAATGGTGGAAGTATTATGCTCTGAGGATGTTTTACTGCTTCTGAACTAGAACTAGTGACAGTATATGGTATCACAAAAAAAATGCAGTATTTGGTTTCATTGTTTTTGTTTAGTGGCATATCAACACCTCTATGTGTTATTTAATGCTGAAATCTAAAAATTTTGGATGCAATTATAGAGATAATAATTGTTTTACTGATACAGGTTTTAATAATTAACTACTAGCCGAAGGAAAAAGAGGTGGGTTTATACCTTTCCCAAAGGTATTTACAAGTAAGTGAATATTAATAAACCTAACAGGAATAGGAATTCTTCTCTATGATAAAAAATTCTAAACCATTACCTATTACAACATCTGCGCATCCAAGCTAACAGCACCTGGTATTCCCAAGAGGTCAACCATATAGGTCATGACTAGGCTCAACATTGCTACAATCAGTGATTGTACAAGAACCAATTTTTCAATGTAATGTGGCTTTAAGCCCAGTATTTGGGTATTCTTTAGGATAATATAAAATAAAGTTCACAAAAGTTGTATTTGGGGCCTCATTGGATGATCCAACATGACAATGATCCAAAACATATGGCTTATATTGTTATGAAATACTTTGCACAAAGTCATAACCTTCATCATCTATATCCCTCACCTGGGACATAATATATGAATCTAGCCTATTTGAATCTGGAATCCTAAACATGGCTTCACAAGAAGAACAGGAGAATTTCCATATTATATGTAAGACTGTTCCTTTTTGTTTCTCCTTACATTTTGTTTAATAAGTAGATATATGTGATATATTATTCTCTGCATGAGACACTTATACATACATATATATATGTATATATATATCGTATGTGTATTTCTTAGTAGTATGAAAGTCTCTCCGAGAAGAAAGCATGATTGTAATTCCTTTTCCATCTGTGAACTACTGTTATCTTATCACAGATATAGTCATGCCCATAATGGGGAAATTGTAAATGGGAGAATAAATCTTTCCCATTATACACATATCTCTCTCTCACTATATATATATATATATATATATATATATATATATATAAAATATTTGTGTATGTATCAAGAGTAAAAAACAGAGAAGAGATGGTGAAAAAGATATAAGACCCTCGTATATGGAATGAATTTAAAATAGAGAAACTTCCCAAAACATGCTTGGAGGGTCTAATTATTTCATCAACTGACTTGAATTATTCTGATAATATTGCAAATAAACATTGAAATTTTGCCAAAACTACACATGGCTCTGCATTTCTAATCAAATATTGATAACCTTCAGAACTACATTCTTTTTTTTAGAAATAATATATATATATATATAGTGTTGAGTCATAATGATGCTTGGTGCCATGATTGTTGTTTTTTTCAATGGTTTACTGATAAAAAGCTATTTTGGCAATCAGGTGTTTCGTTGCAAAGTGCTTGATATCAAGACAAAGATAAAGTGTTAATTGGATTAATGTGGAGAAATTTGAGTTAAGCCAACTCCAAAGCGTCATGAATGCACTGCTATGATGTACTCACTCCTCAGGGCTTTTATTTCAATCAAGGAGATTTGGACAAGTATATTATATTGGATTAGACCGAAAGTTTGTTCAGCTTTTTTTGGTAAAAATAAGACTATAGGTTAAATAAAAAAAGACATTTTTTTTTAATTTATTTATTTTTCGTGTTAATTTTATTTAAAAATGTATTTGCTGTTTTATTCCACTGTCTTTTACTAAATTTTTGGGCAGCTTCATAAATTCTATTTTCACAGAACTTTGTCTATTTCAGAAATGCTGTAGATGCCATTTGAAATCTTGCAGAAAATTAAATTTTCTTCTTGAAATTAGTTCTCTACAAAATTGTTCTTAAACAAAGAATTCTTTTAATAAGTATTTACAAGCAACTTCTAAACCAGAATACAAAAAAAGAATATTTGTATTTCTTTGGTTCAATCTAATATTAATAAAAATACTAAACAATAATTCTGGGCTGACTGATAATGGTAAATATCATTTTATGAATGATTTCACTATCATATTGGGTTAATCAGAAATTGCTTTTTCAGTTTTTTTATTTAAAAATGAGACAATTTTATATTTAATTTATTGAACAATGTATTTATCATTTTATTCTGCCATCTTTCATTTAGTCATCTCCCTGAGCTTTTTATCTTCTTAGCAAACAACAACTCTAATTGCCTGTTATTGTCTTCCAGAGAAATTATTTTTTTCTTATTAAGACAATTTTGTATAGACCAAAGTATATCATAATATATAGGTTCAATATCTGATAGTGAAGCTGGGTTAAGGATATCTTTCCCTCAGGCTCTAACCAATTTAGTCTGGTCACCAAAAAACATGTCTTATAATAACTGAATATGATGTTTTTGTTCTGGAATTCTGAATGATTAAAAAATGCACTCAGATATGTCAACTGTCAAAAAAGTTATCTTTTTTGAATGACATTAGTTAAAACTAAATAGCTCAATGACATCTCATGACAAAACAAAGCAAATAATTAGTCTAGCCTCAAACCAAAGTGAAATTACACAAGGTAACCAATTTTATTGATGATGTTAATCAGCTGTCAGCTTTTCAGACAGAGAAAATATACAAATAATAAAAGGTATAGGTATATACTATATTAAATTTTTTATCATATAATTAATTTATTATTAATAGTAATTTAGAATTAAAAACACTGATTTTAAATAACATTGTGTACTTTATTGTTAACAATGTTTCTGTAACTAATGATCTTATAATTAGTCTCTATACGTAATAAGTGATATTGCTAATTTATTATTAATAATAATATTAATTTAGTCTTTTCTTGTTAATATTAATTTGTGGCATGTTTTTCAGACACTGCTCTTAGAAGTGATAACTGGTAATAATATTTGTATTTTAGCATTAATATTAATATAGTATTAATAATAAAATTAATTTTAAATATATATTAATAATAATATTAATTTAGTATTTTCTTGTTAATATTACTTGGCTAATTAATGAATAATTGGTAGTCATATTTCCATAATTGAACATGTAATGGTTATAATTTTAATAACAGTCAGTCAGTTAAGTGCCATACGTGATACACGCTTGGGAGATCATGTCTTGAAAGAGACATGACTGACTGGGCAGAAGATTATCCTGCAGTAGGTTGCCATTGCTTTCTGTGGTAGACTGGTTGCCGACCAAGGTGATAGAACCCAATCTGTCCTGCTATTTAACCCATAACTGGAAGGAAGAGATGGATTAATAACAGTTGATGAATAAGAGAAATATCAACAGTTCTTATGACAAAATAACAATTTGCATTTGGCTTTATTTCAAAGAATGTTAGGAAAGCATCAAGTAACCACAAGAGAATTTTTTTGTTTATTACAAAGCTGGGTGACCTGTTGATATATGCAAACTCAAGAATTTTTCTAGCACTAAACAATTCACAAGATCAAATGAAAAATAGGAAAGTAAATTATTAACTGAGTAGAAAAGAAGTCTTGGACAAATCAAGAACAAAAGAGTGGGGGTGAAGGGAAAGCTAATACAAGAGAATAAAAACTGTGTGTTTTCCAGAATGGTAATAATTTTTTTTTTCAAAGAAATACATTAAAGTAGAAATCTTATGCTCTTTAGAAGCCAACAACAAATACAAAATAAAAAATAAAAATTAAAGAGATCAAAATTAAAATAGAACAAAGTAAAAATGTAAAAGATATTTCTAACTGCCTCAATCATGTCTTTTAAAAAAAAAAGTTTTGGGGAAGGTGGGAGCAGTCATCAAATGTTCATGAAGATCTTTCGAGTATCTTCGGGAGCTGTTTTTATAAGAAAGAAGATAAAAAATAAAACCAGAATCGATGCTTGCATTGAGAGTAAAAAGCAGGAAACTACACCAAAAGACATGAACAGAAAGATGAGGAGTTGACTTGAAGAATAACACTTTGCCAAATAAAGAAAGAAAGAAAAACATTCAGAAAATCTCTATTAAAATCAAACCTAAAAAAACATATTAACATGAAAAATGAGGAAGGGAAGGAATAAATAAAAGACTATCATTTGCAAGCAAAAAAAAGAAAACATCCACAAAAAAAAAGGTAAAAAAAATGGTAAAAAAATAGAAAGAAACTTGTCTTGGCACTACATGTCTTGATTTAGAAGAGCATAGAAATTCTCTGATAGAAAAGGAGACCTTTAGTGTAAAGTTTTCAAAGAGAGATTGAAAGAATGCCCTCCCCAGGGAATCTTGTTCTCTGATGTACAGTGCCGAAGACCCCCTGCAGTTTGTTGAACAACAGCTTTTTCACTCTTAAGGATTGCAAAAAGATCAATGGCTCGAAAACACCATTCCATTGCTCCAGACTCAGATGCAAAACTTCATGGCTTGCAGACAATTGCAAACATCTCAATGGATTTTAAATTAGCCCTCATAACTGGACAGTTTAGCGTTCAAACACTTATTTCTTCTATCTAGTAGTAATCCAACCTTTTATCGTCCTCTGAAAAAAAAAAAAAAATCAAACTATTTTTTTATATGTTACAAAGAAAACCATTTTTATGGAACATACCAGAGCCTTTATGCAGCTGGGTGGTGGGGAAGAATGTCGATCGTCTTCTGAAAGCACCCGCTTTTTTTTTTCATATGTCCATTGTGACCAGTGCTAATGTGAACTACAGGGACAACTTAACAGAGCATAAAACATGCCCCATGGAATAAAGAGTGTAGAAAATAAAATGAAACATAACAATGAAATATCAACATTTAAAGCTTACTTTTATGTATTGCTTATACAGATAATTCTTTTTTTTTTTTTTACTTTTGCTACCTTTTGCATAAATTGCACAAGAGGGATTCAATGCAAATTACATTTCTTCTACTTGCAAGGGACTTAAATCATTTTATTTATGTATGCTATTTCCCTCATAGTGGAATCAGTTACTTTTACCCTCGAAGGCAAATCAATAAGAAGAAAACGTGTTTGTACATTTTATTGACAACGTTTAACCAGAAGTCGTTTTTCTTTTACATTATAGCATCGTGTCATATTGCACTCCTTTAAACTGAAAACATTGATTTCGGGGAACCCTCACTGACTAACCAACAATGTTGGATGTTTATCATGAGTTAGACTCACTTCAGTCATTGATAAGCAGTATGAATCGGATTTGATTTTTAAGACAAGAGTAGTTCAAACTATCGAGCTTGCTGCCTTTGTTATTTTCACAATGTTTTTGGAGTCATTCTCTAACCTTCTTCAGCTGTACAATGTTTCTGAAAAGAGTTGGACTTCTCTTTTGATTTTGTTTTTACAGAAAACTGTGACCATTGGTAGCAAATATATTAATTGAACAAACTCATTATGTAAGGTCTCAAATCAACAAGTAATATAGGTGGCTCGATACTCACAGCACATCTAACACAGGTGGTTCATTCCTCATATTTGACACTGGTGGTGTCATCCTCACATGTAAAACAGGTGGTTCCTACCTCACAACAGCATGTACAAAACAGATAGTTCCATTCTAACAGCAAAACATGAAGCACAAGTGTCAACATACTCACAACGGAAAATGTCATACTGTTGTATAATATCTAGGTCGATGTGGAATAATGTTGGGGGTCATTCATAACTGCCAGTGAAAATGATAGTATTTTGCAAAGAAGTGTATTTTGCACTGGACAATGTCACTGAGTGAAAAACACAGGTGTTGGGCTGGCAGATTTTGTTTTGACAAGCCAAAGTCAAAGAGATCAGTGCTTGGTAAAACACAAAATGCACCGGAAGTCCTAGGTGTCAGAAGGTAACTTTTTAAGTGATACCAGCTGTCACAAAGAGTCAGTTTTAGAGTTGAATTTAGAGAGTTTGGAGTTGAGTTGCAGACAGCAGTCAGTCTGATTGGCTGGTTGGATGCCCCATATGCATGTGTGCTCCAACCTGAACAAACCTCTCACTCCAATGCCAAATCCCTACTATGTTTTTTAAAAAAAAAAAAAAAGCAGAAGAAAAGCAAATAAAATATAATTGGTTATTTTAATTATATACACATGTTGATCTCTATTGTTTTAATCAGTTGTGAAAAAGCAAGTCATTTTGATTCACCTCTGGTCCTGTTTATTTTGTCATTTATCTGTGTAAATGTGTAATTAGAGGATGTGTGTTGTGGTGCATTGGATATCGGCTCGGAACGAAAAATCGGGGAGCCGAGTTTGAATTCCAGCTGAATTCATTGCATTCAGTTACATGCAAATACCCTTGGGAAAGGTATTAAACTGTCTCTTCCTTCCAGTTATGGGTTAAATAACAGGACAGATTGGGTTCTATAGCCTTGGTCGGCAACCAGTCTACCGCAGAAAGCAATAGCAACCTACTGTGGGATAATCTTCTGTCCAGTCAGTCGTGTCTCTTTCGAGACATGATCGCCCAAGCATGTATCACGTATGGCACTTAACTGACTGACTGATCTGTGTAAAGATAATCAACATTTTGTTCGAGCATATTCTCATCGAATTGTTTATGATCATCATTTATGAGAGGGAAGCATGAGATGATCATACGGAATGTCATTTTGGTTGAAGTTTGTTTTTGAAAAAAGAAGAGGTTTAACCCCTGACAACTTGATGCAGAATTATTGTTATAGAAGAAGCATATACCCAGCGAAGTTGTTATATAACATTCGTTTCCCTGATGAAGAAATTAAGTATTATCTTTGTGTGCCATTGTCTCAGTGGGATGTAAGAATACGAGGGTTTTCCTCATCAGAGCAGAACATGCAACAAAGATGGTTACATCCTCATGGTAACCACATGTAACACAAGATGAAGCAAAGAAGTAGAGAAAAGAAAAAATGATGAGGAATTCATGATGGTGAATAGGAAATAAAAGTGAAATAGAATTTGATCAAAGACAACAACTCAGTTTTGGAACTGATCAAAAATATCTGTTTATATTTCTGAATTGAGGTATTGCAACTATTTACACTATTTACATTGTTTGGACTGTTGTCCTCATCTTTGTTGCCATATTTGCTTTCAATAACCCTATATTTCTGAAATGAGGTATGGTAATTATTTACACTATATTGTTTCAACTGTTGTCCTCATCTTCATTGCCATATTCATCTTAAATGTTAGTTTATATTTCTGAGATGGGGTATGGTAATTATTTACACTATTTACATTGTTTCGACTGTTGTCCTCATCTTCATTGCCATATTCATCTTATATATTAGTTTATATTTCTGAGATGGGGTATGCTAATTATTTACACTATTTACATTGTTTTGACTGTTGTCCTCATCTTTGTTGCCATATTCATCTTAAATATTAGTTTATATTTCTGAGATGGGGTATGGTAATTATTTACACTATTTATATTGTTTGGACTGTTGTCCTCATCTTTGTTGCCATATTCATCTTATATATTAGTTTATATTTCTGAGATGGGGTATGGTAATTATTTACACTATTTATATTGTTTCGACTATTGTCCTCATCTTTGTTACCATATTCATCTTAAATATTAGTTTATATTTCTGAGATGGGGTATGGTAATTATTAACACTATTTACTTGTTTCGACTGTTGTCCTCATCTTTGTTGCCATATTCATCTTATATATTAGTTTATATTTCTGAGATGGGGTATGGTAATTATTTACACTATTTATATTGTTTGGACTGTTGTCCTCATCTTTGTTGCCATATTCATTTTAAATATTAGTTTATATTTCTGAGATGGGGTATGGTAATTATTTACACTATTTACATTGTTTCAACTGTTGTCCTCATCTTTGTTGCCATATTCATCTTATATATTAGTTTATATTTCTGAGATGGGGTATGGTAATTATTTACACTATTTATATTGTTTGGACTGTTGTCCTCATCTTTGTTGCCATATTCATTTTGAATATTAGTTTATATTTCTGTGATGGGATATGGTAATTATTTACACTATTTATATTGTTTGGACTGTTGTCCTCATCTTTGTTGCCATATTCATTTTAAATATTAGTTTATATTTCTGTGATGGGGTATGGTAATTATTTACACTATTTATATTGTTTGGACTGTTGTCCTCATCTTTGTTGCCATATTCATCTTAAAAATCAGTTTATATTTCTGAGATGGGGTATGGTAATTATTTACAATATTTACATTGTTTCGACTGTTGTCCTCATCTTTGTTGCCATATTCATTTTAAATATTAGTTTATATTTCTGAGATGGGGTATGGTAATTATTTACACTATTTATATTGTTTCAACTGTTGTCCTCATCTTTGTTTCCATATTCATTTTAAATATTAATTTATATTTCTGAGATGGGGTATGCTAATTATTTACACTGTTTACATTGTTTCGACTGTTGTCCTCATCTTTGTTGCCATATTCATTTTAAATATTAGTTTATATTTCTGTGATGGGTATGGTAATTATTTACACTATTTATATTGTTTCGACTGTTGTCCTCATCTTTGTTGCCATATTCATCTTATATATTAGTTTATATTTTTGAGATGGGGTATGGTAATTATTTACACTATTTATATTGTTTGGACTGTTGTCCTCATCTTTCTTGCCATATTCATTTTAAATATTAGTTTATATTTCTGTGATGGGGTATGGTAATTATTTACACTATTTACATTGTTTCGACTATTGTCCTCATCTTTGTTGCCATATTCATTTTAAATATTAGTTTATATTTCTGAGATGGGGTATGGTAATTATTTACGCTATTTATATTGTTTGGACTGTTGTCCTCATCTTTGTTGCCATATTCATTTTAAATATTAGTTTATATTTCTGTGATGGGGTATGGTAATTATTTACACTATTTATATTGTTTGGACTGTTGTCCTCATCTTTCTTGCCATATTCATTTTAAATATTAGTTTATATTTATGAGATGGGGTATGGTAATTATTTACACTATTTACGTTGTTTGGACTGTTGTCCTCATCTTTCTTGCCATATTCATTTTAAATATTAGTTTATATTTCTGTGATGGGGTATGGTAATTATTTACACTATTTATATTGTTTGGACTGTTGTCCTCATCTTTGTTGCCATATTCATTTTAAATATTAGTTTATATTTCGGAGATGGGTTATGCTAATTATTTACACTATTTACATTGTTTCAACTGTTGTCCTCATCTTTTTGTTGCCATATTCATTTATATATTAGTTTATATTTCTGAGATGGGGTATGGTAATTATTTACACTATTTATATTGTTTGGACTGTTGTCCTCATCTTTGTTGCCATATTCATTTTAAATATTAGTTTATATTTCTGTGATGGGATATGGTAATTATTTACACTATTTATATTGTTTGGACTGTTGTCCTCATCTTTGTTGCCATATTCATTTTAAATATTAGTTTATATTTCTGTGATGGGGTATGGTAATTATTTACACTATTTATATTGTTTGGACTGTTGTCCTCATCTTTGTTGCCATATTCATCTTAAAAATCAGTTTATATTTCTGAGATGGGGTATGGTAATTATTTACACTATTTACATTGTTTCGACTGTTGTCCTCATCTTTGTTGCCATATTCATTTTAAATATTAGTTTATATTTCTGAGATGGGGTATGGTAATTATTTACACTATTTACATTGTTTCAACTGTTGTCCTCATCTTTGTTGCCATATTCATTTTAAATATTAGTTTATATTTCTGAGATGGGGTATGCTAATTATTTACACTATTTACATTGTTTCGACTGTTGTCCTCATCTTTGTTGCCATATTCATTTTAAATATTAGTTTATATTTCTGAGATGGGGTATGCTAATTATTTACACTATTTACATTGTTTCAACTGTTGTCCTCATCTTTGTTGCCATATTCATTTTAAATATTAGTTTATATTTCTGAGATGGGGTATGGTAATTATTTACACTATTTACATTGTTTCGACTGTTGTCCTCATCTTTGTTGCCATATTCATTTTAAATATTAGTTTATATTTGAGATGGGTTATGGTAATTATTTACACTATTTACATTGTTTCGACTGTTGTCCTCATCTTTGTTGCCATATTCATTTTAAATATTAGTTTATATTTCTGTGATGGGGTATGGTAATTATTTACACTATTTATATTGTTTGGACTGTTGTCCTCATCTTTGTTGCCATATTCATTTTAAATATTAGTTTATATTTCTCTGAGATGGGATATGGTAATTATTTACACTATTTATATTGTTTGGACTGTTGTCCTCATCTTTGTTGCCATATTCATTTTAAATATTAGTTTATATTTCTGAGATGGGGTATGGTAATTATTTACACTATTTATATTGTTTGGACTGTTGTCCTCATCTTTGTTGCCATATTCATTTTAAATATTAGTTTATATTTCTGAGATGGGGTATGGTAATTATTTACACTATTTATATTGTTTGGACTGTTGTCCTCATCTTTGTTGCCATATTCATTTTAAATATTAGTTTATATTTCTGAGATGGGGTATGGTAATTATTTACACTATTTATATTGTTTGGACTGTTGTCCTCATCTTTGTTGCCATATTCATCTTAAATATTAGTTTATATTTCTGTGATGGGGTATGGTAATTATTTACGCTATTTATATTGTTTGGACTGTTGTCCTCATCTTTGTTGCCATATTCATTTTAAATATTAGTTTATATTTCTGTGATGGGGTATGGTAATTATTTACGCTATTTATATTGTTTGGACTGTTGTCCTCATCTTTGTTGCCATATTCATTTTAAATATTAGTTTATATTTCTGAGATGGGGTATGGTAATTATTTACACTATTTATATTGTTTGGACTGTTGTCCTCATCTTTCTTGCCATATTCATTTTAAATATTAGTTTATATTTCTGTGATGGGGTATGGTAATTATTTAAGCTATTTATATTGTTTGGACTGTTGTCCTCATCTTTGTTGCCATATTCATTTTAAATATTAGTTTATATTTCTGAGATGGGGTATGGTAATTATTTACACTATTTATATTGTTTGGACTGTTGTCCTCATCTTTGTTGCCATATTCATTTTAAATATTAGTTTATATTTCTGTGATGGGGTATGGTAATTATTTACACTATTTATATTGTTTGGACTGTTGTCCTCATCTTTGTTGCCATATTCATTTTAAATATTAGTTTATATTTCTGAGATGGGGTATGGTAATTATTTACACTATTTACATTGTTTCAACTGTTGTCCTCATCTTTGTTGCCATATTCATTTTAAATATTAGTTTATATTTCTGAGATGGGGCATGGTAATTATTTACACTATTTATATTGTTTGGACTGTTGTCCTCATCTTTGTTGCCATATTCATTTTAAATATTAGTTTATATTTCTGTGATGGGGTATGGTAATTATTTACACTATTTATATTGTTTGGACTGTTGTCCTCATCTTTGTTGCCATATTCATTTTAAATATTAGTTTATATTTCTGAGATGGGGTATGGTAATTATTTACACTATTTACATTGTTTCAACTGTTGTCCTCATCTTTGTTGCCATATTCATTTTAAATATTAGTTTATATTTCTGAGATGGGGCATGGTAATTATTTACACTATTTATATTGTTTGGACTGTTATCCTCGTCTTTGTTGCCATATTCATTTTAAATATTAGTTTATATTTTTGTGATGGGGTATGGTAATTATTTACACTATTTATATTGTTTCGACTGTTGTCCTCATCTTTGTTGCCATATTCATTTTAAATATTAGTTTATATTTCTGAGATGGGGTATGGTAATTATTTACACTATTTACATTGTTTCAACTGTTGTCCTCATCTTTGTTGCCATATTCATTTTAAATATTAGTTTATATTTCTGAGATGGGGCATGGTAATTATTTACACTATTTATATTGTTTGGACTGTTATCCTCGTCTTTGTTGCCATATTCATTTTAAATATTAGTTTATATTTCTGTGATGGGGTATGGTAATTATTTACACTATTTATATTGTTTCGACTGTTGTCCTCATCTTTGTTGCCATATTCATTTTAAATATTAGTTTATATTTCTGAGATGGGGTATGGTAATTATTTACACTATTTATATTGTTTTGACTGTTGTCCTCATCTTCACTCTCACATTCATGATATTTTGGCTGTTGTATACTCCGACCTTTTTCAGGTGATGTTTGTTGGAATTTCAAACTGAATCCTTTATTTAATCGATGGAGTTTGATTATTCTAACTTTAAATAACATGTCTTTGGATTTCCAATCTTCTCACTTTGTTTTTTTTTTTTCCCCCAATTGGAGTAGATAGATCTATCTATTGCCCAGTTCACACTCCACCCATGTCTATTGAACAGGTTAAGAGGCTCATCCCTTGTTCCCTGTTTAGGATGTGGTTTCTGGCTTTATCTTTTCCAATCTCTTCACTATTACGTAGCCCCCTGCACATCAGTGGCGTTACCGCCTTGCTCAGGGTTATACGATTAAAAAAAATAAAAAAATAAAAAAAAATAAAAAATAAAAAAATATCTCAGATTTTGTTAATTTGACTTGACGACACTTCACATTTTTTGAAACCAGGGAGTGAACTCACAATTCTTTGGGTTAAGTCACTTTTTGGATCAATCAACCAATGCTTTTATCCAATGTCCTGTGACATGACAACCTATGTTTTGAGGGGACATGGCACATAGAAGAAGAAAATGAAAAGGAAAATACAAGACAACCTGATGACTATCACTTGAAACTTTTAGAAAGGTTAGGATCACTCAAAGATAATCAGTGGCAAACCTGACATCAGTTTGAAAGAAAATAGAAATATGTTTTAAAAAATAAGATAATGTTGTACAATAGATTCTGTGACGAGAAATAATTATTTTCTTAAATTCCTTTTTATATTATAGATTAAGCACTCCAGATTATGGATAAAAAAAAATTTCTTTTTGGTAAATTTTACAAAAGTTAATAAAAATTCCAGTTTGCGATATAAATTTATTGTATCTCCCTATGGAAAATCCACCAGTAAAGATGCAGGTAAAATGCTCAGCTCCATGTAATGCTCCAATGAGTACCTGACTTCTCATGTTATCCTCTTTATATACAAGAGTCAGACCAGGACAAAAATGAAGTACATTTATTATACGTGGATGGAAGCTAAACAGTCCTTACTTTCCAGTCTTGAGAGAGTTCAAAAGCATCTCATTGTTGGAGAAAGAGCATTTTCAACCCTCCAACCTCTCTCTTTTAAGGCAGGATGTTGTGAGCCTTTCACTGCTTTATCACTACTTCCATGGAAAATGCTCAGATGAACTATATTCCTTGGTCACACACCAGATCTAACCTTTGTGGCTAGGACCTGCCATACTACTTACATTGTAGTAAACCATCCATATTCCATTGGTAAGAAGTAAGTTCAACTTCAGCAACTTCTAGCAAACCACTGTCCTGAACAGACTCTCAAGAGCATATTTCCCCAATCACTACAACTTCAACCTGTTCAAGTCTAGAGTCAACCGCCATCTTCCTCTCCTATCTTCTCAAGGCAGTGGTTCCCAAATTTTTTTCTCTTAGCTGCATTTTCAGAATGAAAATTTGCCAATGCCTACCAAATTTTATGTAATAAAAAGTACATTTAAAAATAACTACAAGAGAGAGGGTTAAAGGGAGATAACTGCAAATTTGAAGTCAGAACATTATCACTGATAACTCTCTTCTCTAGTTTGCAGACCCTCATTCTTAATATTTGATATAATGTAAAAATGTCACAATGATAAAATCAGTCAGTAATTATTTATAACCCTTTCTACTGAGAATCATGATGCATGCAATTACAAATAATCCATAATAATATTTTAAATTTTGAATTCATATTTATTTTTGGCATATGAATTTTTTAAAACTGCTTCTAAATCTTTGATTGTCTTTCAAGCAATCTGCCTCACCTGCTATCTTCTTCTGCTGCACCATTTGGGAACCATTACCTGAAACTAACCTTCTACTTGAGTGTCCCCACCCAACCAAACCGTGGGCTTTGTACAGAGAAAAATAAAACTGTTCAGGCCATTACACCGTGTGAGCATAGTTTGTTTTGGCTTTCATAAAAAGATTAGTTTACAATGAATTTACATTGAAAACTGGGACCCCTATCAACTTAAAAAAATTTTATAAAAAAAAATTCTTTTCGATAATTTTAATCATGAGTACTTAATCTATAGTCAGTCAGTCAGTTAAGTGCAATACGTGATACACGTTTGGGAGATCATGTCTCCAAAGAGACATGACTGACTGGGCAGAAGATTATCCTGTAGTAGGTTGCCATTGCTTTCTGCAGTAGAATGGTTGCCAACCAAGGCTATAGAACCCAATCTGTCCTGTTATTTGACCCATAGCTGGAGGGAAGAGATGAATTAATACCTTTCCCAAGGGTATTTGCGTGTATATGATTGCAACAAATTCAACTGGAATTCGAACTATAGTAATAGGAAAATATATTCTGAAAAAATAATGATCATTTCTGGTTGCAGTGCCTCCGGTACAATTCTAACAAAAATGAAAATACCATAATATCAAACAATCAATTCCATTCTGCAAGTTTTGCCTCAAAGTTGAACCTGACAGGAAATAACTGGTGAAAGTACTAATTACTTTACGACTCGAGCAACAACCTAACCACTTTCATTGTGTAATAAATAAGTTTAATTTGACATGTTAAATACAGATTCTTCATATATAATTCCAATATCATAGCATTAAAATGAATTAAATGTTTTTAATTCACAAAGACATAAAAATGAATATTTTAAAATTATTATTGTTATTGTTATAAATCCAAACAATAAGATAAATTCTAAATGTCAGAAAAAGACAAGACAAAATATCTAGGGGATCAGTCTCAGAGATTTCATAATGAAAGAATGCTGTCTGAAAAGACCAAATTTAATCTGTGTGTTAGTGGGGATTAGTGAGCATTGTGATTATCAAAAAGATAATTCTGTTGCAATATAAAAAAGAAAGTATTTGGGAGAGTGGACTCAGATGACCCAGACATGCAAAGTAATAAATTTCAGAGACAATAAAGATGATATAAATCTCTATTTGAACATTTGAACAAAAAACTTGAGAATCAATTTCCACTCACCTTCTGCTGATTAGAAGCCTCCCAGCTGTACATTTTCTCCTGGTTCTTGAGAACTGGAACCAAAAAAAAAAAAAGAAATTAATGACCATGTTAACTTCAAGACAAAAATCATCATAGTTCTGTGCCTTGTCCCAGTGTTCAAGTTCAGCTAAAAGCTCAACTTTTGAATGCTGTTCACGAATACAGATTATCCTGCTCTCAACTCTGTCTTGAAATATTATAATCCATCATCATCCATTTCACCCCATTTAGTTTTGTACCCTATTCCCAAGGGTCAATCTCAAGGTTATACTCAATATAGAAGATAACTTAGTTTTGAGATAAAATCAAACTGTATAAGTTTTGCTGGTAGTAAAATCAAATTTTGAACTCCATCAGTGTCGACATTCAGTTTGTGGATATTTCATCTGGGAGTTGATCTTTTTTTAAAAGGAGTCACCAATGTTTGGCACAAAAAATTATTCATTGCTTAAATACCAAAGAGATGAAGTATCTCTGCCATATCTGGGCTGGAGTTGATTAATCTTTATTTTCCAGCCTTGACAGAGCTTAAAAGTATTTACACAACTTTGTATGTAAAAAAACTATTCTCCAATTAACAACTCTGTTCACACAAAAACTTTTATTAGTCTATTGCCGTTTTCATGGCAGATATTTTGATGGGCTATGCCAATTCAGACATTCACAGGTAGATCTGCTATACCATATACACAGAGTCAATTCCATCTCATTTCCTTCATATACCATTGATAATGAAGAGGTTCCACTTTGATCATTTCTTTCTGAAAACTGTTGCATTGTTGAAAAGATTCTTTAAATTACGCTTCTCCAGTCACTACAGGCTTAACTGCTTCTAGTATAGGATTGATTATTATCTATCATGCATATCTTCACAATATGCACTTCATACTTCTTTACAACAACCTCATTCAGTAATCCTCTACCTTGAGTGGCTCTTGAACATTGTATTGGGTGAAAAATAGTATAAAAATGTCAGTCTAGAGTGGATCTAGTTTGTTAATATTTACAAAATATTACCCAAAGAAAAACACCTATGCCCACTTCAAATGACTTTTCTAGGGATCTCCTGCACTTATCTCAGCATCTCTTTCAATTAACCCGAGAATATTATTATTACATAACTCCTTTATTATTATTGATGAAAAATAACAGATTTTAAATGTTGCAGAAAATAAATGCCATAATAAATTTATTTTTTTGAAGTAAAGTCAAACAAATATTTCTATAATATAAAAATCAAATGCTTTTTAATAATTTCAAAGATTAATTTCTTTATGGTATATTTTTTAATATGGTGAATAAAGATATTAATTCTTAAAATTTTGTTTTAACAATAATAATATTTACCAATTTTACAAGTAATAAAAAAATAAAAAATGTATGAATAGGAATCCTCCTGTCACAAAAACTCTTTTGAAGAAACATTCAATTTTTAAATAATATTTAATATTTAACTAAAAAAAAATTATCTGAATTTTACAAAAAAACATGGATAAGTGCTTAGTTTTGCTTTGTGAAAATTTACCCACAAATAACTTTAGGAAAGGTAGGAATTAATCTCCACCAAGTTATGGGTTAAATAGTAGAACTTGTATCAAGAAAAAAAATCAGTGTTATTCTAAAAAATTGTTAATGCAATATTCACTTGAAGAATAAAAAAAAGAATTATTCCTAAAGACAAAAAATTAAGTTTAAGTTTTAAATAACCCATAAATGTTTGCTAAGTTGTAAAAAAAAAAATTCAATCAATCAATCATGAAAATTAGAAAAAGAACACACACACACACACACTTCTAGAAAGAATAACAAATATAAAGAATAAGAAGCATTTTTGAAAAATTAACTCTAATTCAAATTTGTCAATGACAATCATGAACTAAGGATGTGTGGGTAGCAAACTTGAAAGCAACTGAGTAATTGTAAGGTTGATTTTGAATTCTAGTTGAGTTTGTGCCATTCACTTAGTTCCAAATACCTTATGGACTATACAAGTCAGTCTATCTTTTTTCCCCCAGGGATATATTAAATAACATGGTAGATTGGGTTCTCTAGTCATGGTTGGCAACTAGTCTATGAGAAGGACAACTCTGAACACAAAACAATGTCAACTGTCTATAGTATCCACCCTTGAGCAATGAGCATAGACAGAAGCAACCAAATATTTCATTTTTAAATCTAATTAACATTTGATGACAATCAAATCACTTTCCACTTATTTCAACAAGAAAAAAACTCAACTAGGAATATTTTTAAAAACCTTTGATTTAGAAAGGCATAGTTGAATAATGGTTAGCAGATTAAACTGAGGAATCACAGAGCCAAGTTTGAATTCCAGTCAAGTTCATTACATCCACTCATGTACTAAAAACCTTAGGAAAAGGTATAAATCCATTTCTTCCCTTTGGGTAAAAATAGCAGAACAGATTGGGTTCTGTTGTCTTTGTTGGCAACCAGTCCAGAAAAAGGAAAACTGAATTCAAACCAGCCTGGAGAGGGTTGGGTTCCATCAGGCCTCTTGCCCATGAAATACCACCTCTACGGAGGCTGCAGTAGAGGTGGTTACCCTACAATCGTAAGGGATTATGAGATTCATCATATGCATGATTTGAAAAACAAATGTAGGTCTTGTCAGTCACTAAATATGATATTTATCAATATTTTCTTCTTTACAAACTAAAAAAAACTGTCATTAAATATATTTATGAATATTTTCTTCTTTACAAATTAAAAAATTTGTAATTAAATATATTTATCAACATTTCATTTTTTTACAAACTAAATTTTTTTATAAAGACAAACACTAAATAGTTTTACATTTTCTTATTACCCTGCTTGTTATTGAATACACAAAGGTGGAAATTAGTGAAAAAATATTTGACAGATTTTCAGAAATGTTAAAAATGATTGAAAAGTAAAGGGTTTTTCACATTGTTTTATTTATCTGTGTCATTATGCTTATTAAAAACATTAAATTATAATAACATTTTTTTCACATTTCAGTCAAAGAAATGTGATGTTGAAAGCAAAATTTAATAGATTGTGAAATTTTTTTTTTTTTTATAAGTGTTTCACCCTGGGCAAGGCATGTCATTGCAACTACTGCACAGGGGGCTACATAGAGAGGAGAAAGGGTGATTAAATATAGGAAATGTCAGAGGGTGGGTGATAGGTGGGTAAGGATACCGAGAATGAGGGTTGGGTAGATGAGAGTGTTCTGAGAATAATTGGGAGTTAGAGTGATAGAAGGTGTCTATTGACCCTCCATTTAAACACCTGGAGATTGTAGCTGTCCAGAAAGCAGACTTGTGGAAGGGACTTCCACAAGCGGGAAGCACGAGAAAAGAAGCTGTTGGAGTAGAATTTATGGTTACATCTTATTTGTTTAACTGTAAAAGGGTGGGACCTAGTTGCTAATCTAGTATCTCGTGTAAATTCCTGCTTAGGCGGCACCAGTGATCTAAGTTCATCGGAGCAGAAGCCATGAAAGTACTTGTAGAAGAGGCACAGGGAAGCCACATCATGCCGGTGAGAGAGTGGTTGCAGCCGGTCTGCCAAGTCAGTATCAACCACATTACAGATCCTCCTTTATATTTTGTCAAGAAGCCCAAAGAGAGCAGCAGGGGCACCCGACCAGATATAGCAGCAATATTCAATACACAGACGGATGGTAGCTTTGTACATGTGCAGAATAGATTCAGGTGGGAAAAACTTCCGGGCCCTGCACAGAGAGCCGACTTTCATAGTAATTTTACAATTTTTAAATGAACATGATTTCAAAATATATAAGTAAGAATATATTGTTCTATTTTTAACTCACCTCATGTTAATAAATCATGAGTTAATAATAGAATAATATATTATTTATATCTTTTGACATCATGTTCATTTAAAAACTGTAAAATTACTCACAAACCATTAAATTTTGCCTTCAACATAATTAAAATTTGACTGAAATGTAAAAAAAAATCACATACCTTTAAATGTTTAATGAAATTGAATATTTTTAGATAAATTGCAATTATATATTTTCACTTGTCAATCTTATAATTTAAAAAAATATATAACAGATCTTATAACTTTAAATTTAGCCATGATAAAAAGAAAACCCCAATATGCCAACTACAGAGCAGAGAAAATAGAAGAAAACAAGTAAATCCAAGGACACTTTGGCATGGCCAAGGACACATTTCAGAAGCTAACCAGAGTACTGAGAGACAGGAAAATCTCATTGGAAACAAAGAGTGCTGGATTGCTATATGATATCTGTCCTTCTGTATGGAAATGGATGTTGGACAATCTCATCAAGGATGAAGGAGAGGCTTGAGCAGTAGAAATATGGTTCTACAGAAGGATGCTGAGAATACCATTGATGGAGCACGTGAGCAATGATGAAGTGTTGGAGAGGATGCAAATGAGAAGAAAACTCATACTTAACATCAGGAAGAGATAGATGACGTTCCTGGGACATGAAATGAAGAAGGAGGACCTGGAGAATTTAATACTCACAGGATGTATAGAAGGAAAGCGAGACAGAAAAAGTAGTGCGAGACCTAATTGATAGGTCTGAGCAAATGAATATTGAAGTGGGGTGAAGAAAAGATACCGAGAGAAAATATACTGAAATATATTGGAAGTCCATGATCGCCTACGTCCTGAAGGGACATGGCACATGAAGAAGAAGACTATGCAGTTATTTTAAAATCCACAAATACATATACATGTCTACTTTTGTTAATATTTTTTGTTTAAAGCTTTGAATTGTGGAATTACCATCTTCTGTCTTCATTATTGTTCCCTTTACAATCACTGTCCCATCATTTATTCATACAAACTCCTTATTTGGGTTAATTGATGCATCCCTTTGGACAATTTAATTTGATATTTCTTTTGAGTCCCACATTTTCTAAGCCTACTTTTCTCATGATGTAAACCAGAAATTTATAAAGCATCTTCCTGATTCCAGTTGCAAGTTTCCTTTTTGTTTCGATTTTCAAATTCAAATGCAACATCAATTGTTGTCGTCTATCTCCTTGAATCATTTTCTTTTATTATTCTGTTTCTTTCACTCTCACTAACGGCTTGCATCTCAATGGCTTTATTGTCTTGCTTAGGATGAAATAATAAGAAAAGGAAAAAGAATTATCATTGTAACACACTGATTTGCTCAAAGCAGTTCCCTCAGATTGGTTGTTTTACACCAAATGTTTCAGTCCTCTAGCCTTCTTCAGGTGTCAATCTTAATATATCCTTTGCTATTAAGACTTACATTCTCATCTTGGTTGTTATACTTATAACGTTTCAGTCATTGTACACTCTAGCCTTCTTCAGGTGTCTGTCTTATATCCATTTCAATTCAGACCAGTATGCTCATTTTGGTTGTTATAGTCACAATGATTCAGGCACTGTACTCTACTGAGTTCCTCAAATGTCTGTTTCACCTGCACAGAGCTTCACAGCTAGGATCTGCCATGCCATAATCTTAGCAAGAAATCATCCCTATTTCCTTCATATTCCATTGAAGAGGAGAAGTAAACTCTTCTCAGACAGCTTTTTCAGCAAAACTGTTGTTTTCTGGAACAGACTCCTGAGAGGATGCTTCCTTGACCACAACGAACTTAATCTCTTTGAGTTTTGGGTCAACCAATATGTGTCCTATATATCCTCATAATATACACTTATTAATTCCTCCTTACCCACTTTGTTACAACAATCTCAGTCAGTATCCCTCTACCTTTAGTGACTCCTGAGCCCTGTATTGGGTGAGCTTAAGCTAAAAAAAAAAACAAAAAAAAAAAACAAAAAGAGAAAAAAATATAGATTATCTCCTGGAAATTTCCTGTCAGAGAATTTCATAAAATAGAGCCACTAACCAAGTCATATAAAACAAAGGAAAATATGTTTTTGTTTTTTTTTGTCAGATATGGAACTAATAAAAAGTGGCACCCTAACATCACAGGTCCAAATATATTGAAACATGAGAGAATTAAAAAAATAGTTTTGATGACAATTATATAAAACAGCCAGAAAATATTCTCAGCAAATACATTTCTTAGTATTTTCCAATATAACCATTATTTGTGAATGAATGATAATGAAAAAATGTTCAGGCTTGATGAATTGGTAGTAAATAATGTACATCATTGCACTGAATCAGTCATTTGACTGTTTTTATGGAGTGTCTGTGTCACATGAACCAATCAGAAAATAGAGAGAATTATTAACAACAAGTATGGCAAATAGTAAATATCAAGAGCTGGGAAAATAAGAAAAAGAAAAAAAAGTGTACTTATACCCCATACCACAAAAAAAAAAAAAAAAAGAAATAATCGGTATCAAATTAAGGGCTGTGATTCAAGACACAAATGAAGGTATAAAACAATGATAAATAAAAATGTCCACGGTAGATGATAACGTGGAGGAAATCTCAGAAAACCAAAGAATAGTTTTTGTGATAGGAAAAGATAAAAAAAAAAAAAGACAATGAATATCTAAGTATACCAGTATCTATGCAGTAAGTAGTTTGAGATAAAATGTCATTTTTATGTATTATTTATTTAATATTTATTTCTCATCTGTACCAATGATATGGCAATGCATTCTGCTTTTCAATATAAAAACAAATTTTTCACCCCCCACTCCAAACTGACAAAGAAATATAACCAGCAAACAAATTCCAAAACATTATCAAAGAGTAAAAGAACAGAGATAAAGTAAAATATAAAAATTCTATAGACTTTAAATGCAATTTCTTTCTTGTTTTGATTGCCAAAATTTTTATGGCGCCTTACTCAAACATAAAAATCGTTGTGGAGTTGTTTTCGCACTGAAGGTTATAACCATGCTATGTCGGTTGCTAATCGACTTAACGTACCCAAAATGTTAGGAACTTGGTAATCTTCCACTGAAAGTTGACTCCTTAGTATTCGACTAACTGCTGACTAATATCAACTGCCTAGTAATTCTACTGAATTCAAATATAAGTCTAAAGAACTCCTATGAATTTCCCAAGAACTACCTGCTAACTCTTATTAATATAGGAGAAAGAGTCCATTATATGAGGAATAGGTGTGTTTCACCATAACAAAAATTGCCAAAATACAAATAATAACAGAACAGAAAATTGTACAACTAAATTTAACCCTAACCTGAATGTAAACAGAAAAATACTTGTAAACTATAATGATATCCTTACAATTTTAAAATTTCATTGTTTCTGTTTGAATTTATGGGATTTTATTTTTACAGCAAGGTTCACCCTGTACAAAGCTCAGGAGCCACTCAAGGTAGGTGGTGATGTTAAGGGGTAGTTTATGTTAGACAGGAGGGGAAAATAAAAGTTGACTCTAGACATGAACAGGCTAAGATTGTAGTGATTGAAGAAACATCCTCTTGAAAGGGCAGTGGTTTGCAGGAAGAAGCTGTTTTGAGAGGAACTTACTTTTTACTGATGGAAAACAGAGGGAATGTAGGTGGTTTGCGACAGTATAAGAGAAAAGGCCAGTTCTAGCTGTGAAGGTTAGACCTGACGAAACCAAGAAATGTTGTTTTTCTGAACTCTTTCCATGAGAGTAGTGATAGAGAAGTCAGAGACTTTCCACATCTCACCCGTAAAAGAGTAGTTAGAACTTGGAAAATAATTTTTCTCCAACAAGTCCTTGGAGACACTTTTGAACACTATCAAGACTGGAAAGTGATACCTGGAAATCTCCTGCCCAGATATGGCCACAGTACTCCATTTTTGGCTTGATCTGGCTCTTTTTCTCACAGACGGTGCCCAACTGACCCTACTATACTGTGCAGTCAACAACATCAAAAACTAGCAATGTGATGCACAAAATAAAAAATATGAAATGGTGACAATTTACCCATTACCCCCAGTATGTAGGCGTTCCACTTGAGGTCAGGTGTGAGTTGTGAAGTTATCTTTATTTACATACAGACTATTGTCCTCATGTTTGTTGTTGTTATCACAACATTTTGGATGTTGTGTCCTCTAGTTTTCAGTTAATGTACATTGATTCAGTTAACCTGCAGAGAATTGTGAGTTCAATACCTGGGCTGAGCAGTGTGTGCTTGAACTCAGAGTGAGCAATAACCGAGTAATACTAAAAATAAGAAGAGAACATATCTCTCTATATGAGCAGTTGAACAAGAACAGTTTACTCTGTAGATTAAATATTGTGTTCAATTCTGAATTCCTTGTATATTACCTGAAACAACATACACCTAGTGAAGGGCAGAGAGGATACTGACCAAAATATTGTGATAACAACAAGAAAGATGACGACAGAAGTACACATGTAACTTATGTGAATAAAACTGCAGGTAAAAAATTTAGTAATTTACTTGTAAAATTTAATAAATTTAATATGAATTTAGTAATAACATTTAATAATTTAGTTGCAAATGTAAATTTTGTTCTAAAATTTCATAATTCAGTTATAATTGTAAAATTTAAATGGAAAATTAATTTAATGTCCACTTTTTTGTAAAGCTTAATAATGTAATTTTTAAATTTAATCGAATGTAAACTTAACTGTAAAATTTATTAATTTAGCTGGAGCTGTAAAATTTAAAGTTTGAAAGGCAAACACATGTTGAGATGTTTGCAAATTTTGATATGGCAACAAAGAATAACTTTATGAATAAGCCAGCATGCTTGACTCTGATGATGAGTTCCAGACGAGGAAAATAAATGAATTTATTTCCAACAATGACATGTACTTCAGTAGCACTGTTAGTATGTTATACATATATATAAAAAACAATTAACCACATGCAAACCACTCACATACCAAAATATCGAATTACACTAAGCTTGGTATAAATAAGAAAAAAAATTGCGACTTAACAGCAGTTAGAAAATTTAGCCTGATGAGACAGGTAAGGATAAATTCCTACTTTATCCTACTTTCTTTAATTTAACTGTTACCTATACATACAGCACTCAAAGGAATAGTCATCCACATTCTGAAGAACTGCTGATTCCAATGTTTACACTAAGCATGACTCTTCAAAAATGAATTGAGTTCTTTCGGTGACTGTCATGTGTATACACTGCTTCTAAACAACACGTTAAAATTTCCCTTCTTTGATTCCATGCACCTATGGCTTAGGGAGTAGCGACTCCGACTGACACCAAATTGGTCGAGTTTCGATCATGGCCAGAAGCAAGTGGATGTGTCTCGCCACACTGATGAGCTGTGATACAGCAAAACAGGCTTGTATGTGGATGACTAATATACATACATATATATATATATATATATATGACTGGGTTCTCTCAATTGTGTGGAAAGGTGCAGAGTCCTGTTACAAGACATAGGACCTTCCAGCAGTCACTCTCTTAAGCCAGGATACTACTACGTCATTAACGCATTTGATGTCAGGGTCTGTGCTGAGTCAGACCCTCACCAACAAATTTGAGAGTTCTTTTCTAATCAGAATGATCAGAGTGAGTTTTTCTGAGCACCCATACCTTTGTAATCACTACCAGACCCATCTAATTCATTCCATATCCTCTGCACTGTCCTCAGATTAACACCCAAACACAATGAAATGTTTGTGATGGAGCTTCCAGTGTAAATGCCAAACAGTACAACATGCCATTTCCAAATCTCTGGCATAGTGAACTGCATCACAGAGCTCTTTTTATCTTACAAACAGTGCTCAACTGACCCTATGATACTGTGGAGTCGATAAGATCAAAAACAATGTGTATGAAACAAAATTAAAGATATAAAATGGTGAAAATTTACCCATCACACCCTATATATATATATAACACAGTCACATCACCACATCCTATTGGATGAAATTCAAATATTAGACAGAGAACGTTACTGAAAAATACAAAAACTTAAGAAATCAGCACCTATGTTTGGCCACAAAAAAACAATGAGAAAATCTACAACAACAAAACTGTAATATGAGCTCTGGTAAGAAAAATAGTTACATAGGGAGTAGTGATCTTCCTTTTCCCTTCATATGTAGTCAGCTACAAATGATTTTTCTATTTCCCCTTGTCTTACAGCTTTACTGTGTTCTTGCAGCCTTATCTTTAGGGGGCAAGCTGTTTCTTTTTTTATATTTCTTACTACAGCTTTCATGGGATAACGTACACACAGTCCTTAATCATGTCCTCCTCGATGAGAGATCTTACATGGAAGTGGTGTCTGTGAAATGTTGAACTACTTTTGATAGTTATCCTGATCTCATACAGACCACAGATCTTTTATATTTTTTTCCGATAACAATTTCACATAGGGGAGGTAGACTGGGGCTGTTTTCTGAGTGTTGTTGCACCCTCTTGCACCCTTCTATCCCAGTTTGTTAGAGCTGCTGTCATGTACCCAGGATCTCTTTCCCAATCCCTTATATAGCCCCCTGCACATTAGTGGCGTTACCGCCTTGCTTGGGGTGACATGATTAAAAAAAAAAGTTGTTAATATATAAGGTCCTGCTTATACTGACTATTTCTTATTCTTGTTCATGTCTCTCTGGGTCTCCACTTATGACTTTTTCTCAATTGGTGGTGGGAGTTAAAGTTGAAATATTGTCTGTTGAATGTTGGTTTGCTGTATATGGATGTCTTGAACCCATTGTTGTATATGGATGTCTTGAACCATGCTTCAAGATATTAGCACATTTAAAAATTCTAGTTTGTTGTCGTTTCCTTTCTCCATTGTGAACTGTATCAATGATCTTATTGAATTCATATAGACCAGGAGTAGCTGAACCACTTCTTAGTGTATCAAGGTGTCAAGGTGTCATCTATCTCAGCCATAGAGTTGGCTTTAGTGACATGGATTCTAATGCCATCTCTTCAAAGTATTCCATGAATATGTTAGTCAATGATGGTGTTAATGGTGAGCCCATTGTTAAGCTTTCACCTGACCTATATATGTCTGATCTCATTCTAAAAAGTATTGTTTGGGTGTAGAAAGTCAGCATCTCCAGCAGGTTATCTATTGATATACTAGTACATCCTCCCAAACTTCAATAACACTGCAAAGCTGTAACCTGATGGGAAATAAAAGAAAAATCAGGCTAAGCTGACAACATATGGAGAGAAAAAAGATTAGGTTGAAAGAACAGGCAGAGACCATCATTGGAAAATATGAAAACTTAAGGAATCAGTGCATGTGCTCTGCCAAAAAAATCTCCTAAACTGGCCAAGCATAGAAATTAATACAATATGAATACAGTGTGATTAAGAAAAACAATAATAACAACAAGATCATAATATGAGCCCTGCCAAAAAAAATATGATTACTGAGAAACTAAATTTATAAGTCCCCAAAATTCATAAACATAACCCAGTGGATAAAATCATTGGTTAAATCCAATGATTTGAGCAAGTGTTATGAGTTCTATACCTGGCTACAGTAGAGTTGAATAAAACCTTTGAGTTGAATTAAAAAGAGATAATTGATACTGGGACATCTGGAAAAGGCAGGTCATGTAGAACTAGAATAATTTACCCCCAGTAGATGAAAATAAAGGGTTCAGTTCAAAATTCTGATTGCCTGAAGAAGACCAGAATGTACAACATCCAAAACATCAAGAATATGTCAACGAAAATGAGGGCAACAGAACAAACAATGTTAATAGTGTAAATAATGACAGTACCTCATCTCAGGAATTGAGAAAAACCTATTCTTTTATTGTTCTCACTCCACAGAATTTTTTTTCCTTATATTCTTTCATACACAGTAATCCCCCGTGTCTTCATGGCTTCATTGCTTGGGGTTAAACGATTAAAAAAAAAACAAAAAAAAAAAAAAAACCAACAACAGCAAAAAGTTATAGCTCTTCCCAAAGCTAAAGTCTCCATTGAAAGGGAGATTTCTGACTGTAGATTAGATTAAGGATTAAGGAAAATCTAACAAGGCAATCCTGAAATATGATTTTGCAGGTTACTTTGTTATACTCTGATAAACTTATACCTTAAGATTTGTACCCTGAATGAACTAAGGTTATTTTTTCATGCTGTTAACCTTTCCATCTGATATTTAATCGATAAAATGATATAAAATTCTGATGATAATGATCAGTGAAATGTTAAATCAGATCTTTAGAGAGTTATCTTTTTCCCCCATATACAAGTAAACATGAAGAATTGCACGTGTTTTAGAATCACAGCTATGAATTAATGTATAGATATTTCCCCATATCCTGGATTCTCTTGAGACAAGAGATTTTATGGTCAATTCTATCTTTTGGTGTGTTCAGCAGAATTAATTTTGCTAGAAAACTGAAAGTGTGGCAGTTGTAGACAAATAAACACAGGATGCTAAAAGAAAGCAAACAGAGCAGGGTCAAGGGATGGAGTGAAGGATTGTCTGAGACAGTGTCAATCACGAGTACTAACTACCAACTTGATTTAAAACTTGAAACTTTATTCTTTTGTACACATTAACTTGAATGTTTTAGCATGTGAGCGTGTGTACACACACACACACACACACACACACACACATATATATATGTATGTATGTATGTACACACAAAAATATACTCAAATAAAATGAGATGTTCAACTATACATTTCTCTTTCTGAGTTTCGTAGAGACCGCATCCATTCATCAGATGGCATTATAGATAATTTAACTGATTTACAGAAATAATTTTTTTAATTATTTCAATGCAAGCAAGGCAAGACTGCCACTAGTGCATAGTGGGTAACAGTGAGAGAAAAACTGGGTACAAATGTTATTAAAGAAATGATAAACTATGAATGGGATTCAAGGAGATAGAAGATGGCAACTGACATTGCAGTTAAATTTTTGGAGATTGTAGCTATAAGGAAAGCAAGTAAATGGAAGGAAGTTCCAAAAAGCAGAAAGTGTGAAAAAAATAACTGTTGGAGTAGAAGTGTTGATTACATTAAACTATTTATAATGGTAAAAGGGTGGGACCTAGATACCCATCTAGTAGCATATTTAAATTCACATAGTCTGGGCACAAGAGAAAAAGGCTTATCAGAGCAGTTGTCATGAAAATACTTGTAGAAAAGACAGAGGGAAGCTACGTCATGTCGGTAGGAAAGTGACTGAAGTTGAAATGCCAAGTCAGGATTGATTACATTACAGACCCTTCTTTTGATTTTTGTTGAAAACCTCAAGATGAATAGCAGAAGTACCCAACCAGATATGGCAACAGTATTCAATGCACAAACGAATGGTAAATTTATAGATCTGCATGATGATATCTGATGGAAAAAAACTTCCTGACCCGATACAATAACCAAACATTCCTAGCAGTAGATGGTGCTATACAGGGCCGTAGCTGATGCCGAAAAACACCAGGCACAGAGAAAATTGCCCGGATTTATTAGTTGACAATGTGACGACGTCATCAGTGTCATCCGTTTCTTGAAACTATGATTTTTGCAGATTTTTTCATCTATTCCAACAGAAATTAGGCACAGAACGTTAATGAAAGCAAGAAATCGGGTTCGAACTTTCTGAATATAACCAATCTTTTCTCCCAAAATTAATAAATAAACAAACAGATTTTTACTTCATTCGGATGTTTCTTTCGTTTTTCTTTCTTTCTTTCTTTCTTTGTGAATTGTTTAGTTTGATTTCTGACAAAGTCATTTTTCCTTGCCCAGATTTTCACTATGATTGCATGGATCAGCCAGGACCTGTGCCCGGTGTGCCCGGTAGTCAGATATGGCCATGGAGCTATAGACTCGATGTAGTCATTTCACTTAAGGTGAGTTGAAAAAATGAGGCCAAGGAGTGACAGTGTGTTGCATACTAGGAGACTAGCATTGTCCATGCTGATGGTGAGCAAGAAAGTTTCTCTACCATAGTTAAATAAGAGGCATTTTGTTTTGGAGGCATATTTTTATTAAAAAAGGAATATTTAATTTTACCTAAAAATAGATTAATCTTTATGTAAACTTATCTAAATTTTTATAATTTCTTAAAAATGTTGTTCTATGACAGAAACTAATTTGAAATAATTAGTTATTTGCATGAGATAATTTTCTGAACTCTAAATTTTCCTATTAAAGACAAGAACATGTGTAAAAAAACTAAGTAAATTTTTTATATAGTGATGGTTCTAAGTATTTACAGTTTATTATTTGTATTTGTCTTCTCTAAGTATTTAAGAGTTTTCATTATAATTGTCTATATTATGAGTGGTCATTGTAAAAAATGTCGGCAAGATATTTATCTCAATATGTCAACTAAAATGACAGCAACATATATATTGATGTACCTACCATTGAGTACCTTAGATTAAGACATGAGAAAAACAAACAAAATAATCCAAAGCCCCTGGAGCATGACAGGAGAGAAATATATATATATACATATATATATATATTTATTACAAATTATACTTTTGAACATGTCCTTCTTTTTCGTATTTCTTTTTTCCCCCCCACTTTTTTTATTTCTCTTTTTGTTTTCTCATCTTTCCTATCCTCTTTACGTTGTACAAAACATTTTTCAAAATGGAAGCTATTTTCATAAATTTTCTTTTAAAAAATTACCATCATTATTAACTACCTGATAAGACATTGTTCTTTCAATGTCGAAACAAAATGTGCAGGTTTGTAGTAGAGTGTAGTTTGTACATATTCTAAAATATAATTTATAATAAGTATTCATTGCTTTATTTTTATATTGAGCACTGTTTTAAATTAATGTTTTGAATGTGTCAAATATTTTCTTTGTTCCTTATTCATTTGGATATATATATATATATATATATATATATATATATATATATATATATATATATAATTGTACAGGTGTAGAGGCTCATCCCTTGTTCCCTGTTCAGGATGTGGTTTCCGGTTTTCTCTTTTCCAATCTTTTCACTTTTCTTTTTCATTTTTTCTTTTCTCAATTGGAGTAGATAGACTAAACTATCGCCTGGTTCACACTCCACCCACGTCTATTGTACAGGTGTAGAGGCTCATCCCTTGTTCCCTGTTCAGGATGTGGTTTCCGGCTTTCTTTTTTCCAATCTTTTCATTCTTACGTATCCCCCTGCACATCAGTGGTGTTACCGCCTTGCTCGGGGTGATATGATTAAAATATATATATATATATATATATATATATATATATATATATATATATATATAAAAGGCAAGATGTTTGTGTGTGTGTTTGTCTCTCTGCCTCTATGTCCTTTATACAAATCCACAATTTTTATCAGATTCTCCCCAAACTTTGCACAAATATTTTTTAGGCTTTCAGTCAGGTCATGGTCTATGTATTCTTTTCAATTTCCCCATGAGATCAGAAATCAATACACTGATATCCGATTAGGTCTGATCAAAATCAGGATTTCAGCCCTTTTATCATGATTCTTGCTGCAGAATTTGCTCTAAATTGGTAAAAATAAAGTTTTTAGTCTCAAACATTAGTAGACCTTCTCAGACAACTCATTTTCCCCAATATCAGAAATCGATACACACGATATTCTATCGAATCAGATCAAAAACTGACATTCAACCATCAATAGGGCTCATTTTCTCCAATTTTACTCCCAATGGGTACGATAATTTTTCATCAACTTACTTAAGTTAGTTTATCCTTGGATGACTTATTTGATTGTGATATCAGAAATCAATACCCCAATATCCTATCGGGTTTAATCAAAATCAGATATTTCAGCCCTTTTATTTTGTTTTTTTGCTTCGGGTTTTGCTCTAAGTAGGTATAATTGTAGTTCTTTGTCTCAGCCATGATAACATTCACTCAGAAGACTTATTGAGCCTTCAAAATTCAGTTTGCAATGGAAAACTTATTTGATATCGATACCAAAAATCAAAATTTGACTTACATCCATTCATTTTAGTAAGTTCTACGGCTTCGAGATCAACCTTACAACAACCTATGTTTTTCATGTCAACGTCCAAAAAGTTTGAGCCCCAGAACCATGGATTAGTTTTAAAGCTTTCATTACACCCAACCAACGCCGGGCTATACTGCTAGTATATATATATATATATATATATATATATATTTATACAAACCAATAAATAAATACATAACAGTCTTTATTTTCACTACTTGATATAATCATTGCAAAAACAATAAAATAAGGTAGTTTTAAAGAACAAACACATGGAAAAAGCTTTAATAACTGACAATATATATATATATATATATATAAACAAATAAATAACAGTCTATTTTCACTAACTGATATAATTATTGAAAAAAAAAAGGTAGTGTTAAAGAACAAATACATGAAAAAAGCTTTAATAACTGATAGTAAAGAGAATGAACTGAACCAACGCTACCTCACAATTGTCCCTCTAATCAACTGAGCCGATGATGCCTCACTATTGTCTCTTTCCCTCCATGAGTGTGAAAGGATATATATATATATATATATATATATATATATATATATATATATATATATATATATATATATATATATGTTATATATATATATATTGTATATATATATATATGTATATATATATATATATATATATATATATATATATAATGTGTAAGGAGGTAAATAAATATATATATTTGTATACACGTGTGTATACACCAATATATAAATATTAATCAGGTTTAAATTGAACAGTGCTAATTACTGTATAACAGAGCAAAAGTACATATATTTAAGTATACATATTATCCTATGTTTTAGGCATGACTCTGAGTTTCAAGCTTTACAGCAATCTTCAGGTGCTTATCAAGAAGCCAGCATGATATGATAAATATCCAAAAATTGCTTTAATATATGAAACTCCGAGTCATGCCTAAAATTTAGGATAATATATATTTCTATATCCAAACAACAGTCTTTATTGTAATAGAGAAGATGGAAATTTTAAAATCATTCTTAGTTTGATGTTATTATAATTACAATTTATATAATTAAATAAAGATAAATGAATTATTTTAAAAATATTCTATTGTTTTATTTCTTTCGAATACTGAGAAGCAAATACACAGTAGTCTGTATTTATATAAAAAAAGTTGGTGTTAATATGTCTGCATTCATTTTGTTCAACAATATATTTTGATTTTTGAAACTGATTAATTGTAATTTTTCTTTGAAGTCTACTTGGACATTTTATTTTTGTTAGCGTTACAAGGAGGCACCATTTTATGATTGTATACCCATATCTCAACCCATCAAAAACAATACAATGAGTGTTAATGGATTACTGAGTTTCGAAGTGTTTCTAAATTAAATCAATGGTAAACAATTCATCAGGTTTATCAAATTTTGGAATGTATAAATTCTCTTAAGACTAAATTTTGCTTATGTATCTCAACTTAAAATCAGAAAAAAATAACGGGTAGGTATTTATATGTGCACCCATATTGCAACAGTAGGTGACTCATGGTCAGATTTTAATAAAATGTGGTATACGTATATTTACCCAGCCTCCCCACTAAGTCAGTGCATCTTCTTCTTCTATATTTCATGTCCTTTTAGGACATAGGCGATCATGGCCTTCCACATCTTTCTATATATGGTAGCTCTTAGCATGCTTTCTCCTGTTGCCCAACCAAAACTCCACTCTGCCATCCACCTGCTCAGGTCCTTCAAATATGTTATCTGCTGCTTTCCTCTGTCTCCTTTTCCATCTATCTGACCTGTGAGTATCAAATTCTCCAAGCCTTCCTTCATCATTACATGTCCCAAGAACTTTAGCTCAGTATTAATTTCCTTTTCGTTTCCATTCTTTCCAAAACCTCATCATTGCTCACATGCTTGATCACTAATATTCGCAGCATCCTTCTCTAGAACCACATTTTAGTTGCTTCAAGTTTTACATTCATCTTTGATGATATTATCCAGCATTCACTGCCATATTGAAGGACAGACATTACATAGCAATCCAGTACTCTCATCTTTGTGCTTAGTAAAATTTTCCTGTCTCTTAATACTTTACTTGGCTTTTGGAATGCATCTTTTGCCATCCCAAGTTCGTTTTAATGTGGGGAGCATCATACACAAGTAAATGCATATAGGCCAAAAACAAATTTTTTTCCCAGTCTCTGGAACCACTGTTATACTGGCATCAATATTATGCCAACCCTCCCTCTAACATAACAATTTTTAAAAACATATTTTAATAAATATTTAATCTGTGTTAATTATTTTTAATTCAAATTTTAAAAAAATGTTTCTGTAAATAATATTCTGTTTTTTTTAAATTCATGTTTTAATTCAGGTTTATCTATATCTGCATTATCTATATTCAGTTGTAAGTTAAAATAAAATTTCAGAGTGTTTGCATTTTTGAAGTGTTTATATTGCTTCTAAAAATAATGTTTTTCAGAAAAAGGCATAGAGAAAAAAATCTTCAAAAGTATTTAAATTTTTATAGATCTCAATAATTTTAGGCCTAGCAATGTTCATTAAAATACATTGTTATCTGACATTTCATATTATAACTTCATAAGTTAAAATAAAGTGTTTAATTAGATTTTCATTAAACTGTGCTAAATTATTTAAACTACTGAAAAAGAGTATTTGTCTATATTTCTGAGATGAGGTAGTAGTTACAGTATTTACATTATTTGGACTATTGTCCTCATTTTTGTTGCTATTTGTATGAGATTTTGTCTGGCCTTCTTCAGGTGCTAGGAATTTCGAACCAAACCCTTTATATTACAATCACTGGGGTATATCATTCTCATTCCTTGCGTAGAGCCTCTTTTGATAGTCATGAGTTATCTCTGTAAGTTACTTGTTCACCACTGTTGTAGCCTGGTATTGAACTCACAACTCTTTGGGTCAAGTCACAGGAACTAACCAATGTCTGTATCCATAGGGCGATGTGTCCTTAAAGACAAGAGCAACTGAATTTCTTGGACTTATAAACCTAAAATTTAATAAACATTTGTAATAAAAGGTTTGGCTCAAAATACCTAGCATCTGAAGAAGGCCGGAGTGTACAATGCCCGAAACATCGTACAAATGGCTACAAAGATGAGGACAATAGTCCAAATAATGTAAATAATGCAGTAAAAAATAGTAAGTTTGCTAATTTGATGATTATTATTAATAATAATATAAGTGTTAGAAAATTAATAAAATGTTTCTTTCATGGTTAACCATATCCACTGCAAGAAATTCAAGTGGAATAATGGTAAAAAGAACTTTAGAAAACAGATGCCAAACTGGAGATGTTTTCTTTTATACAGAAATGTTACAGAAATAAGAGAAATTCTATCACAACTTACTTTTCCCCGTCCATAGGACAGGTATTTGCATCATATTTTAAAATTTAGATGTGTAAATTGTATGTGACGTCAAATGCAGAATAGTTTTACTGAGTTTGACCTGGAAAATGAAGATATTAAATATTTTATGTGCGTCATAATTCTTCTGTATGAATTTCTAATATTCTATTCATATTTTCAAATGCCGTCTCCTAAGTGGGGTTGCTCTATATATAATATCACATGTGATATATAAATAACATAGAAAAAATATTTTAATTGGATAATGTTATCCAACATTATTTCTTCTTATTAAAAATAATGTTTATAGCAAACATTATTTTTCTTATTTAATAAGCCTGGGTTATATATATATATTTAAATCCAATAGCTACCTATGTGATAAATGTGGAGCTTGTGTGACCTGTAAGTTTTAGTAACTGAGAGATTTCCAGGGCAATTTCATTTAATGGTTTCAACACAACCTGTGAATTTGACTTTATCTATGAGGCTTGTCATATATATATATATATATATATATATATATTGTTTATTTGGGCAGCAATCTCTCTTTTATTATTATTTTTGTTGTTTCACCTCAAGCAAGGCAGTACTGCCACTGATGTGCAGGGGGCTACATAAGAGTAAAAGTTTAGATAAGACGAGAGTGAAGAGAAAGACAAACCAGTTACAGGAGGTGTCAAAGAAAGGAGCAAGAGAAGGATGGAAACACAGGAGTGAAGACAGTTGTGAAGGTAGAGAGAAAGGAAAAGAACAAGATATATGGGGTGATGTAGAAAGGACTGGAGTCAAGTGAAGAAGAGATAGGTATTGACATTGCATTTAAATTCCTGGAAGTTGTAACCGTCAGGAAAGCAAGTTTATGGAAGGGAGTTCCACAGGTGGGAAGTGCAAGAAAAAAACTGCTGGAGTAGAATTGTTGCCTGCATTTGGTTGATCTAACTGTAAATGGATGAAACCTTGTTACTAGTCTGGTTGCATGAGTAAATTCTTGTAGCGGGGGCACCAGGTTTCATTAAAAATGACAGACAAGTTATTATGATTAAGTATGATTACACTGAAGGCTATTAAGCCTAATAGATAATTATTTCATATATGTATATATATATATATATATATATATATATATATATATATAATGTTTATGGTAATAATATATATATTTATATCTTGTTGAAACAATAGTTACCTTAAAACATATAAATAAACCAGGCTTATTAAATAAGAGAATTGAACTGATGGCTACATTTAGGACAAAAAAAAATGTTCATGAGGATTGAGTTTTAATGTAATTTTTTTTTTAACAAACAAAAAAGAATTCCTCTTGATGTTTCATATTAGTATTCCCAACTGTAAAATAATATTTTATATATCTGTGTGTGCTTAAATGAGACTAAATTGAACTATGGTCTGAGAGATACAACATGAGTCTTCTTGTCAACCAAGTGGTAGTGCGTTTGATGTAATTATTTACAAATTTGGCTTGATCAAGAACACAGTTCTTCAAAGGACATGTAAATTTATAAACAATATCGGTTCTCTGTAGTATAGAACTTGCAGGTGAATCGTTATTTTTGACTATATATATACACACACACACACACACACACACACACACAAATATATATATATATATATATATATATATATATATTTTTTTTTTTTTTTTTTTTTTTTTTCCTCGAGCACTGTTTTAAATTAATGTTTTGGATGTTGTAAAAATTCTTTCTTCGTTCTGTATTCACTCGGATATATATGTATATATATTCTTTATTTTACTATATATATATATATATATATATATATATATACAAATAAATGCATACATTCAGATAAACAGACATATAAACAAACCAATGAAAAAGCAAATAACCTCATGCACTCACAATTATATATAAATAGAAATAAATAATTTATGTAGACACGCACACACTCACATTATGCATGTACCTCTGTGGAAATGATGAAAAGTTCTTGACCCGACCCACTTCTCCAAAATCTGGTGAGACTGAGAAATTTTCAGCAACTCCTTTTATGTCGACTAAGGCATATATTTACTTAAGTGAAGAAACATATCTTTAAAAAACACATTTAATAATGTCCACCCATCTTTGTTCAAACACCAACCCTCCATTATAGACATGTACATTAGAAGTTGATTGTCTAATGCACTGTTTCACCCAAATTGTTAGACAATGTTATTGTATCCGTCCTATTGCCCCACCCAGTACTGCAACCTACCCTGACTTGCAACAAGATCTAACTTTTCATGCTTATGTCTTCTGTAGATTATTTTCTTTTTAAATTCCACTGGTTCAGTGGTTTTTCAAGCATGGCACTGGTCATAAAGCAGCTTGGTATAACTTGCCAAAAAGTGACAGCTTTTATATCCGGCACACACCTGCAGCAGACCCCACTCCTAACTGTCCAATTCTACAATGATGTAAATTCAAGAACCCCCTGCCATCTTTTCCAACCCTAAGTCCATACATTAAGTTGGCAGTGTTTCTGAACACTTTTGGCAATTCCTTGTAGACAGGGGAGAGAAGGAATAGAATTTTTAGCCTTTGGTCCATGTTTGTTCCGTAGAGAACACAAGACTTTGGATTTTTCAGAAAACAAGGTATTTTTAGTCTGTCTGTTTTTTCTCCTTCCCCACTTGCCACCCATCAATGTTTATACCCTATTGTTTTCAGTTTTATGCCCCTCAAAAATCTTTTGGAGCATGCAAAGAGAAAGCTGCATCAAGGTATCAATCAAAACTTTTAACTGTTTTGTCCCTCTCTCCATCCTTAACCTCCTTACCTCTGACAGCCAACACCAGTGCCACCTGGTGTTATTATCCTTCACCCTGATTCTTAACTTTTTAACTTGGTGCAGAGTTATGTCTTTCACATCTTCTTTCACAGCCTTTCTTATTTTTAGTTCAAAGTAAAAATGTTTCAGAAACAAACGGTGGCGTGTATTTTTAAAAATAAATATTAAACTACCAAGTTAGTATTCAGAAATTCTTTGTATGTGTGTGTTTTTGCTTTCTCTTAAATGTTTGCAAAGAATAAAAATAATTCTGACAAATCAAAATTATCTCCCTTGTGATTTATTTTACTGAAGTTTTTCTTCTGAATTTTGACACATTTTGTATATCAACTTTAGCATAAATGGTCATTTTAGTACCCTTTCTCAAATTAACACCCCCATGGCAACTAAATGAATATATTTGAGAAGCAAAAGGAGGCATTGATTTGAATCTGGGAATTGAAAGACGAGAAGTTAATTTAATCAAAATATAGAAGTGCAGTTAGTTGAGCAGTTATTGCAAAAGAAAATGATATTCATCCAAGTTTACATTTCTCCTAAGTTTGTTCCATTCACTTCATTCTAATGCTCTTGGAAAAAGTATGAATCTGTTTCTCCTCCTGCAGCTATTGGTTAAATAGCACTGACAGACCTCACTTTCTTTAAATGGCAACTTGTCTAGAAGAACAATTCTGCATTCAAAACCATGGAGAAGCCAATGGTAAACCACTTCACTATCTTTGTAAATAACTCATGGCAATTCACAGATAATGATAAAAAGATTCTGTGAAGAACTGTGATTGCCAATGTCCTGAAGGAACACTACATTTTAAATTTTTTTTATTTTAATTGAGTTCACCACAAACCTGGCAGTAAAGCCACCAAGAAGCAAGGGGTTACTGGGTTTGGAAGAGTTACAAACAGGAACATTGCTAATGAGCGAGAACAGAGAAAGAGTAATCAGGAGGACAGTAAATAGCAATAGAAAGTGCATTTAAATTTTTGTAGATTAAAGTTGGCTTGAAAGCATGGAGCAATGAGGAAGTTCCAGAAGCAAGAAGTGAACTGTAAATTGGTGAAACCTAATCAACCATCTAGTACACCACTTAAATTTAAAAAGTCTCAACATCATAGTGAAGAGCTTATTGGAAGATAATACAATGAAAATATTTAAGAGAAAAGACACATGGAGGCAACTTTATGGCAGTAGAAAAGTGACTAAAACCAAGCTACCAGATCAGGGCCACTAGTATTGCTGATTTTTCTTTGGATTTTATCATAATATCTAGATAGATAGCAGGAGAACTGAACCATATGTGGCAGTAATATTCTAAGTATGGGTGAATGATAGACTTATAGATATGTAAGATAGATTCTAAAAAGGAAAAAATGTTTAGCACAACACAGTGAACCAACCTAGTTGATCTAGCAATGGATTCATTATTGTCTTTTGACTGGAGGTTAGCAGCCATGCTGATGGAAGGCAAAAAGAAATCTTTCAGATGAGTAATAAAAAGTAGTTTTGTTTTGGAAGCATTAAGATTAACAAGCCATCCTTTGCCCAAGTTAAAAACAGACTTAAAGTCATTTTGAATATCAGCTGCAAATTTGACCTTATTGAACTGATTGGACTTATTAACACTATCAAGGCAGGAGTAAATGGTTGTGTAATCAGTGTAGATACTAAGTTGTGAGATTGTTTTTTATAATCATGTCACCCCAAGCAAAGCATTTTACTACCACTGTGGAGCAGGGGGTTACATAGGAGGTAAGTTATGAAAAAGAGTGACATGCTATAAAGGGTTTCAGGAAGTGGGTAAAAGAAGAATGACAATACTGATGAGAGTGAAGTGGACAAAGAAAGGAGCATGAGAGAGAGAGAGAGGGGGGGATGCAAGTTAGTGAAATAGAAGATGACTATTGACTTTACATTTGAATTCTTGAAGATTGTAGCTGTTTGGAAAGCAAGTAAATGGAAGTGAATTCCACAGGCGGGAAGTGTGAGAGGAGAAGCTGCTGAAGTAGAATTTGCGTTTACAATTTATTGATTTTACAGTAAAAGGGTGGGACCTAGTTGCTACTCTTGTGGCTCGAGCAAATTCATGTATGGGGGCTAAGTTCATCTGAGCAGAAGCTGAATTCAGAAAGAAATCTTCTTTTATGTACCTTGTCTCTTCAGAAGGTAGGCGGTCATGGCCTTCCACGTCTCCCTATCCCTGGTGGCTCTTAGCACGCTTTCTCCTGTAACGTCTCTCAGCCCCCGTTATGTCATTCACCTGCTCAGGCCCTTCAAATATGTTATCTGCTGCTTTCCTCTGTCTCTTTTTCTCTCTATCTGGCCTGTTAGTATCAGGTTCTCTAAGCCCTCTTTCCTCATTGCATGTCCCAGGAACTTTAGTTGTCTCTTCCTGATGCTCATTATTAATTTCATTTTTGTTTTCATCATTTTCAAAACCTCATCATTGCTTACATGCTCGGTCCACGATATCCACAGCAGCCTTCTGTAGAACCACATTTCAGCTGCTTCAAGTTTTTCTTTCATCTTTGTTGATATTGTCCAACATTCACTACCATACTGAAGAACTGATATCACATAGCAATCCAGTACTCTCTTCTTTGTTTCTAGTGAATGCTTTCTGTGACTTAATACTTTACTCAGCTCAAAAAGAAATACTTTGCTTCTATTCTGGAAGAAATTGCTCACTATTCCATTGAGCCTTCAGGTTTCTGTATTACATTATCTGACATCTGTTACTACCCTATCCAGATTGTTAAATTTCTGTAGCTATATCATTTTAATGCCTTTAAGATATAGGTCACATTTTTTTGTTTTCTTACAGTTAATAATAAGTTGTTTCGGGATTTTTTTTTTTTTACTTAGTCCTGGGTAGGATGATAATCTTCATCTGAAAGCAAGGCCTCTGATTGGTATATTAGAGGTTTTGAGGAGCATGGAACCACCTCATAACTGTTATTGTTCCCAGGTCCACAATGACACAGAGTGGTAGCACTTGTTTGGGTTCTAGCCATGGTCAAATAGTGAACCACCAAACAAAAACAAAACACTATAAAAGTATAAAAATTCATTTCTATAGTAAAAACACCAGCTATACATTTTTATATAAAAAGAGTTACAAAGAATACCTATTTATAGTAAAATTAACAATATATTTTTGAAGCAAAATGACCAAAGATATATTTTATAGTAGTGATAGTAGAATTACCAAAAATGACCAATGATACATTCTATCCATGAAGGTATACAATAGCATTCAAAATATATTTAGTTAAAGTCATAAAATTATGTTCAAAATATTTAGATTTCATCATTTATTACCCATAGAGTTTGATATAATGCTAAACAAAATCAATGAAACAACTTTCTTTTACTAAATGACTATATTTCCTTTCTTAGTCTGTCATCAACACAGTATCATCTGTTTAATGATATGGTGAGCAACTGGAATGTTTGAATGACACATTGAAAAATAAAAGACTTGACAGAAAAGAGTTAATCTGCAGGTAAAAAAAAAAGCCCTGGATTTATGAGATTGACACAAAAGTTTCAATTGTTATTCTGTATAATATTAGGAAAATCTAAGAAATATATTCAGTTCTTTATTGCTTGTGCAATCACTGAAGTTAACAAACATTTTTTATTTGTGTGTTGCACTTAACACACAAATAAAGGATTTCGGAATGCGACAATCACTGGTAATGAAAAACAGGTTTATTATAAGTTTCTCAAGCAAAAAAACATCAGTTGAATCTACATGGAAAAATTTCTTCTCTGTGCTTGTTAGGATATAAAGAACATAGTTTATTATAAAAGAATGTGCATACAGCATAGTGGTTATCAGCACAGAAAGTAGAATTGGTATACCAAGTTTGAATTATTATACAGTAGAGTGTTATTAAATGAGTTATCGACGTAAGAGGAAGTAAATACAGGTTATGAGAAAATATGTGATAGGTAATACTGTAACAGGAGCAAACATACTAAGAGCCACAAGGGATAGGGAGATGTGGAGAACCATGATCGCCTACGTCCTGAAGGGACAGGGCACAAAGAAGAAGAAGAAGAAGAAGAAGAATCTTGACACTAGACTTGAAGAGTTTAAGTAATCATTCTCAGATAGAAGCTGTCTGAGTGGAACTTCCTCCTTACCAATGGAATACAAAAGAAATGAAGACAATTCAGCCCTGGGTATGTGGCATGATAGTTTAGACAGTTCAGAACTATATGAACAAAAGAATGTAGCTGACCAAAAAAATTGCTTATGGAAATAGAATAACGATAGGATTGCAACATTTCACCTGTTGAAAAAAATCTGTGAGGTTGAAAAGTGCTGGAAAGTGACGTTTGGCAGCTCCAGCTAAGACAGATCCAAGGTGAAGGAGTCTCTCGATGTAATCAATGATCATCTGTCTGTGGCCAAGGTGAGTCTTCAAGTTGGAGCATATCAGAAATGGCTTGAACTTGAGAGGGATGGGCTCTTCTAGGACTGCTTACCCAAGACCTGCTATGCGTGAATGTACATATCTCTTCAGCTGAGAGGGAGTTGGTCAAGTGCACCATTACACAGCAACCATATGATCATCCCTGATTCATAGACTGATAATAAATGATAATGATTTCCAGTAAATAGCAATTACTTTTTTTTCCATAACAAGCCAGCAAAGCAGTCAGTCAGTTAAGTGCCATACGTGAAACACACTTTGAGCGATCATGTCTTGAAAGAGACATGACTGACTTGGTAGAAGATTATTCTGCAGTAGGTTGCCACTGGTTTCTGCAGCAGACTAGTTGCCAGCCAAGGCTATAGAACCCAATCTGTCCTATTATTTGACTCATAGCTAAAGAGAGGAGAGATGTATTATTACGTAGGAATTTATGATGGATCAGTTTATTACTTCATAACAACAGAAAACCAATCCCCACTTTATGACCAGTAGAAGCCTAATCATGATTCCACCTATTATATTCAGTCAGTCAGTCAGTCAGTCAGTCAGTTAAGTGCCATATGTGATACTCGCTTTGGCGATCATGTCTCCAAAGAGACATGACTGACTTGGCAGAAGATTATCCTGCAGTAGGTTGCCATTGCTTTCTGCGGTAGACTGGTTGCCAACTAAGACTATAGAACCTAATCTGTCCTAACTGGAGGGAAGGGACGGATTAATACCTTGTGCAAGGGTATTTGTGTGAAAGTGAATGCAAGGAATTCAACTGAAATTTGAACTTGGCACCCCGATTTGTCATTCTGAGTTGATATCCACAGCACCACAGCACACATCCTGCATTACAGCGCACAGCCAGGCAACAATGCAATAAAAATGCATAAGAGAAAGCATTAGTAAAGCTTCACCCACTCTAACAGAATCAAAGAATTAAAAAAATAGAACTCAAGACAGAAGACTGGTACCTTCCATTCATCTCAATCAAAATTGCTTTTCTCCTTGGTGCCTCAACTGCATGAATTTAAGCAGTGCTTTAAGATTGGCAAAAATCTCACCATTTTACTGACAAACAACCTAGATTCATCTGCATGTTCTATTCTAATGGCTTCTTTTTTGAACTTTTCACTTGTGGAACTCTCTTTCAATTTCTAGCTTTCCTTCCACCAACAATCTTTAAAAATTTAAATACAATGCCAATTGCAATCTTCTGTCTTCCTGAAACTTGTTCTTTCACTGTCCTACTTCTTTATTTCTCTTCACTAAAGTCTTCTTATTCTCTAACACCAGGTAATTTCTTGCATCTTAGTGGCTTTATCACCTTGCTTGGAATAAAAATGATTTAAAAAATTCTTCCATCTTTCCTTTCACGTGCTCTTCTCTCTACCTTTTCTTCCTCACACCTTGATTCTCAATTCCTTCTCTATTTGTTTGGAAATGTATAAGCACTTGATTGTTATATTGTGTTAATGCATGTGTAATCATTTTCACAGAGGACTAAAATATTACACTGATCCTAGGCAGTTTGATTTTAAATCAGTATTCTAAGTTTTATTCAAGGCAAATTTCCAATCCATACACAAATAATCTCATGATTTTTATGGGTACTATGCTAGTAAATAGTCAAAACAGTTGACAAGCCAACACAAATATTGTATTTTTGAGTGAAAATTTAATTACAAAGAATATCATGTCTTTGGCACTAATGAACAGTGAGCAGTGAACTTTGCATAGAACCAATCAGCTTCAATCAGTCGGCCAGTTAAGTGCCATATAAGATACACACTTGGGAGATCATGTCTTGAAAGACGCATGACTGACTGGGTAGAAGATTTTACCACAGTAGGTTGCCATTACTTTCTGAAGTAGACTGATTGCCAACCAAGGCTATAGAACTCAATCTGCTTTGCTATTTAACACACAGCTGGAAGAAAAAAAGATAGATTAATACCTTTCCCCAGGGTATTTGTGTATAAGTGAACACAACAAATTCAACTGGAATTTGAGCTCGGCTATCTGATCTCTTGTTCTGAACTGATATCCACTGCATTAAAATGCACATCCAGCTTTTAGACTGAGATGAATTCTTCTTCTTTTATGTGCCATGTCTTTTCAGGATGTAGGTGATCATGGCTTTCCACATCTCCCTGTCCCTGGTGGCTCTTAGCACGCTTTCTCCTGTTGCACCATGCAACCCTCGTTCTGTCATCCACCTGATCTGGTCCTTCAAATATGTTATCCACTGCTTTCCTCTGTCACTTTTTCCCTCTATCTGGCTTGTTAGTAACAGGTTCTCCAAGCCCTCCTTCCTCATTGCATGTCCCAGGAACTTTAGTTGTCTCTTCCTGATGCTCAGTATTAATTTCCTTTTCATTTCCATCCTTTCCAAAACCTTGTCATTGCTCACATGCTCAATCCATGATATCCGCAGCATCCTTCTGTAGAACCACATTTCAGCTGCTTCAAGTTTTTCCTTCATCTTCGAAGATATTGTCCAACATTCACTGCCATATTGAAGAACCGACATCACATAGCAATGAATTACCGAAGTTTTAAAAAATTGTAACCATGATTACTATTTCAAGGTTCCAGTTTCTTGACACTATTGAGAAAAATTAATAATATGAATACATTTTCAGAAAATTGTTTTGAAATTCAGAAATGTATAGACAAATAAGAAAGAGCAGAGAAAAAATAATGATGATATAAAACATTTTTGTTCCTTTTTATGTCTATAAATAGTGTTAGTAAAAATAAAGGGTTGAAAAGGACAGTTACAAATTATGCAAATAGAGTTGTCATTCTTTAAATATATAAAAGGAAAACTGCTAAAATTACATGTGATATACAAGACGCATATATATGTGTGAAAAGCAAAAGATGTCTGGTCTTTTGAAAGAAAACAGGCAAAGAGAGAAAGACTAAAGAAGTGATGAAAATATCTAAGTAGAAATGTAGAGATAAATTGAAATAAAATTCTAAACTGATAGATGGAACAAAAAATAATTAAATTCATATACATAAGAAAATTCATATTTAGGACTAAATCTTGATAAAATGAAAGACATAGTAACACAAATGAAACCGAAGAGAGATAAATGTATTGAAAGAAAAAAACAATGGAAGTTGATGATTTATGAAGAGTGGTTTGAAAAGTACACACACACACACACACACACACACACACACACACACACACACATATATATATATATATATATATATATATATTTTATTTTGAGTATAAGTTGCTGACGATGATGTGTGAAATCTCTCTTAGGGATTTCATGTAGAAATGATCATACAGCGGTTTTGAACTTCGAAATTTATTTTATTTTATATATATATATATATATATATATATATATATATATAAAAAGAGATAGATACATACAAACATAGATATATTCAGACATATAAAAAAAAGCAGAAATGTGGAAATAGAAAGGCAGACATAAACACAGAAGAAGGTCAATATGAAGAGATAGACAGAGAGATGCATGAATGCTGAGAGAAAGAGAAAAAGAGAAGTATATGTAATTGAGCTGAGGAAAAAAGATGAAGTAGCCTGGAAAAAAATTAGATATGAAAATAGAGTTGTAGATTAAAGTATATAAAAAGAGAGAGATAGGAAGAAATTGAGAAAGACATAAAATAACTGAGTGAGAAAGAGGAGTGCTCTAAAAGAGAGAGAAAGTGATGAATAGAGATTTTTTTTATAATCATTTCATCCCAAGCAAGGCAGTACTGCTACTAGTGTGCAGGGGGTTACATAAGAGGAGAGTGTTGAGAAAAAGAGGGACAAGTTACAGGGAGGTGTCAGAAAATGGATAAGAGAAGAATGATAACACTGGTGTGAAGAGAGCTGCTTGAGAATAGAGTGGAAAGGGAGAAAAACATGATACAAGAGTTGACAGGGAAAGGATGCAAGTCAAGGAGATAAAAGAAGGCAATTGACATTGCATTTAAATTCTGGTAGATTGCAGCTGTTGAAAAACCAAGTATATACAAGATAATTGTAAGAAAAGAAGCTGATTGAGTAGAAGTTGCAGTTACATTTGACTGGTTTCACTGTAAAAGGGTGGAACCTAGATACTAGTCTAGTAGCTTAAGCAAATTCAGGTAAAGGGGGCACCAGAAAGCTAAGCTCATTGAAGCAGATGTTAAAGTAGACTGAAAGAGAAATGTGTGTGTGTGTGTGTGTTAATTTGAGTTTTGATCCTGGCTGGAAGTAAGTGAATGTCTAGCCACACTGATGAGCTGTGATACAGTGAAACAGGCTTGTATGTGGATGACTAATAAATTATGTACTCATTACGATTGAGCTCTCTAAAGACGAAAATTTTTTAAAAAATTATCGCTCTCGAGTAATGAATTAAGTTCTCCTGGTGGCTGGCAATTGTATATATCACATATATATAACATGCTAAAAATTTCTCCTCTCTCATTCCATGCACCAATAGCTTAAGAGGTAGGGACTCTGACTGACACCAAATAGGTTGAGTTTTGATCTCGGCTGAAAGCAAGTGGATGCCTAGCTACACTAACGAGCTGTGATACAGCGAAACAGGCTTGTATGTGGATGACTAACTTATATATATAGTGTAACAAAGTTGTGGAACTCATAGGTTTTTTTACCTGCTGTTCATGCATTTACTTTTATACTAGCATTATAGCCCAGCGTTGCTTGGGTGTAATGAAAGCTTTAAAACCATCCATGATCCTGGAGCTCAAACTCAACCTAAAGAATAATTGAAATAATAAAATAATTGCGACAATTTACCAATCGCACCTAGTATATATATATACTAGCAGTATAGCCCAGTGGTGCTCGGGTGTAATGAAAGCTTTAAAACTAATCCATGGTCCTGGAGCTCAGACCCTTTGGACGTTGGCACGAAATACTAAAAAGAAATAGTTGTTTCCAATTAAAGCAAAACCGTAGACTGAAAGAAAAATGAATGAATGTAAGTCAAATTTTGATTTCCTGGTATCGATATCAAATAAGTTTTTTTCATCGTAAACTGAATTTTGAAGGCTAAATAAGTACTCTGAGTAAATGGTATCATTGCTGAGACTAAGAACTACAATTATACCTACTTATAGCCAAACCCAAAGCAAAAACTAAAATAAAAGGGCTGAAAAACTGATTTTGATCAGACCCGAAAGGATATCAGGGTATCGATTTCCAATATCGGAGTCAAATAAGTCATACAAGGATAAACTAACCTAAATAAGTCCATGAAAACTTATCGTACCCATCGGGAGTAAAGTGGAGAAAATGAGCCATATTGATGGCTGAATATTGCTTTTTGATCAGATTTGATAAACTATTGGGGGTATCGATTTCCGATATCAAGGATGTTATTGATTTTCTGCACTATTGCAAGAACTGCAACCTTGAAACTTCTGAATATCGTTTCTTATGTCTTTGTCTACGAGTGTATCAAATTTGATTAAAATCGGACCACTCCTTCTATAACCCGATTTTTTTTATTATTGATTTTCAATATTTAAAACTTTCATTACACCCAAGCAATGCCAGGCTATACTGTTATTATATATATTTATATATCTATTGTCAAACATGTTTCATTGAATAATATAAACATATTATGTCTATTTATTTTATAATAATCCTCATCAGTTTCTAATTATTTTAATTCTCAAGGCCCTCTATATCAAAAGCAAACAACATTCAACCAAATCTATAATGAGTTTAGCAGAAACATGCTAAAGTACATTTAACATCATTTAATGCCATTTTGAATTTCTACCAATTTCTAATTAGAAATATAAATATTTATAAAGTGCAAAGAAGAGAAATGCTAAGAGACCGATAAATGGATAGAAGAAGTATTTTTTTAAAATATCAATGATTTTACAAATAGCTGAACATATTAACAAAAGCAATAAAGATTCAATTTCTATCTGCTACAAAATACACATTTTGCCAGTAATCTGGACACTGAACCATGATACAAAATGGGACTTTGAACTTCTACAGTTTAGCAAGCAAAAAAATGTCTATAAATGCAAAAAAGATACTGATCGATAGGAATATGCTTAAAAGTGAAAAATATACAAGTTCCTGGGGAAGTATTTATATTTACTAAACAACTGCATCTGGTTAGTACATATCCAATTTGTCAATTTGGTCAGACTTCAAAGACTAAAAATAGTAAGAGAAATAAAAGAGAGGAAGCCCAAAAGGTCATATGAATGTGTCAATTTGAACTTGCCAATTGACAAAATACACAGAGCACATCACTGCTTAAAGTAAATTCAGTCTTGGCCTATCATTGATTTAGTTCTGTGTTATCATTATAAATGCCCTAAGGTAAATGGTGCATTTTTAGAAAACAAAGCAGCAAAAGGCAAAACAGTATAAAGAAATCATGTGTGTATGTGTGTATATACAAATATGAATCATCCTTTCTGCAAAGGAAGAAACATATATATATATATATATATATATATATATATAAAATAAAGAGAGAGAGAGAGAGAGAACATGTATGCATGCACTAAAGTAAAATTAGAATTTACAGTGAATTAATATCTCTATTTCTGTCTGTCCTCTCTCTGTCTCTCTCTTTCTCTCTCTCTCTCTATATATATGAAAAATTGAAAAATCAAAGTTACACCAAAACATATATAGGCACACACAAACACACACACACATATATATATATATACACACACACCTCTTTCTCTCTCTCTCTCTCTCTATATATATATATATATATATAATATGAGTAATGGTTACTAATGGAAGTATATTCCAGTTAGATATTTACTTTAAAATCTTAAAAATTTAATTTATTTTTTAAAATCTCCTTATCTACATATTACAAAATAAATTAAACCCATTTTACTGCCCAATGATGGTGTTTTAGCACCGAAACTTTATAGCTATCAAGTTGCAGTATGCAATAATAATAATAATTACTGTGTATATATATATATATATATATATATGCTGCATCCACACAAACACACAGCCACATTATAGATGTGTGTTTGTGTGTGTGCAGAGAGAACAGAAGGAATGAAAGTAAACCATACTGAAGAGAGAAAAAGAGACAGTCAGTCAATTTACCAGTGCAGTTAGGGGTGGGGGTAAGTATATCGACATCTGATCATCATCAGAGAGTCACCAGAGATCAAAAGTGATGGACAAAATGCCAAATAATGGAAATAGGACAACCTGAAAATCACAGATGACTGGAATGTGAAGATTTGGAAGAAGGAAAAAAAATATCTAAGAATGAATTTGAAAAATCTTCAAAACTGACACATTGTGCAGTGAGTGGCATTGAAACACACGTCGTGTCTGTACAAAAGAAGTGGTCTGTTGCACAATTGTGTTTTCAACCAATGTTCCGTTAAGTCCTTCATCTGGTATTTGCTGCTGATGAAGCCTGGATTTTAACATTTCAAAGTTGCTGGAATGACACTGTCGGCAAATAAGATAAAAACGCTTGTATTTTTATTGAAATAAATAACAGACAGACAGATTTCTCATCTCCTGATAAAAGAGGCAAAACATCAGGGATCCATATAAATCATGCAATAACTATTTGCAACATTTTGATCTTTACAAAAACTACACACACACACACACACACACATATATATACTAATGAACTTAATCACAGTAAGTCAACACTAATAATAACAGACTAAACATCTGAAAATAATGTTAACTTAACAGTAATATAAACCATCTTGTAACCCGGCAAGAACTACCTCGTGGGTTAAATAAAAAGGGAGAAAAAAAGAAACAAACAGCGCACAAGAACAATACATCTAGTGCCCGTTTGAAAGAAAAAAAAACCCCAAAGACGAAACCTTAACAGCAAAGTGCTCGATACGAAAGTACAAAAGTAGAGTGAGAATACAACACCAAAAAATATAAAAGTGAGCCACCACCTACCGCGGTTTCACACAAACTGTTCTTCAGGGTAAGAGGCTAGCAACTAAGTTTAAGCCAGCAAATATATAGAACTCAATTGAAGAACTCTTCAATTGAGTTATATATATTTGCTGGTTTAATCTTAGTTGCTAGCCTCTTAACCTAAAGAACAGTTTGTGTGAAACCGCGGTAGGTGGTGGCTCACTTCTAGATTTTTTGGTATTGTATATATATATATATATATATATATATATATAGGTAGATAGATTGATGTACACACAGATAATAGAAATAATTGCTCTAAAGCTTAAAATAAGCAAAAAGAGTTTATATATGTTCGATGATTGTTATTGCATGAGACCCTGAGAAGCAGATTGTAATATTATTGTAGTAATAATATTATTATGTCACATGATATCCTATATATAAATAACAGAGACAAATATGTAGTTTATTTAAACATTAAACATTATATGGATAGCTGTATAGATGTATATATGTGTACGTATATTTAGACAGTATACCTTCATTCAAACATGTTTCATTGAATAATACAAACATATGTCTATTTATTTTTATAATAATATTATAATTATTTCTAGTTCTCCGAATTAGCCTCTTGAAAGTAAGCGGAAATTCATCAAGGAAGGTACCATAGTCTTCATTAAACCAAGTACAGGGTTCGATGGATAAATTGTTGTCTAAATAATGCAAAAATGAAAATAACACTGACAACTCATTTTAGCAGGTATATTTACCAAAATGTGCGCAGTGGTGCAGTGGATATCAACTCGAAACGAGAAATCAGAGAGCCAAGTTCGAATTTTAGTCAAATTTGTTGCATTCACTTATGCGCAAATACTCTTGGGAAAGGTATTAATCCATCTCTTCCCTCCAGCTATAGGTCAAATAACAGAACAGATTGGGTTCTATAGCAACCAGTCTACCGCAGAAAGCAATAGCAACCTACTGAGGAATAATCTTCTGCCCAGTTAGTTATCTCTCTTTGGAGACATGATTGCCCAAGCATGTATCACGTTTGGCATGTAACTGACTGATTTACCAAAATTACACAAAAATATCTTAAAATACTGAAGAGAAAAATTTACTCAATAAATTTGCCGTTGGTTCAACCACGGTCAACAGACAACTTTGGAATTTCTTGCATCTCTTCTGGACAGTCTTATTGTTTAAATTGATGAATGCTGCAATAATCCTTGCCTTCAGTTCATCTTTAGTATTACAATAAGTTTTGTTGAACTTTTGCATAACTGTACTCCACCCAAAATAACAAAGGAGGCTGAAATTTGGGGAGTTAGGAAGGTAGATGTAAGGGGTGATGTGGTCACAGTTCTGCTTGTGTGACATGGTACAGAGTCCTGTTGCCAGATGTAGGTTCTTCTAAAAGCCACATTCTTGACCCAGGGAAGCAGTACCTTCTCAAGTCACTTGATGTAGGCCTTCATATTGAGTCTGAGGCCCTGTTAGATGATGAATGGACATAAACATCACTATTCCTAGTGATCACTCCGAACACCATGATATTGACTGGATATTTCATAAAACTCTTTCAAAATCCTTTGCCCTGTTCTGAAATAGGCACCCAAACACCCTGAAATGTTTGTATTGAAGCTTCTGACAATACAGAAAGCCAATTCCAACTTTCTGGCAGAGTAAATCACATCATGATGCTTTTTTTCTCACAGAAGGTGGCTAACTCACCCTACTATACGGTGCGGTTAATAAAATCAAAAACCAAAAATCAAGCATGCACAAAATTAAAATATAAAATCATGTCAATTTACCCTTCACACCCTGTAGTTTTGTTATCCTCTGAATTGTGAAGTCAAATTGAATGTAACTTTGATGTTCATTTGTGAAAATATGCATAAACATACTCTATTATAATCATTTTAAAATTTAAAATTTGTCAGTTGTCGCTATGGTGTTTTGCAAGCATCCTAACATAAGGGAGCTAACCAGTGAGGGTAGAAATGCAAAATGGTATTAAATATTGGTCAAATGAATTTTAAAACATTTCTGTTACACTCCTAATAAACTTTGTTCTGTGTTGGTTAATGGCTTGCTTTTGATATAGAGGGTCTTGAAAATTTAAAGTTTTTGTGTATTATTTTGTTCACATAGTATATTGGCATTGTCAACAAGTATTTTCCTGTATTGTGAAGGTTGACAGAAATGTGTTTTCAAATGTTGTGTGATGGAACTTGTATCCAATAAATGGAGTCTAAGACATCTTGATAATGTTCTAGTCATCAAGCCAACATACATACTTTTTCATCAGCGATACAATCTCCTGACAAACATTTAAACTGATAAACAATGTTGGTTTTTTTCCAAAATGGCAGTTGACAGAGAAGTGTTATTGTGCATGATTAAGTTGTTTGTATTAAATTTAGTATAATACCAGTGGGAAATTATATTAGTACTCATGGGATGTTTTAGGATTTTTTCATCTTGTTTATTTATAGTTAGAATGTATTTGATTACAATATAGTATGTTGATATGTTTAGCATTATTTGAGGAAGTATAATGTTGTTTTTGATTTATGATAATATTTCTAATGACTCGTAATTCACTGAGGAGGATGATCTCAAAGGAGAATGAAAGAACTTCAGTTAAAAAAAACCTACAGTGTCTTCCTTGATGAATTTCAACTTGACATCAACAAGCTAATTTGAGAACTAGAAAGAATTATTATAAAAATAAATATACATAATATGTCTATATTATTCAATGAAACATGTTTGAATATACATGCATATATATTTTTTAAACATATACTGTTAAATATAAGGAACAATGAATGTCTATTATGTTTAATCATGAGCCGTTTTAAACATTATATTTTGGCTTTAATTTCAGTTGAAAATAAAGACAAAAATTCTCCAACATTTGGATAATTTTTTTTGAGTTGGTTATCAGCTTTTGGCTCACATGAGCCATCTTCAGAGAGGTTAGAAGTATGTTCACATAAAAACATCTACCATCAAAGACAATTTTATCTTGTGTCGACATAAAACAATAACAGTGACCAAAAATAGCAAATGCAAAATAAATATCAACACAAGATAAAATCGTCTTTGATGGTGGATGTTTTTATATTAATGTCCTTCTAACCTCTCTGAAGATGGCTCATGTGAGCCAAAAGCTTAGAAACAACTTAATAAAATATTATCCAAATGTTGGAAAATTTTTGTCTTTATTTTCAACTGAAATTAAAGCCAAAATACGATGGTTAGAACGGCTCATGATTAAACCTAATCGACATTCATTGTCTCTTATATTTAACAGTATATGTTTAGAAACTTATCTGCTGCCTCAATATATTAAATATATATATATATATATATAGTGAAATTGTCTCTGTTAACTTTGTAGTATAAGCACTGTACAGTCCCACAAGCTATGTGAATGTGGATCTGTGTTTTGACAAATGAGACCAGATTAGGCCCCCACTACTTGAGTCTTAGGAGCATACAATCAAGAATTATCTCTGAATGTGTTGTCGAGTAGTTTTTGCACTGAAGGTTATAATTGTGCTATGTCGGTTGCTCATCGACTTAACATACCCAAAATGATAGGAACTTGGTAATCTTACACTGAAAGTTGACTCCTTAGTATTCGGCTAACTGCCGACTAATATCAACTGCCTAGTAGTTCTACTGAACTACAATAGAAGTTTAAATAACTCCTATGAACTTCCCATTAACTCTTATTAATATAGGAGGGAGAGTCCATTATCTGAGGAATAGGTGTGTTTCCCCATAACAGAATGTCACTAAACCTCTGTACATCAGAATGCTGAAAATTCATGTATTTTGGGGGTTTTTAATATACAATTTTTTTTATTATCAGAGTCATTGTCAAGAATAGTTGTTGTCAATATAGTAAGCAAGATTTATTTGACTAAATTGTGGCATTTTTAGATTATTAGAATTAAAGTCGAATTAGTTCAAAATGACATCATTTATAAGGGGTAAACAGAGAATTGGGCATCAAAAATCCATGAAAGCTCATTTTCATTTTTGATTCACAAAATCTTCAATTGTGAAAGATATTTCATTTAATGATACTTTTTTTTGTATAATTGTTGTGGATTCTTGTTGAGAAACCACACAAGATAATAAATAATACAAGCTGATATGGATATAAAAAATTTATGTTATATTTCACAAAAATATACAAACTGGAACACGGGTTAGTCAATTCAGGAATACTAGGAATACTGTTAGTAGGAATCAATATATACAATCTTGTAGTGAAGAAGTATGTCCGGGTAATGAGTCTATATTCTTATTGACCAACAAGCAGCGGTAATTCAACTTAACTCAACTCGAAGCTGCTGCTCTCTGTATAGGCAGGATTATATGTACATATTAGATGAGTCCATTCTTGGATCCAAAAAGGGGTGATCCTCAACAATAATAATAGCTTATAGAATTTTGAGTCTTTCCTTGTAATTATATACACACACAAATATATATATATGTGTGTGTGTGTGTGTGGGTGCATGCAACTTTTCACAATTCTGCGGCATAGGAGAATATCCATTAAATTACAAGCAATGTCAAGACTGCTGGCATTTGACTTGTAAATACATTTGGCCTCACTTTGTGCATGAACTTTAAACTCTTCTTAAAGTATCTATCCTCATATTTGCATACTTAGATATGATCCCTTCTTTTAGACAGTGAATCGTTCTCCGGTGTGTTTTGTAGATAAGTAATTTTAGATGATTCCAGGGATGAAAAAAAATGCATTAGATATGTGAACAAAATCATCTTAAATAAATAAATAAATTAAGGACAATATCCTATTCTTTGGGACTTCTGAGACAACCACTGTATATATATATATATATATATAAATATATATATATTTATATATAAAAAGTAAGTAACTAACCTAAAGAGCCAACGAACCTAGTTGGTAGGTTCGTTGGCTCTTTAGGTTAGTTACTTACTTTGTTTGCTCTACTTGTGTATTGAGCGCTTTTTGTTTTAGGTTACTCGTCTCGGGTTTTTTTCTTTGGGCTATGTACTTTGACTAATGCTCAAGTGCTTAGCTCTTTCTCTTTTTTTATTACCATTTATGTATTTGGAAGGTTTTTCGAAACAAGTATAGCGCTAAGTTTATATATATATATATATATATATATATATATACAGAAAAAAGACAGTATGATTGTGAGCATTGTGACGATTTCAGATTGTGTCACAGATCTGTCTTTATAAATTTGGGCACCTCAATATGGTGTAATGGTCAGCAAGCTTGTCTCACTAGAATTTATTACACCTGAGTGCCCTATACTTTTGACTTTGTGCCACATTTAAGCTGCATTTAGAAAATCATTTGTCTCTATATATAGGTTAAAAGGGAATTTATAGGAAGTAGGGGAATCAGTTATTTTGTTTTGAGCTAATGTTTTTAAATTTGAGTTTACACATTTTAATAAAATTATTAATTTATGATAATATTTATTTAAATTTATATATTTTTTCCAGGTTTTAAATTTGGATATTGGCTCCTACCTGAGTCTTTCCTATTGCTGATTGCTACAGCATCTAACATAGCAAAATGAAGTTCTCAAAGTAAGCTTACTAGTTTAGAACCTACCAAAAGTGACACAGGCAAAATTTATTAGACGGTAGCTGTTGTTTTTGTAACATGACTCTGCTCATAACATTCTGGTCCATTAGTGTATAAATGTATAAGTGTGTATGAATTGTATGGTGACAACTATTAACTCGATTTTGATCTGATAGTTTATTTGTATAATATATGATCAGTTAGATTAATAATGAAGCATCGTTTAAGAGTACTAATAAACAAAGCGATTATGTTAAAAAATAACTATTACTTGACGAAAACGGAAACTTTTTAACATTAGATGATACTATTTCAGACCTATATCTAGATAGATATACAATGGCTTCAACTCAATTTCAAGTAATGTTATCACTTGTCTGACCCTAAAATATGAACAGGCAGATGTGATATTTTAGTCTTATAATGGCTTGAAATGAAAAATCAGAAAGCAGAGTTTGAATTCCAGTTGAGTTCATCACATTCACTTAAAATCAATCCCTTCTCTCACCTAGCTATGGGTTAAATAATAAAACAGATTGGATCTTATACCTTCAGTTGGCAAACAGTCTACCACAGAAAACAATGGTATGCTACCACTGGAATTCTTCTACTAAGTCAATCATAAATCAAAAACAGATTTTATTGTCCAGGTGTGCATCACAAAGGACACTTAAGGAAGGAAGAAATTACAGTTTCTATAACACACACATACTAATAAATCAAGTGATATCTGTGCTTAAAGATATTTTAAGAGAGAAACTGTTTTACTGGGTTGCATCATTGGTTGCAAACAAAGTTGCATGTATTATATCAGAGTTTTCCTTCTCTTGAAGAGATAATGAATACTAGAGTTCTGTTGCTCCCAGTAGGCTTCCAGTTTACCTGGGGGCCAACTCAGATATTTCTATGTCTTCATGCATTAATATATATATATATATATATATATATATATATATATATATATATACATACACTATCAGAATTTTTTTTTAAGATTAAACAAAGAAAACACAAAAACTGATTTCTCAACGGTGATTAATGCAGCATTCCGGAAGTTGAGTAAGGTATTAAGAAACAGGACAATTTAGCTAGAAACTAGGAAGAGAGTACTGGATTGCTATGTGCTGTCTGTCCTTCAATATGGCAGTGAATGCTGGACAATACCATCAAAGATGAAGGAAAAACTTGAAGCAGCTGAAATGTGGTTCTACAGAAGGATGCTGCGAATATCATGGATCGAGCATGTGAGCAATGATGAGGTCTTGGAAAAGATGGAAACAAAAAGGAAATTAAAATTGAGCATCAGGAAGAGACAGCTGAAGTTCCTGGGACATGCAATGAGGAAGGAGGGCTAGAAGAACCTGATACTAACAGGCCAGATAGAGGGAAAAAAGAGACAGAGGAAAGCAATGGATAACATATTTGAAAAACTGAATCAAGTGGATGATGAAATGAGAATTGCATGATGAAACAAGAAAAGGAGTGCTCAGAGCCACCAAAGTAGGGAAAAGTGGAAGAGCATGATTGCCTACATCCTGAAGGGACAAGGCACATAGAAGAAGAAGATGAATGCAGAGCAAGACTGGATAGATTTGATATGCAAAAGTTTGGGTGATTCTTAAAAATAGTCAATCAGCAGCAAAAAGGAAGAGTAATGCTAATGCATTGTGGCGCAGTGGATATCGGCTCGGAACAAGAAATCGGAGAGACGAGTTCAAATTCCAGTTGAATTACTTGCATTCACTTACGCGCAAATACCCTTGGGAAAGGTATTAATCTGTCTATTCCTTCCAGTTATGGGTTATATAACAGGACAGATTGGCAACCAGTCTACTGCGGGATAATCTTCTGCCCAGTCAGTCATGTCTCTTTCGAGACATGATCTCTCAAGCGTGTATCACGTATGGTACTTAACTGACTGAATGCTTTGAAGGAAAAACTTGAAGCAACTGAAATGTGGTTCTACAGAAAAATGCTGTAAATATCATGGACCGAGCATGTGAGCAATGATGAGGTTTTAGAAAGGATGGAAACGAAAAAAAAAAATTAATACTGAGCATTAAGAAAAGACAGCTAAAGTTCCTGGGACAAGCAATGAGGAAGGAGGGCTTGGAGAACCTGATACTAACAGGCCAGATAGAAGGAAAAAGAAACAGGAAAAAGCAGCGGATAACATATTTGAAGGGCCTAAGCAAGTGGATGACAGAATGGGGGTTGCGTGATGTAACAGGAGAAAACATGCTAAGAGCCACCAGGGTTAGGGAGACATGGAAAACCATGATTGCCTATGTCCTGAAAGAACAAGGCATATAGAAGTGTAACGCTTTGGGATACTATGGCAAATATTACAATTGTTTATCCCTTCAAAGGTGATGATGGCATCAAAGTTAATGCAGAGAAGTATTGTAATTTTTAGACAAAGTCATAGTTTTTGTAGCACAATATCAAACACACACACAAACATATATATGTATATATAAATATATATATTGTAATTTTGTTATTACAATGGTTTATAAAAAGAATAATATCACTAAAAATAAAAGAATAATATCACTACACAAAAATTTTCATGTTTCAGAACAAAACTGTTTCTCTTCAGGTGATATGTTAAAATAAATAATGTAAATGATTTATTTTTGAAAATATAAGATGAATTCATAGTTATTTAAAAAATGACAGAATGGTAGTTGGAGGAAATGCTTTAGGTGTGTCAATATTGTTCAATCAAAACTGAGAATTATATAACCATGGAGATTTAATATTTCGGTTATGAAAGGGGGCAGGATAGCTTGGATTTAGACAATATTATTACAATACTAGCAGTATAGCCCGGTGTTGCTCGGGTGTAACAAAAGCTTTAAAACTAATCCATGGTCCTGGAGCTCAGACTCTTTGGACATTGACATGAAAGACTAAAAAGCACTAGTTGTTTCCAGTTAAAGCGAAACCATATACTGAAAGAAAAATGAATGGATGTTAGTTAAATTTTGATTTCCTGGTATCAATATCAAATTTTCTGTACTATTTTAAGAACCGCAACCTTGAAAATTCTGAATATCATTTCTTATGTCTTTGTCTATGAGTGTATCAAATTTGATTAAAATCGGACCACTCCTTCTATAACCTGATTTTTTTTATTATCGATTTTCAATATTTATTGGGGGTACCTTGACACAAAACCTAGCTAAGAACACTCGCAGATGCTTATAGTACAACTGTGTAAATTTTCAAGAAAATCAGTTCAGCCATTTCAGAGTTTATAGGTAATGGATACACACAGACACACACAGACAAAGTTCCATTTATAAATAAGTTTAGATTTAGATTTAGATAGATTAAGTTCTACTCTGTATCAAGCACTCTTTATAAAAGTAAATGCTTGAGCAGTGGGTTTTTAATCTCTGTATTCTTTCACTTTTTTTATAATATTACATATATATATATATAAATTTATACATAAATGGACATGAACAAATGTTTATTTACTCATACACACATGTCACATTACATACATGTGAAATTATAAAAAAGAAAATGAAATATTACATCTATTTTGTGCACACACACACACACACATATATATATATATATATATATGAGGCAGGGTGGCATAATGGATAATGGTTCGGATTGAGGAATCAAAGAGTTGAGTTCAAATTCCAGCAAAGAAGGTCTTCATTCAAACTGCTGATAAACAATGCCAAAATTTGAACAGCTGAATAGTTACTACAATCAATGTCTAAAAAAAACTAATGAAGGTTACAGAATATCAAGGAATCAATACTAACATATAAAACGATAAAAAAATAATTTCTTCTTGTATGTAGGATCTTGTGTTAAAGACACATATTTTATATGGCTTGTAAAGTAGCATGCAGAATGAGGGCTGAGAGTGTAGAAATAGTGTAGAAAACTGTAAGAGCATTATTCATCTTCTACTAGCTATGTCCCTTTAGGATGTCGGCGAGCATGGCCCTCCACGTCTTCCTATCCTTTGTAGCTCTTTACACCCCTTCCGCCTTCCATCTGCTCATATCCATCAAATATGTCATGCATTGCTTTCCCTTGTCTCTATTTTCCTCTGTCTGTCCTACAAGCATCATATTCTCCAAGCCTTCCTTCCTCACTACATGTTTCAGAAATTTCAGCTGTCTTTGTTTCCTTTTCATGTGTATCCTCTCTAAAACCTCATTGTTGTTCACATGTTCTGTCTATGGTGTCCTCAGCATCAAAAATTAAGTAATAAAGTTATATTCTATCACAGGCAATGAAACATGCATAAAAGAAGAGTTGCTTCCCACCCAAATTTACATATTAATTTACCCATATACACACACACACACATGCTCAAGTGTGTGTGTGTGTGTGTGTACATGTAGAGAGGTTGTGAATGAGAAACAGACAAAGAGAGATATAAAATAAACAATGTATAGATGAATATAAGGTTTTTACCACTCAACCATCTTGTGTTCCTCTGATTAAGTTAAGTCATCAGGTTGACATCACTGACAGATCTATCAAAGTTAAAGATAGATTGCACCTCAGAAAAGACATGACACTTCTCATTAATGGTCTCGTCTCTTGCAGAAGACAAGGCGAAGTTGATATGTATCAAGCCTCTCAACATTTCATGCATGAATGAACTGATGAGAATTCCAGGAAGCACATATCTTTTAACATTTTTTTTTCCTTTGATTGTACAGGTAGAATTTCAAAGGATGGGGACACACAGCAGATTCTAAGAGAAGAAAATGTGTGAGGACTTGATTTTTTTTCACGTTTTTTTCTTCAGGTTTTATAAACATCTGTCCAAACATTCAAATCAATACCCCTTCTTTATATCATATTTTTGAGATGCTAATTAATGACATTTTTTTTTTTGGCATTCAATCTTCTTTTTTTATAAAATGAAAATAAAAACACCTAAAATCCTTATTTTTAAAACTAGTGATATACTTTTTTAAGCCATTATTTTCCAACTCTTATTTACTTCAAATTTATCACTTTAACTATATATATATATATATATATATATATATATATATATATATATATATATAAAGATACTTTTGTAGGTACAAAATTTAATTATCAAAATAAAAGTGTGTAGCTTGATATTACAAGACATTTTTTAGCCTCACTTTTAAAATGTCTTGTAATATTAAGATACACACTTTTATTTTGATTATATATATGCATGGTACTTATTATAAGTGTTTAAACAAAGAGACAGTGTACTTCCAAATTGTACAAGATATTCTTGTAAACTGAACAATAAGAAATCTTAAAATATTGCATTTAAAAATAAAATTTGAATTCAATGTTTTAAGTAAGAAACATTTTATTTTTTACTTCATTAGAATAACTTGTCCTTTACTTTTCCAGGTTTAATAACAATCCTGTTCTTTTCCAGGTTTAATATAATCTGAAGAATATTACTTTTCATGTGTGCATTTTTCCATGTAATAAAATATTATTCATATAAAGTTATAACAATATTGGTGGGTTAATATAAGTTTTATTTTTAAAAAAACTTTGTTTGCATGCTAAAATCGGACATAGTGCACAGACACACATACACATACACTCCTGATCAAAATTTTAAGACCACTTAAAAATCTTTAAAAAGAAATATTTTTTTACAGATAGATTTTAAACTCCTCCCACTGTAAATTGCCTCATCTTATAAAAATGTAAATTTCTAAATGAAATGTTTGGAATATAGCTTTTTGTTTCCATAACCTTTTAGATTGTAGTATTGGTAACCTTAAGTGGTAGGAGTTTAAAATCTATCTGTAAAAAAAAAATTTCTTTTTAAAGATTTTTAAGTGGTCTTAAATTTTTTATCAGGAATAATATATGAATAAAAAGACAAAAGAAAACCTATTTTTAGCAAATGCATTTCCTTCTCTGAGAGATCTTATCAAGGCAAATGTAGGATTTATTTTCTTGCATGTGTTTATATACAAAAGCATAGATGTCATTAGTTTATCAAGTCTTTTAAATTTGAGAATGCTCATGAATATTCATCAGGTGTTTGAAAGTTCAGACAAAACATGTCGCGAACACAAAGTGCCATAATTCAAAGTCTGGTAAGGTAAAAGTAAGCAAGTAATATTTAAGAAATATTCTTTCATATAAATTTTTTAATATACATATATATATCCAAACGAATAAGAACGAAGAAAATAATTGCAACATTCAAAACATTAATTTAAGACAGTAATCAATATAAAAGTAGAGCAATGAATATTTATTATTATGTTAGAACCTGTGCAAACTAAAAACTACTACAAAATGTTTTGACATTGAAAGAACAATTTCTCATCACATAGCTTGCACATATTGTAACATAATAATTATATATATATATATATATATATATATATATATATATATATATATTAAACAATTAGTACAAATGCATTTACATCCTCTAATAACAATTGTATTATACTTAAAAATGCATCTAATAATTAAGTAACAATTTTAAAACAATGTGTTATTCTCTGAGGAAAATGGAAACAAAATAGGGTAGACTATTCTCATGAAATTGTTATGTGCATTTACTAAAGTTCTCATAATAAATTCTTGTATAATACTACTAAAGTACTAAATAGTACATGTAGATTAAAGTGTAAGCTTGTGAATTCTATGAAATCATAGTTGTGACTTCAATTCTTAGGTCAGGCAGTGAATTCTTGGAAGCAAACAATAACTGAGCTGTACTAAATAAAGAGTTCAGTTTGACATTCTTTGAAGGTTATTCAAATTGACAAGCACGTGATAGAGATCAGAGTGCACAATGGTCAAAACATTGTGATAATAGCAAACAATAGTCTGAATGTAAATAATGTCAATAATGAAAATTCCTCATCCCAGAAATTCAGACAGAATATCTCCAAACCAAAAAATTATTTAAATTAATACATCACTCAATAAGTCTCAGGCCTGATATATAGATGGTGCCACTAATAAAAAATCAATATGATTTTTATGAAGTACTAACCTTCAAATGGCACGTGACAAAATTTGGACTTAATCAGATTATTAGTTTACAAATTACAGTTATTTAAGTGAAGCTACTGCTGTAAATTTTCAAAACAATGGAAAAATCTGAATTTTTTGTGTTGATAAAGCATTTTTTTCTGATGGGAAAAAATACTGTTCAAGCAAATCAATGGCTTGATAAGTGTTATTCAAACTTTTGTCTATTAGAAACAACAGTTAAGAGGTGGTATGCTGACTTTAAATGCAATCGTATTGGCACAAATGATGCTGAACACTCAGGTCCCAAAAAAAGTTATACTGGAAAACACCAAAAAAACCACAAACTTATTTTGGCCAGTCGTAAATTGAAGTTGCGTGAGATAGCAGAGGAGTCGAACATATCAGAAGGCAGTGTATTCACTATTTTGTATGAACATTTGTTAATGAGAAAGATGTGTTCTAACTGGGTTCTGCATTTGCTTACAGTTGATAAAAAACAACAATGTGTCGATGATTCAGAGCATTGTTTGCAACTGCTTCAATGCAACAAGAAGAAGTTTTTGCATAAATATATGACAGTGGATGAAACATGGATCCACCACTTCACTCTGGAGTCAAATAGACAGTCATCTAATTGAACAGCATCAGGTGAAAGCTGTCCAAAGCGACCAAAGCTGCAAACATCAGCAGGAAAGGTTTTGGCCTCTGTATATTGGGATGCCCAAGGTATTTTGTTCATCAATTATGTTGAGAAAGGAAGAACCATTAATAGAGAATATTATATAGCATTATTGGTGTGTTTGAAAGAAGAAATCAACAAAAAACAACCACAAATGAAGAAGAAAAAAGTGATTTTTCACCAAGACAACATGCTGGGTCGCAACAAAAGCAAAACTACATGAATTGCACTCCGAATTGTTTCTGCATTCAACCATTTCTCCAGATCTGGACCCCAGCAATTATTGTTTTTTTTAGCAGATATCAAAAGAATGCTCTAGGGAAAGAGATTTAGTTCCAAGAAATGATATCGGCATATTTTGAGGCCTAAGACGAATCGTTCTACAAAAAAAGCATCAAACTTTTGTAGAAATGTTGGAATCAGTGTATCACTCTATAAGGAGACTCTGTTGATGAATAAAATTGGATTTTGCCTCAAAGTTGTTGTTTTATTACTTAAGACTGGGATTTATTGAGTGATGTGTTATTAGTATACATATTTTTATATAATAAATGTTCCAATGATGTGTCAAAGGAGATTCAGACCTTTGCAGCTAAGACCTTCCATGTTGTGTGTTGAGAATCAAATTGCCCTCACTCTCTCTGAAATGTATGTGCAATAAGAAAGTTCTCTTCAAATTCTCCAAAGATTTGGTTTTGTTGCTTTGTTTAGTGGGATATCAACATGTATGGGTTATTCAATGCTGAAATTTAAATATTTCGACTGCAATTTTATGCCTTCAGCTGGTAATAATTAGTACAGAATCTTTTTTTGTTTAAGAAACAATTACCCAAAATTATATAAAAAAATATAACCTGCTTTAAGTTGAGAATTAGACATGCCAACAGTCATTCCAGAAATGAGCAGGCACTCATGCCCAGATGTAAGATATGTTTACAGGTATGTTTTTTTATCTAAACAGGTTGAAATATATTCCTAAGACATGTTTAGATAAACACTTATTCAGCTGCATTCAGAAAAATGAAAAAGACAATCCTGATGATGATCAGAAAAGACGTTCAGATAAAAAAAAAACAAAGTGAAGTCTTTGAATGCAACCAAAACTAATTTGTTTATGTGTGTGTGTGAGTTTAGGAAAGCAAAACCATATATGAGTATAAGAATAATGCAGTGTATAAAGAAACAGCTAAAATCATATTGTATACACACACACACACATACACACATCATAATGGTACCTTCACGAAACATCGAAGTTGGCATGACTCTGCCAAACTACAATGAAATAACATTATTTACAAATTTACATGTCCTTTGAAGAACTGCGTTTGTGATCCTAATTTCGTAAATAATTATACTGGCCATGCCACAAGGAAACTGACTCAAAGACTGATGCTACATGTCTCTCAAGAGAGCTCGATTTGATCTCATTTAAACACACATGGAAACCTACCAAACCCTATCTGGAATGTACTTGCAAACAACAAAAATATCATAGCATCATCAACATGCAAAAAAAAAAAAAACTAAAACATAAATAAAAACAAAAAATCCAACACTCAATGACATCAACGACAAACATGCTTCCCATGTTCGGTACATAACACAAACCACTACTCTACATCATACATAATGCCACATATTCTGTTACACGTAAAATAACATTCATCCTCAAAAATGGCTAAAAGTATAGCCAAAAGCACTTGAATAAAGAAAATATTTGGATGATTTTTTTACATAATTTATATCCTCAAAATAAAGAAATCATAAAATCACATGAAAAATTATATAAAAACTTAACCATCACACCTTGTCTGTAATTTTTAATGAAAACATATATATATATATATATATATATATATGGTTAAATAAAATAAAGACAAGAGGAAAACTGTATTTTAAATCGCCTATGCGTTTCATCCTGTGATGGACTTTATCAAGGCAAAAAGATGAAATGAGCTTTATTCTAAATTACGTCTCTATAAACAGTTTCTTTATAGATACGTAATTTAGAATAAAGTTCATTTCGTCTCAGGACGAAACATGTAGGTGAATTAAAATACAGTTTTCTTCTTGTCTTTATTTTATTTAACCATCCTGTCCTTAATCTCAGATTAGAACTGAGTATATTTTTGCACCAAAATCAAATGCATCATAATTACATAAAAGAAAAAACAGCAATAAAAATCATCATACATAGACATATAAAACGAACCAATAAACAGAATAGATACATTATTTACTATAAAAAAATTAAAAACTAGAAACCTAGTTATTAGAAACAATATGTCTTAAATTTCCAACACCCGATACAAGACCAATGTTGTGCCTAAGTGTACTCACTCGAAGAATGTTTCTTCATAAATAAAACATGCAAAATTTCAAGGAAATATCACAACCACAATTCTCATGGTGACTGACCTGCTACTTATCAGACCAGAGTGGTATCAGACAATACATTAATAAGCTGCATAAAATTTATTAGCAAAATAAAACAGTAAAAACAGACTTATCAACCTTGAAGCAATATACATAAAACTAAAACTATCATCTATAAATAAAAACAATTATAATTTATGAGCACACATCCTTAAATGTATATAAAAAAGAAATTACATATAAACACACATATATGTCATACCTTGCTTACATCACTACACTCAACAATTTTACACAACTCACCATTTGTCTGTACCTACTCTGATGATGGTTTAAGAAAACCAAAAGCTTGGACTATATTTCTTTTGAAATGAATTTTGGACATTTTCTGACAGAATTTCCTCATTATTTGAAAAGAATTATTTGTAATTTAGGAAAGTCAATGAATACGATTAATTGACACTGATAATTTTCACATATTTTGCCCCATTTGGCAACTCTTCAACCGGAAAAGGGGCCACTTATCAGGAAAGAGCTGAGCAGCCATTTTAAATAAAACCACATCTAGAGAATGAAGGAGTCTGAATAAAGCATTCTCTTTCCATTACAGGTCCGATTTCCTTTAATTTAAATTTACATTAGTAGCAGAGATCATCGATCAGTGCAATGGCTTCCAAAATTTATTCCTTCATTTATTTAATCATGGATAAATACAACAACTGGAAATAAAGAAATGTAAGTCTGGGATATCAATATTGCTATCAGCATTGAGAAAATTTACTGCACACCCACAGCATTTTTATCCATGCAAGCAAATGCCAGAGAAGCCATATTGAAACTGGATATCACCACATTACATGTTGATGATGGAATAGAAAAATTATAGGAAAAGTTGGATATAATCTTTTAAGACGCTGCTAACTAGTCAGTTTTTATGATATACAAGTTGTTTGAACATTATCGAAAACAGAATGACATATCAATAGACAACTAACTTATTAACTTTGATTGTCATGTTGCAAAATTAAAGGACTACAAAATGCAATTACCAATGTCAGTACTTTCCTCCAGAGCAGTGAAAAGTGTGATACTGAATTGAAAATGAGTTTTATTTTTTATCATCATATTGCCCCAAGCAAGGCATTTTATTACCACTGTTTTGCAAAGGTTTACATAGAAGGAAAGTTATGAGAAAGAGTGAAAGGTTATAGGGGGTGTCAGGAAGTGAATAAGAGAAGAATAAGAATACTGATGAGAGTGGAGTGGATGGAGAAAGGAGCATGAGGGAGAGGATGCAGGTTAGTGAGATAGGAGATGATTATTGATGTCACACCTAAATTCTTGGAGATTATAGCTGTCAGGAAAGCAAGTAAACAGAAGGGCATTCTACAGGCAGGAAGTGCAAGAAAAGAAGCTGATAGAGTAGAATTTGCGTTTACAATTTATTAGTTTTAAAGTAAAAGGGTGGGACCTAGTTACTAATCTTGTGGCTTGAGTAAATTTATATATAGTGAATAGTAAAAACAACCAACAGTGAATTAACACAGTCAGAATTGTCCAAATAACATAAAAAATTATGTGCAGACAGTTCTCTGATGATACATCAACAAATAGCCCATGAGTTGTGATAAAGAAAAAAATGGATTGTGCCTACAATGAAAATATTGTATGACAGTCACGTGACAAATTGGTTCCTTTTTGGTTTTCTAGTTGATGAGGTAGTTATAACAGAGGCAGAAGAGGATGTAAAAACAAAATTCCATGATCATCTGACAAAAGTTCAGGCTCATTTGAACCTGAAGTCTATACCACCAAATGCTTCACAAGTGGCTAGAAATTCCACTGGTGTTACAATTGTCTGTACGCTGATAGCACCAATAATAAGCAGGATAAGAGTCAAAAAGACAACTACATATCTGTAGCCAACATTGTGCTGATGAGTCAGCAAAAGCAGGAAGACAATATAAATATTATTTTTGTTGTGCCAATTCTTCAAGCTCCTATACAAACACTTCCCACAATCAAGCCCTCTTCACAAAATATTTAACAAAAACACAGTGAAAATCAGCTACAGCTGCATCGAGAACATGGCACAAATAATAAAAAGGCACAACAGAAATAATATCAACAAACCACACCCATGTGTAACTGCAGAATAAGGGATGAATGCCCATTAAAGGGTACTGTTTACAAAACAACGTAATATACCAAGCGACAGTAAAATCACCAGATAATGAGGAAAAAATATACATAGGAGTAATAGAACATTACACACACAAAACATTCTTCACAAATAGAAAATACGTGAACAGTACAATGCTTTCTAAGTACATCTGGGAAGTCAAAAACAAAACCCAAATCACCCCCAAAATAACATGGAAAATATGAAAAAGAACATTGGCCAACAACAATCAATCAAAAACCTGCAGACTCTGCCTGGAGGAAAAAATAGCTATTATTACCTTCCTTGAACAAAACAAACCACTAAATAAACAATCCGAACTAATATCAAAATGCAGACATGAAAACAAATATTTGCTACGTTACTTAAAAATAGAAAACTAATAATGAGGAGCAAATTATAAACAAATTAAGAAACCGAGGATGATGTAACATCAATTACAATAGATAAATAATAAATAATATAAATAAATAAATAAAATAATAACAAAACATAATAAAAAATAAAATAAAGTAATAAAAAATAAGTAATAGATAACAAATCCAAATAAATAAATTAATCATTGAAAAACAAAAAAATAAACAAATAACAAGTCAAATAGATTTACTTAAATAAATAAATAAATAAGTAATCAAGCCACTCCCGCCAAAATAACAGTTAGAAGGATTACCCACAATGCCCCACTGACACACACACATATATATATATATATATATATAGCTGAGGAAAAACTCAACACATGTGGCCTGAGGATTGAGGATTATATATATATATATAATTAATCGCAAGTTATATTACTGATGAGAGAGGAAAAAGTAATGTAGAATAACTAAAATTAACTAAAAACTAAATTAAATTTCAAATGAATTAAATTAAATTAAATAAAGATTGACAGCATTATACAAAAACCAAATATAATAATTTTCAATTAGGTAAAAAAAAATAAAAATAAAACATTTATTTAAAAAATAAATATATGAAATATATATAAAAAATATAAAACCAGAATGGGAAAACCTAGAACTCTAGTGAAAGGGGCGATGAGAAATAGGAAGTATTATTTCAATTTCTCAATAGTAAAGAGCTAATAAGAGCAAATAAACCAATCATATTTAGGGAAATAAATTACAGATTAATAAAAATTAAATCTGAAATTTAAGGCACCGACTAAAGGTAAGAGTTAAAAGAAATTAGCATTTATGATTATTGTAATGATTTATACAATAAATGAGAAGAAGAAAAAGAACAAACTAACAAATGAAAATTTAAATTTGGATCATATTTAGTGGCCTGAATTTGAAATTTAAAATTGAAAAATTTAGATTTATGGCAGCATTTGTTTATAAATTCTTTTCTTAAGTTTGCAAGCAGATTTTGCTTAGGATATTTCATTACGTTAATTTTTTGATTAAACATAGATTGTATTTATCATAAAAGTTATTGGGGTGTGAGCCAAAACTATTAATCTCCAACTTACTATGAGGTTGTGTCCCTCTTCTTTCATTTCCCAAAATCTTTGGGAAAGAGACATCTGGAATTTTTTTATTAAGGTTGAAAAAGAAGTATTTATGAGAGTAGAAATGTTGTTTAAATTCTCCTGCTGATATTCGAATATAAACTTGATAATTCTTTTTGTTATTTATAGGGGAGATATTGGCTTGGTAGATTATTTCAGTAGACCTACATTTGTCTTCCACAGGACAGTTGTTGATGGATTTATAATTGCAAGATTGTAAAATACCAGTTTTAGCATTAGCCCTATCTAATTTTTTAAAAATTTGTCAATTGTGGGAATTAATAATATTGTCCATATTCAGTGTGCAGAAATAACTAATTTTAAGAGTATTTCTATTTAAGATTTTGTGTAGTGGATTATTGGTATAGAAATACTTGCTGAGAAATTTCAGAAAATAGTCCCCCACCTTTTTTTTGACACGTACATACAAATATATGCATATACAATCTGGCATGCATTAGCTCACATATCTACATAAAGTCTCATGGCACAGCAAAGCTATGAACCTACTAAAACACACATATACATACATACATACAGACATACATACATATACACTTCGAAAGTTGGAAGCCACCCACAGAATTAGCATGGGAAGAACTTGACAGAAGAAAGACACCTTTCCATCCACAAAATGAAAAAAAGCTCTCACAGTAATTGAAAAAACAACAGAATCAATTATCAAAGTTATACTTTGAGAATGCAAAAAAATATGGCTGCAGTAATCAAAGAAAAAGAAGGATATTTTGACAAGAGCAAAATTTAATTTTTAAAGGTTTTTTTTTCTTTTTGTCATAATAAAATTTCTTACATCTCACTTTTTTAAGCATGGCTAATAATTTTCTTTTATTTAAAGTCCAAAAACCTAATTTTGGGACTAGTTTTTAAAAATTACCAGGGAAACATCCACAAATCTATCACTAAATTTATAGCTTAATCACACATAAGCACCTATTTTACATAATTAACATTTTTCAACATAGTTTTCTTCCTTGCAAATGCATTTCATCTAACATTTCTATGTTATGACATATATATATATATATATATATATATATATATATATATATACTGTAATGGTTGTTACAATGTTTTTAAATTCATAGTATCACTACACAAAAAATTTCTCATGTTTCGAAGCCAGCCCATTATGTTTTGGCTTCATCCTCAGGTGATTTTTTTAGAAATGAGTTGTAACAACCATTACAGTGTAACACTCTACATTTGTATCAAGAACTCTTTATAAAAGTAAATGCATGAACAAAAAGGTAAATAAACCTACGAGTTCAACAACATAGATACAATATATATATATATATATATATATATAAATGTTTTCATGAAGAGAATAAATTGTATGCTTATGCATTTTATGTGTGTGTGTGTGTGTGTGTGTGTATCCATACATATCTACAAAATTCATACACAATAAGTTGTCTAAAGGTATACTGTCAAAAAGATTCATAAATACATATTTTTACAGACAAAAAACAACCTGAATGCAAGGAACTTCTCTCTGACTAAAAACAATGTAAGCCACTTTTCACCTTTACTATGAAAACTTTGAGGATTTTGCCTTTGATGGACCAGATGAGCATTTTCCACTTATTTTCCCCTCTGCTTCTCTCCTATACACTTTCAACGTGAGGCATTGGAAAAGCCTATTATTACCTTTGGTCAGCATGAGTGAATGAAACAGAAGTGTGTTCTTTACATTATTTTCATCCAGTTCACCAACATGTGCATTTGCTTCTTTCTTTTCAAAAATGGCAACATTGAGAGCAAATATGACATTTGAAGGAAAGAGAATGAAATGGTCATTGGGAAAAGTAAATTTTTTTGCCTTTTTTCTTTTAAACTTTTATTTATTGCTTCCTTTTTTATTTATATTATTTTAAATACCATAACCAATGTTAATGGTAATATTAACTGTTTCCCTACAAGGAAATATTTGTCTTCATTGACTGAGCAGTTAGTACTGCTTTCAGTTAAAATTCATAAAATATTTCTTTTTTTTTCCTTTAGAAAAACTAGTTTCTCAAGCCCAGTAGCTGTTACCACTCTTTCCAGAATTAATGAGAGTTTCCTTCCTAACCTTTTGTTTGAAGTAGTGTCAACATCTTGATTATGTCATTATTTACTCTTCTAGTATCGATAGGGGAAAGCAGCGGATAATATATTTGAAGGACCTAATCAGGTGGATGATGGAACGAGGGTTGCATGGTGTAACAGGAGAAGGCGTGCTAAGAGCCATCAGGGATAGGGAGATGAGGAAAGCCATGATCGCCTACGTCCTGAAAGGACAGGGCACGTAGATGAAGAAGAAGTATCGATTTTAGTTCTTGCTACTGATTTTGGTAATGAACTGATGTGGTTTCTCTTGTTTGTTATAGTTCTTTGTTTGTAATTCAATAACACTGGTCCCCAATATTCAAAATAGGAAGACCATTGCTAAGACTCTCAAGCTTCACTTGCTCAAACAATTTTTTCAGTTGCAAGTATATGACAACAACTATTTTAACAGAATTGCTGTATTTAGAATATCACTGGAACCTCATACCTGTTTCCAAGTTGGTTAATTTTAAAACAATTTTTTTGTGTATTTATTACAAATTTTTACTATTCTAATATTTAAAATAATAAATTGGCAATATCTAACATCCCTTAAAAGTCACAGCATTTTGTCCATTCAGGCAGGAATATTTTCAAAATCATTTTTCTAAGAATAAACACAGAATCTGCCTAAATTTGTGTTGAAGCAATTTGGGAAACAAAAATCCTCAAACAGAAAAAAAGAGTTGAAATTAGTAAAATCTAATTTTGAAAACAATACAGTTGAGGTAGAAAAAATAAAACATTTCTATACTTTATATGAATCATATTCTTTACAACAGTGTAGATTTATTTGCAATGAAATCCAATTTTTCTAATGGTACTGTTTCATCAACAAAACATGTCTTAAATTTACATATATTTACCATACTTTAAAATGCAATATGAAAGAGAAGCTGTCCACTAGCATGTGATGACTTTCAGGAGAACTAAAATAAGATTCAAAAGTATACAAAAACACTTCAGCTATTTAAAAAAAAAAAAATGAAAATTCTTCTGATACCTTACAGTATGATCAATTATATTTATTTTTTTTAATCATATCACCCCAAGCAAGGCAGTCCACTGCCACTATAGCGCATGGGGCTACATAGAGTGATTGGGTATAGGAAATGTCAGAGGGATGGTGATAGACGAGTTAGGAGGTACGTAGGGAGAGCGTTGGAGGGAATGGGTGCGAGTTAGTGTGCTAGGAGGTGTCTATTGATCTTACATTTAAACTCCTGGAGGTTGTAGCCATCGGGGAAGCAATCATGCAGAAGGGAATTCCACAGGTGGGAAGTGCGAGAAAAGAAGCTGTTGGAATAGAAATTGCGGTTACATTTCATCGGTTTCACTGAAAAATGGTGGGACCTAGTTGCCAATCTAGTATCTCATGCAAATTCACACCTAGGGGGCACCAGTGATTTAAGTTTATCAGAGCAGAAGCCGTGAAAGTACTTATAGAAGAGGCACAGGGAAGCCACGTCACGCCAGTGAGAGAGTGACTGCAGGCGGTCTGCTAAGTCGGTATCGATCACATTACAGATTCTCTGCTGTATTTTGTCAAGAAGACTGAGGAGAATAGCAGGGGCACCCGACCAGATGTGGCAACAGTATTCAATACACAGGCAGATGGTAGATTCCGGTGGAAAGAATTTCCAGGCGCTGCACAGAGAGCCGACTTTCATAGCAGTGGATTTAGCTATTCTTGACCCTTACTTACTGTCTAATAAAATTTATTTGATATTGCCCTTGTTAAAATTCTAATATTTAACTAATGTTAAGGTCATTGATTTTATAATGCTGACTCTTAATAATATTGTACTAATCTAGTTAAGTTAGTTATGTACTAACCACTGGCACTAGCATTCAGTGACTGAGATGAAGTCAAACTGGTAATGGTAATGTTAGCTGTTTCCCTCCAAGAAAACATTTGGCATTCCATGACCAATTAACCAGTACTGCTTTTTGTTGAAACTTATAAAAATCTTTTTCATAAAACATTGTTTCAGAAAAACAGGTTTTTTCAAGTTCCATACCTGTTACTGCTCCTTCCAGTACTAACAGAGGTTTCCTTCCAAAACTATGATTTAAAGTAGTGTCAAATGTTAACATCTCAATTATGTCATTATTTTCTTTTCTAGTTTCAGATGCTATCCATTTTAGTTGTCGCTGCTGTTGGTAGTCCTCATGTGACGTGGTTTCTCTTATTTTGTACAGTTTTTTATTCTGTAGCACCAGTCCACAATAATGAACATTGTCAAACTTCACTCATTTAAAGTTATTTTTCACCATTGATTTTATCAGGCAGTTGTATAGAGCTGATAGCTTAGATATTTTGTGAACAAGTTTGCTATCATACATAATAAAAAAAATATATTTTAAAATGCTAATTTTTAAAGAAGGCAGGCACTTCCCACTTGAAAAATGGAAACATAATCTTCTTAAGATTATTTCTCTTCGATCCAGTGTTATATCAGACAAAACTAAAAAAAAAAGAATTTTTATACATCTGAATAGTCAACAATTTATCTGCTGAAACCTGATGAGATTACAACATTACTTAAAATTCAAGTATTATGCTTTTTAACTTATAAAAGGGTTAACTATAGAGCTTAATTTACATCTGAATATTATTTAAGATTTTAAGTTCATTTTTTCTTTTAAGTCTCTGTCTTTCCTCTTTGATTTCATTTATAAGATATTTTAAAAAATTATCTATACAGAGAAAAGTTACTATTGATTCATACAATAAAGAAGCATGGATAGTGATATACAAAATTAAAAAAAGCCCTTCATCTTCTACAAAAAAAAAATGATGAGAGAAAGGGTTTAAAAATAATGATATATATTTTACAAAATCAACAAATAAGATTACTATATTTAAACATTAATAATGTGAATATAATTTTAACAAGGGCAAATACATTTATGGGGTGATAATAAATCTATGAGAAAACATTTTTCTTGGCAAAAGCATAAGATAGAATGGAGAGTCCTTGATAAACTGATTATACCTGGCAGGGATACGCTATATTTTTTACCTACAGTTAAAACAATACAACAATTCAAAATCATCTGCCAATTAAGATTAATAATGAGTATGCACGCACAAACATAGATATATACATAAATATATATATATATATATATACATATATATATATATATATATATACATATATGTGTGTGTATAAAGACATATATAGATATATATACACACATATATGTACATATACATACGTGTATACAGATATAAATACACAAATAGATATATACAAATAAATAAATGTACAAGTGCATACAAATATATACACATATATACACACACACATACATACATAAGTAAGTATATATATATATATATATATATATATATATATATATATAAACGGGCAACAACCTTTCTTTTCAACATATATCATTGTCTCATTGAATACATTCAACTAGAAAGATTTAATTATTTTTTATTAATTTTTCCAGCATCCTAACATTATATTTAACAGATTATAAGTATATTAAATGGCAAGTTATTGCTCAGTCACCCTCTACATATATGTATATATATTCAAATAAAACTCCAAATATTACATATGTCGTATGGACATTTTACCTACATACCATTTTTGTTTTGGATTTATATATATATATATATATATATATATATATATATATATATATAAAAACATATCAGTTTCAATATTTTACTTGTTTAAATCTCTAAATCACCATATAAAATATTAATACTTGTTTTTTCTTTATACTTCTTTCCACTAATTTCTATCACTTTATCACTATATATATATATATATATATATATATATATATATGTACACTCCACCCATGTCTATTTAAGAGGTGAAGAGGCTCATCCCTTGTTCCCTGTTTAGGATGTGGTTTCTGGCTTTCTCTTCTCTCTTTTCCAATCTTTTCACTCTTACGTAGCCCCCTGTACATCAGTGGTGTTACTGCCTTGCTCGGGGTGATATGATTAAAAAAAAAAAAATACACACACACGCACACATACAGGTATTCACAAACACCTTAAATAAGATTATATCCTACATATAAATGAAATAAAATGTACAGAAAAGAGCAATATATACTTCTATAAAATATACACACATACATACATATATATGATATACCATTGTAATGTTTACATACACACTTATATAAAGACATGCTTAAAGAAAAAATGAAATATATATACTTTTATACATACAGATACACATAAAATACACATTTATATATATATATATATATATATATATATATATATATATATATATATACACACACGTTTATATTTATATATCGAGAGAAAAGTTAATGTGGAGAACTGACAAACTACTTCATATTAATTATATTAATGCTATTGAGCACCACTTAATGCCAAAAACTTGCTGACTAAAATGCTTTAAAGTGCATATATATATATATATATATATATATATATAATATAAATATTTTATGATATGACTAGAAAAGTAACTATTTTGTTTTGACACTACTTGTGTCTTATCAAGTGATGGGACTGATTTCAAGTTGTATAGTTTTAAAAGGTTCAAAACAAGCCAAACCCCATCAATCAGGTAGACAATGTTACATTGTCTGTGGTGACCAATCAAAATACAATTTCTAATTTTAAGAACATAAGAAGAGACTCTAAAAACAATTTATTGGGGCATTAATGCAAATATTTGATTAAAATAGAGATCAGTATTGCTAATCGGCTATTAGTTTCACTTCACAATAAAAATTAAAATTTAGTTGTACCTTTATAACTGCTATTTCTAATGGCAGAATTATAGAATCTGCTGTTTATTGAAAATTACTTAGCTATAAATAGTAGTTATAAAGGTACTACTATCAAATTCAGAAATCTCATTAATAATGACCATAATACTCTCCCAATACCATCTCATGGTTAAAACTAAATTGGGACAAAAATTCTTAAACCTTATCAATAAAGACTTTCCCAAAACTATCTGCTTTGTAAAATATTCAAGAATAATACTCTAGTTAAGATATTATTGCATGGATAACCTTGAAAAAATATTAAAAAGCACAATAACAAAGTCTTCAACAAGTATAAAAATACAAAAAACTTGATGCATTACAATGCTGTGAGAGATAATATCAAATATAATAAAACTAATAGCAGCAGATGCAATTGTAGAAATTCTAAGGATTGTCCACTACATTATAATTATTTAGCCAGTTCCCTAGTTTATCTTTGCACTATCTTTACACTTGAAAATCCTGATATTAAAATGTTTTATATCAGGTCTACTAAAAACACATTCAAAACCCACTGGTAATATACTATCTTTCAATAATAGTTCTTACAAATACAGAACTTTGTTACCCAAGTACTTTTAGTGTTCAAAAGAAAGAACAAAAATTCTACTTTTAAATGGAAAGTATTTACTAGGGCTCAAACTTACAATTCCCTCTCTGCACCTTGTTATCTTTGTCTTAATGAGAAGTTAGAAATTGTCAGATCTAAGGACAAGGTTAACCTGTTAAACCAGAGAAATGAACTTAGTGTTAACTATAAACATAGTTCACTTTTTACTTTACAATATGAGCAAATATATACATATATATATATATATATATATATATATATATATATATATATACTATTTTCACTGATGTTAGTTGTTATTTCCACTTATTTCCTGGGTTTTTCATCTGGCATTGATTGTCAAATTAATATTTGCTTGATACTTAATTTGGCATATATTATCATATTAATATTTGCTAAGTATTTAACCTAACACAGATTGTCAAGTTATATAGTTATTAAGTATTTAATCAAACATAGATTATCATGTTAATATCTGATAGATTTTAATTTAGTGTATATTATCTGGTTAATAAATTATAGCACTGATTGTCAAATTAATATTTAATAATTATGATTCTTTATGCATCAATTTCACCTAATTTCTGAATTTCTTCTTAGTACCTGGGTTAAATCGTATGTAGAGATGTATTTTTTTTCTATTTTTCTGTTTGTTTTTATCTGTGTTTATATTTAGATATTTATATTTGGGTGCATGGGTTTGTTTATGTTTAAATGCATGTATTTAACTATGTGGCTTTATGTCCAAGTATACCGATATATTGTTTTATATGCATATCTGTGTGTGTATATATGTGTCTGTATATGTATTTATGTATATATATGTTTGTATGTATGTGTGTGTATGCATGTATATTCTTTTTGTTTATGCATGAATATATATTTGTGTATGATTCTTTGTGAGTGTTCTTGTGTTTATTTGTGTGTATTTATGCTTATATTTGACTATAAGTAGATTCATGTATGTGGTTTTGTTCTGTATATGATGATTTGTGAATTTTTAAGTTGTATTTATTCTTTTTTGTAAGTGAATATGCATGCGTATATATTTATTTCTGCACTGGAATATGACTGTGTTTGCCTTGACCTTGATTTGAAACTGCACAGGCCCACATCATCTTATGAATTTGGTCTTACATGGATTCAATATGTAGTGTTTACGGATGTTTTCCCAACCCGGCTTAAAATCTAACAAATAAATTGACACTATGTAACAATGTCTTCCTGACTGATGGGGTTTGGATAGTTTTGAACCTTTTAAAGCTATTCGGCTCAAAATCAGTAAAATCTCTTGATAAGACACAAGTAGTGTTGAAACAAAATAGCTACTTTTGTAGTGATATTATAACATATATGCTCAATATATGCATAGATATACATGTACACACATATATGCACATACATACTCATTATATATATATATATATATATATATATATACACATACATACATATACACACACTCTATATATATATATATATATATATATATATATATATGCACACATACATATATATATATATATATATATATATATATATGCACACATATACATATACACACACTCATTATATATATATATATTTTTTTTTTTAATTTATTTGTAAACAAGTTATTATGCAACGTAGGTTTCTACCATGTGGTGTGTTCAGGTGATTTGCAATAATTGATTTTACTATTTTTTTTAAAAACGTTAATGTAATGGTGGTTTTTCTTTTTAATTGATCACGTGACAGGGAATTTTTGAATACATAATTTTTAAAATTACAAGAAATTATAATGTTTTCATCCATGGTTGTATGAACCTAATAGGTATTTTTTAGTATGGTTACACTTAGTCATAGGTAGTGTGACCTGATGAGACATTGTCCTTTCAATGTCGAAACAAAATGTACACTTTGTAGTAGATGATAATTTGTACGTGTTCTAAACTATAATTTATAATACATATACATATATATATATATATATATATATATACTAGCAGTATAGCCAAGCATTGCTCGGGTGTAATGAAAGCTTTAAAGCTAATCCATAGTCCTGAAGCTCAGACTCATTAGAAGCAATAGTTGTTTCCAGTTAAAGCAAAACCATAGACTGAAAGAAAAATGGATGGATGTAAGTCACAGTTTGATTTCCTAGTATCGATATCAAATTTTATGCACTATTGTAAGAACTGCAACCATGAAACTTTTGAATATCGTTTTTTATGTCTTTATCTATGAGTGTATCAAATTTGATTAAAATCAGACCACTCTTTCTATAACCCAATCTTTTCGATTATCGATTTTCAATATTTATCGGGGGTACCTCAACACAAAACCTAGCTAAGAACACTTGCAGATGCTTATAGTACAACTAAAAAAAATTTTCAAGAAAATCGATTCAGTCATTTCGGAATCTATAGATAACGGATACACACACACAGACACACACACACAAAGTTCCATTTATAAATAAGTTTAGATTTAGATTATATATATATATATATATATATTAGTCATCCACATACAAGCCTGTTTTGCTGTATAACAGCTCATCGGTGTGGATAGACACATCCACTTGATTCTGGCCGAGATTGAAACTCGACTGATTTGGTGTCACTCGAAGTCGCTACCACTTAAGCCATATTTGCATGGAATCAGATATGAGTTGAATATATGAATCAGAATCTGGCAAGATGATAGAATAAAGAAAAATGAACAAAAAAGTAACTTATTTCAACTGACGATGTTTCGCTTTTATTAAAACTTCTTCAGAGATGGAGAAAAAATATGATAAAAATAAAGTGACACAGAATACAGCTATGTCATGATTTGGGGTTAGTTCTTATTGGTTAGCTATGTGTATTAAAGTCAAAGATAATTTCTAAATATATATGCAGTGAATATTTTGGATGGGAAAGTGAATATTATTACATTTGTATGTTGGTGTAGAAATGCTTGTCAGTTTTGGTGTATGTTGGATAGTAATGTTGTTTAATATATGTGTAGATATGCATGTGTGTTTTAATACACATGTCACATGTATTAAGCAGAGGAAAATTTTGGACACTAAAGTGTGTAACAGTGTATGTATATATTAAACTATATATATATATATATATATGAAATGACTTGTCTGAACATTATTTTTGATTGATACTTGTATTTAAGTAGATATTCTGTTTATAATCAAACAAAACTGTTTGATTATAAACAGATTATCTACTTAAATACAAGTATCGATCAAAAATAATGTTCAAACAAATCATTTCAAATTGTCAGTTGTTTATAACCACTTTCATTAATCTTCGTTAATTTCCATAATATATATATATATATATATATATATATATATAATTATATAATTTATAAATATATATATATATTTATTATTAAATATTATTTTCGAAAATGGGAAAAATTACAAACTACGGCAAAAGTTTAGACTGTGTTTCGACATCGAAAGAACAATGTGTCATCAAGCAGTTAGCAATGTTTAATTTGTTTAAAATTAATGTTTGAATGTTACAATTATATTCATTGTACATATTCATTTGGATATATATACCTATATGTATACACACACATAAACATGTATATATATATATATATATATATATATATATATATGATATATTTTGTAATTTAGAGATGTGTGTGTGTATATATATATATATATATATATATATATCAAGAAAGAGAGAGAGAGAGATATATAAAGAGACACACAAACCAAACATGCATCACATACATATCTTTACCATATACAATGAATAATTTCAATAGGAAAGGCTACATTTCACATGTATGTGTGTGAGCAAGAATGTTTTGAACACATTTATCTGTGTAATTACTAATTGTTAATTAAGAAAGACTTGTGCTGCAAAACATTAAATGACATTGCATGTATAAATTTACAATGTAAAAAAAAACACATCATATATATATATATATATATTCACACTAAAACATGGCAGCATAAAATATATAGACATATATATATATATATAATGTATGTGTGTGTGTATATATGTATATATATATATATATATATATAATTACTAATAGTTAATTAAGAAAGAAAAGCTAAGCATTACAAAACATGAAATGCTTTTAGCAGGGAGTTGGATTTGTGAAAAATTCTTATGATGAAGCCTAATTGAAAAAGGTTGGTTGGTTGGTTGGTTGGTTGGAATGATTGTCTTTTGTTTTATCAGCAATGACCTCTATGGCTATTTATGATGTGGCAAGGCATGATTGGCTAAATTTTCTGCAGTCATGATGCCATTTTATTGAAGGGTTGAGAGGAGTTAAGACAGTAGGGAAAAAAACTGCAACGTTACATCTTTATTCTTGATTAAGAATCAAGGAGTTGAAAAAAGTCAGGAAAATATTAGATGCTAATTACTACAAAGACCCTGTGGCAGATTAGGGATAAAAACGATATGAAAAAAGAAAAGAAAATGGTAGACAGAAAAAAAGTAAATGAAGGAAATATGTGAAAGAAAAATGATAATAAATAAATCAATGAAGTTGCATTCAGCAATTTAAGAAGAGGAAGAAAATTGGAAAAAAGAAACAAAATGATAGAAAATTAGAAGGTTTAAAAAAACAGAAAACAAGAAGAAGAATGTAGAAAAGACAGAAAAATAAAAATGAGAGAAAAGAAAAAGATAGAAAAAGGGAAAAGACTTGAAAAGATAAATTAAAAAGAAAGAAAGAAAAGTGAATATTCTCATCAAAAATATAGTGATGGATTCAAGAAAAAAAAATAAAACCTAAAAAAAGAGAGAGGGAAAAAAAATGAAAGAATGGAAAGATGAAGAAAGGAATCTATCTCAACTGATGAAGTTTCATTTTTATTAAAACTTCTTCAGAGATGGAGAAAAAAATGAAAAACAAACAAACAAAATGACACAGAATACAGCTATGTTATGATTTTGGGTTAGTTATTATTGGTTAGCTATGTGTTAAAGAAAGAGGGAGAATGAAAATGGAAAGATTTTTGAAGCAAAGAAAAATATTTTCGGGTAGGAAGGAAGAAGCAAAAGAAGAGAAAAATAAGAAAAGAATAAGAGGATCATAAAAAAAGGCAAAGCAAGATTAAGGGGGAAAAAAAGACAGTTAAGAAAAAAGAAGAAATATAGGAAAGTGAAGAAAAAATGAAAAGGACAACAGAAATGATAATAATAATAATAATAATGACAAAAGAAAGGGAAGTGAGAGAGGGGCTGATATAACAAGAGATAGTCGAAAAGATGAAACGCAACAATAATAATTGAAAACAAAAGAGATTAAAAAAATGCCTACACACATTGAAGATGGCAAAATCTGTAAGAAAGAAAAAAAATAAAAAATCTCAAAATATATGAAAAAAAACAAAAAGAGATTTGTGTCATGTAGTGTGACCAGAAATACATGAAATGGCTCCTGAAAAGAACATGCTCGACCAGGAGCAAAAAGGCTAAGCTTGTTCTCTCATCAGCCAAACGGAGAGATCAACACAGGTAATTTCAATTAACACCGTGGTTCTACATGAGACAAAATCAGAAGGTATATGCTTTGTAATGTTTATTGCATTTATTTTATTTTTTCCTAAACATCTGATATTGAGGTTTTTCTCCTTTCATTAGCCCGACACAAACCCTTGGCAATTACAAGAATTTGTTAAAGATCAGGAGACAAGTTTGAAAAAAATTTTATTTCTCATTTTAATGTTTGAGTCTTTTGCAGTTGTGTCACAAAGATTTTACTTTATATTTTCATGAGAATGATTTTTTATATTTTTCAAAAGCTGGTATAACATTGAAAAAGGGGCTTTCATTATATATATATATATAAGAAAAAAATAATAAAGGAACTGCAAAATGTAAGGGCATATCTACATCATATATATATATATATATATATATATATGTGTGTGTGTGTGTGTGTGTGTATGATGATGAGACGAACAGAAAACACTGTCAGATTAAAAATAAAATCCAATAATTATTTAGTACATATATATATATATATATATATATGTACATACACACATATATATGTCCAGATATAAAACTTTCATTAAAATCCACCAACAAGATTCGGCTGTTCAATGTTTTATTGTATTTTTCTATTTTCTAAGAAGATGTTGTATATTGGCATCAAAACTATGGAAAAACATAACCAAACATCATGCCTGATAATACCAAAATACTGAACAGCATCCAATGCAAATAAAGACTCAAAAATCATAGAAATTATCATTATATAAAATTAACAATCCACATTAAATAAATTATCTTTCACCACCAAAAAACTCGACAGCACCCAATGCAAGAAAAGACTCTAAATCCTAGAAGCTATTATTATACAAAATAAAAAATCCTCATTAAATAAAATATCTTTCCCCACCAAAATATTCAACAGCATCCAATGCAAGGAAAGATTCAAAATCCTAGAAATTATCATTGTATAAAACAAAAAATCCACAAAAAATAAAATATCTTTCACCACCAAAATACTCAACAGAACCCAATGCAAAGAAAGACCCAAAATCCTAGATGTTATAATTATACAAATTAATTCACCTTAAATAAAATATCTTTCATGACCAAAATACTCAACAACACTAAATGCAAGGAAAGACTCAAAATCTTAAAAGTTATTATTTTACGAAACAAAAAACCCACATTAAATATATTTCAACTCAAAAAATACTCAACAACGCACAATGGAAGGAAAAACTCAAAATGTGTCGTAGATAGCTACAGCAAGTGGCCGGAAGTTTTTCAGATGAAACAACCCACAGCAAAAAATACTATGAACAGACTCCATGAGCTTTTTGCAAGATTTGAAGTAGTAGACACAATTGTCAGTGACAACGGGTCACAATTTACATCAAAAGAGTTTAAGGAATTCTGCGATACATTTCAAGCGGAACATATAACCACTCCACCCTATCACCCATGTAGCAATGGTCTAGCTGAAAGATTCGTGGATACCCTAAAGAGAGCATTAAGGAAGGCTATGGGGACACCCACAAAAACGACTTTACAGTTATTCCTACAGGTATACAGAATTATGCCGAACAAAGCAGCACCATCAGCACTGTCGCCAGCTGAATTAATGTTCGCAAGAAAAGTACGTTCGGTTTTTGATAAGCTAATTCCATCAAAGAAAGCTGATACACCTAATGTAAGCACACCCAAAAGAAAATTTTTGATGAATGAAAAAGTGTTTTTCAAGAACTATAAAAACAACACTACATCCTGGATGAAAGGCAAAATTAAAGGACGTATAGGGAACATGCTCTATGTGGTGCAAGGACCGAAATTTAAACATAGAAGGCATGTTAATCAATTAAGAAAAAGATTTTCAGAAGAGACAACTGTTGTGCCTGAAGAGATGGATGAAAATGTGGAGGATCTTTTTGATACTTTCGAGTTACAAATGCCTCAGGTACAAGAAGGTAGTACCAGGAAATCCACCCGCAAAAGGAAATTAACAGACCAGTTGTCGGTAAACCCAAAAAAGAAAAAATACGATTGAAGCAAAAGTCTTAGGAGGGGGGTGTTAGGGTGCCGCTCCTATTTGACTACAAATGGACTGTTCCCATTGCTATATATAGCAATGGTGGATTCTCTACTTGAGAGTCTCTAATGAGTTACTGAAGAGTAAGTGAAGAGTTAATCACATTTTCGGTGGCGTACCGGAAGTAATCACGTATACACACGTCTTACAACGGATTGGACTCATGTATCTTTCTATTGTAAATATTACTAATCACTTCTGTACATACTAACCGTCTTTCCGCGGAATACAACTTATATTCTGATTCTGTTGTTGAGTTATTCATTTATACTTGACGACATAACAAAATGCTAGACAATATTATTCTATAAAATAAACAACCCACATTAAATAAAATATCTTTCACCACCAAAATACTTGACAACACGCAATGCAGGGAAAGACTCAAAATCCTAGACGTTATTGTTATACAAAAGAAATAATCCACATTAAATAAAATCTCTTTTACCACCAAAATATACGACAGCACCCAATGCAAGGAAAAACTCAAAATCTTAGAATTAATTCTTCCAAAAAATAAAAAATCCTCATTAAATAAAATATCTTTCCCCACCAAAATACTCAACAGTTACCAATGCAAGGAAAGATTCAAAATCTTACAAGTTATTATTATACAAAGTAAACAATTCACCTTAAATAAAATATCTCTCACTACCAAAATACTCGATAAAACCAAATGCAAAGAAAAACTCAAAATCTTAGAAGTTATTATTTTAACAAAATAAACAACCCACATTAAATATCTTTCACCATGAAAAATACTCAACAACACTCAATGCAAGGAAAGACTCAAAATCCTACACAATTTTTTTTTTACGAAATAAACAACCCACATTAAATAAAATATCTTTCACCACCAAAATACTTGACAACACGCAATGCAGAGAAAGACTCAAAATCCTAGACGTTATTGTTATATAAAAGAAATAATCCACATTAAATAAAATCTCTTTTACCACCAAAATATATGACAGCACCCAATGCAAGGAAAAACTCAAAATCTTAGAATTAATTCTTCCAAAAAATAAATAATCTACATTAAATAAAATATCTTTCCCCACCAAAATATTCAACAGCTACCAATGCAAGGAAAGATTCAAAATCCTAGACAATTTTTTTTTTACGAAATAAACAACCCACATGAAATAAAATATCTTTCCCCACCAAAATACTCAACAGCTCCCAATGCAAAGAAAGACTCAAAATCCTATAAGTTGTTATTATACAAAAAACACAATCCACAAAAAATCTAAATATCTTTCACCACCAAAATAATCAACAGCAGCCTATGCAAGGAAAGATTGAAAATCCTAGAACTTATAATTATATAAAATAAACAATCCACATTCAAAAAAATATCTTTTACTACCAAAATACTCGACAGCACTTAATGCAAAGAAAGACTTAAAATCCTGGATGTTATTATTATTATACAAAACAAACAACCCACATTAAACAAAATATTTTTCACAACAAAAATCTTGACATCATTTATCAAAAGTGATAACAAATTAATAGAAATATTGACTCATATTGACTCACCACAAAATAAATAATTGTCCTTTTGTCTTACTTAAATGACCATAAAAAGAGCCAGCTGAAATTTGATAACAAAAGACATAGAATGCATACGTAACTCTTAAAATAATAGTTACAATTTATTTATGCTTTGTAATTCAAATATATCACTGTTTCCTATTTTTAAAATGAAAATATTCACTATGGAATTTCCAGGTTATTATCATTTCTTAAGTTAACACAGGAATTGGATATATTTGCCTAAAGTCTGAGAAAATATTTTGAGTGTGTGCTGTAAAGAAGAAAAGCCTTGAGACTGAAGTGAGAACTTTTACACAGATGCAACAAGATAACTAAGAAATGGGAGATAATTTTTCTAGAAGATAGTGATAGTTGCTGTTCTTATTCCTAATCTCTTTACAAGACAGAAGACAAAGGTCATGCCCCGTAGAGTTCTTGGGCTGCTGATTGCCAACACTGACGAGATCAGCTGTACAGAACTGTTCCTTGGTTACCAAACTTCTCGTAGTGTCCGGCACTCCAGGGTAACTTGCTTCTCAGTAACGAGATACCTGAGCATAGGGAGGTGTTTGAAATGGCTTGATTCAAGGCAGAGGTTAATTTGTCAGGTAAGAAAGTTGTGTTCATATGTCCTAGGCATCTGTGGTGTGAAAATTAATTAGCATTTCAGAGATGCTCGGCTTTTCTCAAGGGTGGGGTTGAGGTCAAAGATGAACATGCACGGGGAAATGATCTGCACCCATGCTTACAAGAGACAAAATGCCAACACTGACCTCAGAGAAGGAAAATGCCATGTTGAGGCTAACTGTGTAAGTTATTTTGTAAGCAGAGACTAAGATGTCACCTCAGTAAAATCCATGTAGAAACACACCAGACAAGGAAGGTGTATTATTCTTCACACTTATCATGACCCTGATCATCATCTAACCACACGTTTGTAGATAGAGCCATCTCCTTTCTGTTCCTCAGTATTTCCTTCCTCCTTCTAGAATCAGCACTTTGACAACTTCCAACTTTGCCCTCTAGAACCACCCTGGCCAGCATCTCATTTCAGAACCTTATATTCGAAAGCCTTGATAATTAAAAGATGGCCAGATAAATAATATCAAAACAAAGGACCAGGGCTTTGTTTCTTCTCCTTACCTGACTCCACCTCACATTACACAAACTGACCACACCCTACTTCCATCTCCCTAGACTCTCCTTCAACCCACAAATTCTCCTCCACCAACATCACTTTCTTAACCTTCTCTCATTTCATAAGCAAACCCTCCTCTGATGTACCTTTAATTGAAAACCAAATTTCAAACAGACTGATTCATTCAGGTTCGTCCGTTGTGTGATATATGAAGAAGAGAATGATTAACAACACTATGTATATTCAATACAAACTATTTCTCCAACTCTTCATGAAGCTGGTGTCAAATATTTAGCAGTGTTTTGGCAGAGATGATGAGATAAGGATGATCGATATGATAAACGTGCTAACAAATGCTTGTGTAAAGCGTTTAGCTTTCAAATATTAACCCATTCCACAATTTTCATTATTATATCTGAACTCATTGAATTTTCACACCAGGAGTATCTGGTAACTTTTGGCAGAGAACAAGTGACAGCAAGTTTGTACTTGCTACGATTAGTAAGTTTTGATGGTGTATGATTCTTTTTATTTGTATACACCAAGTTTTCAGTATTTGTCTTTACTTCTGAGATGAGGTATTATTTACATTCTTCATATGGTTGTCTTCATGTTTATGATGTTTCGGCCACTGTATGGTCTTGTTTTCTTCAGGTGCTAGAAATTTTGAACCGAACTCTTTAGTTCAATCACTGGGATATATCATTAGGAAGTCTTGATGGTCTATGATTATTCTTATTTGTATAACCCAAGTGTTCAGCATTTGTCTATACTTCTCAGATGAGATATTATTTACATTGTTTGGACTGTTGTCTTCATCTTTATTGCCATGTTTATGATATTTCGGCCACTGTATGCTCTGGCCTTCTTCAGTTGCTAGTAATTTTGAAATAATCCCTTTATTTTGATTAATGGGGGTATATCATTCTCATTCTATGTGCCATGCCACATCTTGATGTCATGTAGTTATCTCCCTTTAACTTAACTAAGTTATTTGTTCACCACTGCTGTAGCCAGTTATTGAACTCACATGTTTTTGGGTCAAGTCACTGGATCTAAGCAACACTTATATCCACTAGGCCACGTGTTCTTGAGAACAAGTTTTCACAACTGCAATGGTTTTTATTGCAGTTTTTTTACTAAGACTGCTGTCTGAATATTATTATTATTATTGTTACATTCCTCTTTTATGTGTCATGTCCCTAAAAGCATAGGCAGTCATTTACCTCCACTTACCAGTATACCTTGTTGCTCTTAACGCCTTTTCTCTAGGTCAATCAGTTAAGTGCCATATGTGATATACGCTTTGGGCGATCATGTCTCTTTTGAAACATGACTGACTGGGCAGAAGATTATCCCTCAGTAGCTTGCCATTGCTTTCTGTGGAAGATTGGTTGCCAGCCAAGGCTATAGAACCCAATCTGTCCTGTTATTCAACCCATAACTGGAGAGAAGAGACAAATTAATACCTTTCCCAAGGGTATTTGTGCATAAGTGAATGCAAGATCTTTCCTAAACCCTGCTCCACAATCCACTTGCTCATGCTTATCAAGTATGTCTTGCATTGCTTTCCCCTGTCTCTCTTTCCCTCTCTCTATCGCCTAAGTATTAGATTCTTTAATCCCTCCTTCCTCATTACATGTCCCAGAAATTTCAACTGTCTCTTCCTGATATTAAATATGTTTCCTTTTTGTTTACATCCTCTCCAAAACCTTGTCGTTGCACACATTTGATCCAATGTATCCTCAGCATCATTCTGTAGAACCACATTTCTGTTGCTTTGAATTTCTTCTTCATCTTTGAGGAGATTGTCCAGCATTTGCTGCCATATAGAAAGACAGATATCACTTAACAGTCGTGTACTCTTTTCTTTGTTTCCAATGAAATCTTCTTGTCTCTCATTACTCTGCTTAGCTTTTGACATGCATCTTTAACCATCCCAATATTAATTTGGATATCAGTGTTGCATTTTACATCTGTCAGAACACTTCCCATGTATTTAAATTTCTGAGCCTACTTGATTTTAGTATCCTTGACATGCAGTTGGCATATTCTCCTTCTTCTATGTGCCTTGTCCTTTCAATATGTAGGGGATCAGGGCCTTACACGTATCCCTATCATTGGTGGCTCTTAGCACGCCTTCTCCTGTTACACCACGCAACCCCTGTTCTGCCATCCACCTGCTCAGGCCAGTCAAGTCCTTTCCTCTATCTGGCCTGTTAGTATCAGGTTCTCCAAGCCCTCCTTCCTCATTGCATGTCCCAGGAACTTTAGCTATCTCTTCCTGATGCTCAGTATTGATTTCCTTTTTGTTTCCATCATTTCTAAAATCTCATCATTGCTCACATGCTCGATTCATGATATACACAGCATCCATCTGTAGAAACACATTTCAGTTGCTTCAAGTTTTTCCTTCATCTTTGATGATATTGTCCAGCATTTACTACCATATTGAAGAACTGACAAAACATAGTAATCCAGTACTCTCTTCTTTGTTTCTAGCAAAAATCTCTTGTCTATTAATACTTTACTCAACTTCTGGAATGTGTCCTTCACCATGCCAATTCACCTTCGAATCTCTGTGTCACACTTTCCGTCTTCTGTTAGAACACTTTCCAGGTATTTAAATTTTTGTACCTGCTTGATTTTAGTGTCCTCCACCTGTATTTAGCATTTTGGGCCGCTCTTTTTGCTGATGACCAGGCATTTGGTTTTATTGCAGTTTATTTGTAGTCCTTTCTTGTCACTCTCTTCAGCTAACTTCTGTAGGAGGTCTTGTAGTTCCCTTTCCATATCTTCTATCAGCACAGTATCATCTACGTACCTTATGTTGTTCAAATTGTGGCCTCTGATGATAAATCCTGGCATAACATCTAGGGTCCTCAGAATAGTCTTGTTGCTGGGTGATATTTATACCAGTGTTTGTTAATATCTTTTCCAAAGTGTTTGCCCATTGTCAAGAGTAAATATTGTCCCACCTCACTCTATCCTGATGACTTTTATATCCATATGGCATAAGTACAAATGCAGCACATAAGAAATTAAGAATTAAAATCAAATTTCTTCTTCACTTTTACAAAAATCCACAAAGACATGTGAAATCCTGGTTTTGCCGAATAGAAAAAGGATTGATCATGAGAAACTGGATTTTATGAATAGAAGTTAAATTGATTTTCTGACCAATGGAAGCAGTTTGCAAGACCAAAAAAGACTTAGCAATCCAGTGCAAAAAATCTGAATGACTATAAAGGCTTTGATCAGATTAGAGCCAGACAGAGAGATGGGAGCAGTGAGAAGACACTTGTTTGTATTTATGACCTTTTTTCATGATTGATTATTTTTTATTTTTGTTTTTGTGTTGTTTGATGATTATCATCCAGTCCTTTGTTGTTTCCATGTATGTTACAAAACCAATACTTGTATGACAATTCTAGCTAAGTAAGACTTCTTCCACATTCTTTATAGGGTATCTATAGACAGTCTAGATCAGCCTTTAAATCTTATGCCTAGAAAGAAGCTTTCTTGTCTTAGAATCCATTTGCCTGATGTCATTTACAGACAAGTTCAAGATGTTGAAACTATATAAAACCACTGAGACAGCAAAATAATTAATGACTATAATTCTGTTCTGAGAATTCAATTCAGTTTTTAATATCAGTCGAACCCTTGTATAGTACTCTTTTTACACTTTCTCTTTCATTTTTTATGATGAATTTTTCACCCTCATTTACACCAAGGTTACTGATAAGCTTCTTCTTATTTACCCTGAGATCTAAGTTCATAGAGGAGGTTTGTTGTAGTGATCCTTATGAAATTATGGCTTTAGCACATTTATCCAAACCAAATTCCATTCCAATGTTGTCACTGAAACATTTTATTTGCTTTCAGGTGACCTTCCAGATCAATGTCATTCTTAGCATATTTCTTTTAAAAATATCTTATCGTCATATTTTATCTTGTTAATTTTGAAGGTTAATGCTATTAAGGGTATAAAAAATAGTAAGGGAGACAAAGTCACCTTTAAATATTCCTCTATTGATGTTTATTTCACTAGACTTATAGATTTCAATTAAATAATTAAGGTAAAATGTTGTTTTCTATATCATACACTGTTTGATAAAATTGATGACAACAGGTGATACTTTGTATATATTTAAAGACTTTAAGATCCAGGAATGGGATACACTATAAAATTCCTTATAATAATCTTTCCAAGTAGTACTGAGATTTCTCAGTGTATTGAAGCAATTTTTCAAGATCATCTTATTAATAAGTAATTGGTTTTTACATCCATAAGAGCCATGTTTGCACCCTTTTCGTTCAAGAGCTAATAAGCCACTTTCTTCTAAGAAGGAATATGTCTGTTTTGTTAGAACAAATATCAACAGTTCGTAAGTAATGGGAAGTCATGTAATTGGTCTGTAGTTTTTTGGGACCTTTGTGTAATCATTTTTTAGAAGCAGGAAGATAATTTCTTTGGTTACCCATGGCAGAAATTTAGTAGGATTATTGACCATTTCTTGAAATTTTTTGGCTAGTTTTTTGTGTGCTGTATTTAGTTAACAGAGCCAAAAGTTAGGAATTTTATCTATTTCTGGAAATTTCCAGTTGAGCTTTTTTCAGTGCACATTCAACATCCTCTTCTGTGATTTCTGTCTATGTTTGTTCTGACTGATTTTTCATCTATTCTACCTCATGTGTAATCCAATCTGCATATTTATTATGTTCATTATGGCAGGTCCATATTTTTCTAGAATTGTATAACCTCTTCCACTGACATTGGCTAGTTCATTATTATACTTTCTAATTGCTTGTCCAACTTTTTCTTGCCAAATGTCACATATTTAGCAAGAGAGGTTTTTCTTTCTTTAAATGAGGTTTTCTCAGGTTTGTGCAGTGCTTCATAGAACGCAGTTATGATCAGTTTGTACTACTTTTGAGAACATTTTACCTTTTCTTTCTTTAAATGAGTGTTTGTGAATCTAGTTCAAGAATTTGCAGGGCCATTATTGGGATTATCCTGGTTGTGGAGGTCTGAATATTAATTATATATGTAAGAGTTTGTTCCTATGATAAATTTTCAACCTCAGGTAGGTGCCCTCCTAAGAGACAGGCTCCCTGTTTATCTACTGGAAGAGCCGTACTGGACATTTTGGTTTGACTTTTAGTTCTCTTATTGTTCTCATGAGTGACGCATAGGTTCAAAAATCTACCAAGATTTGGGTAAGGTTTTTTTACAGACATGGTTCCAAAGCCTGTAAGGGATCTGTTGCAACCTAATAAGTCAAGATCCACTTGCTCTTCAGTATGATTAACACTTTGAGTTGCATGTTGTTGTTTGGAGGTTTCCTTTTCCTAGATGGGTTGCCAAGAAACAGAGAATCGATTGGAATTCAATAAGAAAGACATTAGAAAGAGATATTGGAAAAAGAAGCTACTCAAACAAAACGTTATTATACTGGAGAATTATATTTAAATAATACAAAATAATGAAAAAAAAAAGAGATGGTTATTTTTATATATTTTTTATAGTTGTTGCTACTTCTGTTAATCAGATTTGTTGCTAATTAATTTAAAAAAATATTATTGTTGTTGCCACCATCAGTAAGGCTTTTAAAAAAATTAATTGACAAAAAATTTAATGGAAAAACAATGTTAATATTTGGTTAACAAAATTAAGAATTTATATGATGGATAAATTATCACTGCTGTGAAATTTAAATAATAATAATAATGTTTACTGTTTTTCTATTTTTTAAGATAATAAAGTTAAGTGAAACATTCCTGCAAATTAGAAAAATAAATAATACTTTGCTTATTGATTAAAGAAAGCAGTGATATTATTTATTGGAGTATATTTTTAAAAAATACAAGTTTATTGATATCTTATTTGTATGAAATTTCATATTTATATAAACCTTATTCATTCAGTTATTCATTTGTTTATACCTCTGCATGCTCAGTTATTTATTCACTAAATTTGTCAGAAATACTTAGCATTATCAACAACTAATGTTGTAGTTTTTCTACAAAAATCTTTTGAAATAACTACAACAAATATACTTTTTCTAAGGAATATGAATAATATCGATAAAAAATAGTTGATTGATCAATCATTAAAAGAAAGAAAGACAGATAAATTAAATAATAAGAAGAAAAAGAAGAAGAAAAATTTATGTTAAAACATTTGGATGTGTGCTGTGGTGCAGTGGATATCAGCTCGGAATGAAGAATCAGAAACCTGACTTTGAAATCCAGTTGAACTCGTTACATTCACTTCTGTGCAAATACCCTTGGGAAACGTATTAACCTATCTCTTTTTCCCTCCAGCTGTAGGTTGAATAGCAGAACAGACTGGGTTTTCTAACCTTGGTTGGCAACTAGTCTACTGCTGAAAGTAATGGCAACCTACTGCAAAAACAATCTTCTGCCTAGTCAATCACAGATCGAAAGAGACATGTTTGCCTAAGTGTCTATCATATATGGCACTTAACTGATTGATCTGGATAAAAGAATTGAATAGTAGGACAGATTGGGTTCTATAGCCTTGGTTGGCAATCAGTCTACCGCAGAAAGAAATGGTAGCATACTGCAGAAAAATCTTCTGCCTTGTCAGTTATGGATTGAAAGAGACATGATTGGCCAAGTGTGTATCATGTAAGACACTTAACTGACTGAAAGATAACAAAATTTTATAATTTATCATTATCATCATTATTTGTAATTTATTCAATTATCATGCTTATAAAATCAAATGCTTTTTAACAGAGATAAAGTCATAGCAAGTCTCCAGCATTACTTTCATATCTGAGTTGATTTTCATAATTTTCTTATCCAGATAGTTTCCTCAGATTTTCAATCTTTTACACCTATTTCTCTGCTCTTCAGGACTTTTCTGAGCACACCAATGATTATTGGTGCAATCATCATTTCAAATTTTTCCTAAACTCTCTGCAATGCTCTTCAGGACTTTCCCAGGTACACCAATAATAAGTAGAAAGAGCAGTTGAAGACAGCAAACCTCCACTAAGGCAATACCGACATCATTTCAGCAATTAGCAAAAGATGATTGTTATAATGGGAAAGAATAACTGAAATGAATGTGAATGCTCTCAGGATTGAAAATACAAAAAATGAACTTGACCACTCTCAAAATTAAATGTACACTGAAAATGAAACATGGGAGTTAATTCTGTATTTGGTATTTGAAAAGCAAAAATTAAATTTTATTAATCAAACCAGGAAAATAACTCAGAAATTTTATCCTGTACTGGATCAAACCCAAAATCTAATAATTTCATGCCAGTCATAAGGCCAATCACCCCTAAAATTGAATTCATCCAGTGGGATTTGATATATCTTGACTATGGACAGACAGACAAAAAAACAAACATGATCAAATACAATACCTCTGCTTGAAGGTTGACGTAATGAAAATCATAGAGACATAAAATTTCTCAGATTTTCATTTTCCAAAAATGTTATTCTTTGATTAATTGGAAAATGGCATTGGCGATCTAATAAGTTTTTCTTCTTTTTGTTTCTGATGATTAGGAGAAGGATTTGGTGATGTGTTTGAATTTTAAAGATGCAGTACATTTCAAGATATTTTTCTTCAGTTTTTTGCATATAAAATAAATTTGAATCACAAACATTTGTAGTTTTCTCAAGAAATATTTACTTAATTTTCCGCCTCTCTTTTTAGATGATCTACACACAAAGATATCAATTTCATTAGTGATATGTTTTTGGTTGTTTTTTTTTAAACCTTCATAAATTATTTCCTCTCTTTTGGTGATGCTTACTATTTCCTTCATTTCTCTTTTAATTACATTTGAGGATGCTACAACCAAGTATTACGGAACATTTTTTTTCACTCTATTGTGACCCTTATTTGGTCCCAATGAGGTTTCTCAAATTGTTGTCACCAGAAGATCAAATGACAAAAAATTTCTTCAATATTTCAGCTTTTTCTTCAATTCTCTCACTGATTTTACCAATTTTACTTAATGGTTTGAAATCGTCTTTAAATTTCCAACTCTTTTCATCTTTTCAGGGCTCTTTGAAATTGTTCTGAGCATGCCAATAATGATGAGTAAAACAGCCACCTTCATATTCTACAAGCTTACAAGTTCTCTCACAAGGTATATATATGTCTAATGGTTCATGGCTTTTCAATTTCACTATAGTCTAGCAGAGCAGTAACAACTGACAAATTTTCTTTGCATTTTTTTGTTTTTTTTTTGTTTACAATAATTAAATTTGGTTTGTTTATCCACATTGCATGACTCCACAATGCTAACAATCCTGATCTGGCATCTCAGACTCAGTCATTTTCCCACTGCCATAATACAATTTCTCTTTGCCTTTTCTATAAGTATTTATATGGTAACTGTTCCACTGATTTTTCTTTTTTGGTACTTCAATGTCATGAATTTAAACACAATACTAAACTGGCAGCTAATTTTAATAATTTGTCTGTTAAAAACTTTACTTGTAACAATAAGTTTTATGCTAATTGGTTCTTCTCTCCCATGGTACTAAATATACTGCTGATCATCGTCTTCTATCTTCTTGAATCTTCTTTTATTGTCATCTCCTTTTTTTTTTCACTCATAGTAACCCTTAAAATCAAGCAGGTACAAAAAATTAAATACCTGGAAAGTGTTATAACAGAAGACAGAAAGTGCGACACAGAGATCTGAAGGTGAATTGGCATGGCGAAGGAAGCATTTCAGAAATTGAGTAAAGTATTAAAAAACAGGAAAATTTTGCTAGAAACAAGGAAGAGAGTATTGGATTGCTATGTGCTGTCCGTCCTTCAATATGGCCGTGAATGCTGGACAATATCATCAGAGATGAAGGAAAAACTTGAAGCAACTGAAATGTGGTTCTACAGAAGGATACTGTGAATATCATGGATCGAGCATGTGAGCAATGATGAGGTCCTAGAAATGATGGAAATGAAAAGGAAATTATTACTGAGCATCAGAAAGAGACAGCTGAAGATCCTGGGACATGCAATGAGGAAGGCGGGCTGAAAAAACCTGATACTAACAAGCCAGATAGAGGGAAAAAGAGACAGGGGAAAGCAGCAGATAACATATTTGAAGGACCTAATCCATTGGATGATGGAACAAGGGCTGCATGGTGTAACAGGAGAAGGCGTAGTAAGAGCCACCTGGGATAGGGAGATGTGGAAAGCCATGATCGACTATGTCCTGAAAGGACAGGGCACATAGAAGAGGAAGAAGAACCCTTTTTATCATAGTGGCTTTATTATCTTGTGAAATTAAAATTGTGGTGATTTTAAAAAGTGTTTTTTACTTCTTGTTCACTACGAGCAGATCCATTTTTCTGGCCTTGATTTAGTCACCTGTTAGGATTTCAAAGATTCAAATGATTACCTGTGTTTTTCCCTAGGACAGGTTTGGGTCAGTTAATGTACTATTGTGATGTATAGTCAAAATACAAACTCAGTAAATCCCTTTTCTCACCCAGTGATGCATATTTTTGTAATCTTTTTTATCATTATTTCACTCTAAGCGAAGCAGGACTGCCACTGGTTCACATGGGGTTACAGAGAGAGGAAAACAGAGTACAGAAGATACCAAAAAAAAAAGGATGGTATCTAGGGAGGTAGAAGATAGCAACTGATGTTGCATTTAAACTTTTGGAAACTGTAGCTATCAAGGGAAGCAAGTATATGGAAAAAATTTTCTCAGACAGAATGTACGAGAAAAGAAAATGCAAGAATAGAAGTGTTGGTTGCATTTGTTTATTTTAATGGTAAAAGAGTGTGACCTTGATGCCAGTCTAGTAGCGCAAACAAATTCATGTTCTCAGGGCACCAGGGAAAGAAGCACATCACAGCAGAAGCTATGAAAATATTTGTAGAAAAGACAGAGGGAAGCCAAATCCTGTTGGTGAGACGGTGATTGAAGACATGCTGCCAAGTCAGGACCAATTACATTGCAGATCCTTTTTCGGATTTTGTCAAGTACTTCGAGCTGAATAGCAGGAGCACCTGATCAGATATGTGAACAGTATGTTTTGGAGATAACTTGCTAATTTTTCTATATTCTCTGGTTGACTGTCTCATCTTTATTTCCACTGTTAAAATTTCTAGTTCTGTGGTAACTGTTTCTCCTCTTGCACCTCTCACTTCTGAAACTCTCTTTCAGATTCTTGCTTTCCTGTCAACTACGATCTTCAAAATACCTTACAATCATATTCCATTGAAACATTGGTTGTCATGCAATCACTGAAACTAACCAACATCAGGCCTGGTCAGTACCTAGATGACTGACTACTTTCAAATATCAGGTGCTGTAAGCGGGTATGTACAAATGGTGGAATTGAATAGCACTAGCAATTGGAAATTAGAGAACTAAGTTCCAATTCCAGTCAGTTTCATCAGATTCACTTACATGCAAATACCTTTGGAAAAGGTATTTTCACACTTCTGTCACATGTTCCACTCATGGAACTCTCTTTCAGCTTCTTGTTTTCGAGTCAACTTTGATCTTCTAAAAATTTTAATGCAAAGTTTAATTGTTATTGTCTGTCTTTTTGATAACTATTTTTTACTGTCCATAATAGTTGTTTTTCTCATATTCTCTGACATTATATAACCCCTGGCATCTTAGTGGCTTTATTGTCTTGCTTGGGGTGAAATACAAAAATAAAATTAAAAAAAAACAATTTTTTTTTCATATTCTCTCACATTCAGTAACCCCTTGCATCTTAGTGAGTTTATTGCCTTGTGTGGGGTGAAATGAAGGAACTGAACTTATATAGCTTATATGCATTAACCAGAAGACAACAAGAAATAAAAAAAAATTTTAATGCTCATCGTCATAAGTGAAGTATCAAGAAATATCATTCTTTCATGAGCAATAACATTTTTAGTTCTAAGAAATAACACTTAGTAACAAAAACAAAATTCAACCAGAAAACATCCAAGAAATGTTTCACGATTGTTCAGTGGATGTTCATTAAAAATTGAATTCTACCATGAATACACATAGTTGGGCTTGATTAAAACTTTTGTTTTGAGTTTATTCCATGATTTCTTTTGTCAGTCAGTTAAGTGCCATACGTAAAACATACTTGGGCAATCATGTCTCGAAAGAGACATGATTGACTGGGTAGATGATTATCACGCAGTAGGTTGCCATTGCTTTCTGCGGTAGACTGGTTGCCAGCCAAGGCTATAGAACCCAATCCGTCCTGTTATTTAACCCATAATCGGGGGGAAGAGATGGATTAGCACCTTTCCCAAGGGTATTTGCATGTAAGTGAATGCAATGAATTCAATTCAACTGGAATTCGAACTCGGCTCCCTGATTTCTCATTCCGAGCTGATATCCACTGCATCACAACGCACATCAATTTCTTTTGTACAATTTTAAAACTCCAAGAAAAATGACAATCCCTTTTGGGGTCTTCTGCAACATATTTGTCAGAAAATAAAGAACAGTTTTTAAGAAGCGTCCCTAACTTAGTTATGACTTCATCATTGCTCACAACTATTTTAATCTGTAAAACTGTTTCCATCTAAATATATAAGATCATTTTCAAAAATTTTGAGCCTGATATAAGGGTACATAAATCTTCATTCTTCTTCTCCCTTAAGTTCTCTATTGCCAAAAAAGGTTGTGGCATTACCAGTGATGTCTGAGAGGGTGTACTAGACAAACTTACTTTTCTGCCATATTAGAATTGTGGTTGAGAGATCATATATCTGTATTTTTATAAACATTCTTGTAAATATGCTTAACTGTGTTTATATCATTGTAAAAAATTTCAATTCTAGTAAATGAATAGACTGATGTTCTCTTACAACCCACATGAATGCGTAAATATGTGTTGGTTCTTCATTGAGAAATCTCAGAATAAAGGTGATGTTACAGTGAAAAAAATAATGAAAAATGGTTGTAAATGTGATCAGCTAAATTAATGTAAGTATAATGAAAACCAATAACTTACTTTTCCTCCAGTTTTTGCCCTTGTGATATATTTTTTTGAGATCTCCTACAAAAACAATGATTTTTGCAATCTTGCTGGCTAACTTATGGGACTGTGATTCTAGAAACACATACTCGTAAAAATGAATTTCAAGCTTGAACAGAAACAAATATTTTCCTGCGGGTAATTTCATAAAAGTATTTGGCTTTTGTTTTTTTAATTTAATAAGAAATAGAGTATATACAAAGTGGTGTTGTGTATTTTCTCCTATTTTCATGTCTGAAATTAAGAAATTTATCAAAGACATTATGAAAAATTTCATCCTGAGGTGAACTTCATTTTTTTGTCTACTGGATATGTTTTGGCATCTGATGTCTACAAGAGTCTGAAATCATATTTTGAGTATGACAATTCCATGAACCTTTGAGCAAATAAAATGAGATTAGAAGGAAGATGGAGAATTGAGATGCTGCTAGGATTCTCAGAAATTTCACTTATCGAAGATAAAGAAGTTAGTACTTGCAGAATGCTGTCAAGAACAATTTAAAGAAAAACCTGCTAACTTGCCTGATCAATGCCTCAGATTGCAAAGTGGTATCTTACTTCCCTCAGGCTAGCTTTTAAAGTCTTTATTAATTCCAAGATCTCTATCAGTTGGGAAGATGGTGAGGAAAAAGATAAAGAATCTTGTGTATGAGTGAGCAAGTGGACAGCTCGTCAGTTAATATGACCAAGAGAAGTCAACTGAAAAAAGAGCTGTCACAGAATGTCACATGAAAAAGCAGACACAGACACAAATGCATACCTGTATGTAGTTAAATATATATAAATATGCCACGACATGACATGCTCTCACATCTGTTCACAGACTTCCATCAAGGATCTTATCAGATTTTTGTCATTCTTACCTAGCTTCTAGCAAATGACACAACAAAACCAAAATTTTATAACCTATGCAAGAATTAACAAAGTTTGAAACACTTTTAAAAGCCTGTCTGGAATGTGTCCAGTCATTTTGAATATCTCAAGCACTATTTCTTCTACATTGATGTCCACTATAGGCAAAATGTTTTGCAGGTACCCTCTAGATTTTATAATTAGTTTCATACCTACTTCAGTTTAATTAACTCCTGCTAAGCAAAAATGCTGATACTATTAAACAAATTTGTTCATAGAATCTCATTTTCTTTTAAAGAGGGGATTACCCACCATTTAAACTTGCAAGCTCTAAAATTACCATTATCCAGCAAAGTACATTAGGCAAAAAAAAAAAAAGGTTAAAATTTTAAGGAATCTATTACATTCACTGCTTCTGCTCCAATGAACTTAGCTCACTGGTACCCCCTATATATGAATTTACTCCAGTCACAAGATTAGCAACTAGGTCCCACCCTTTTACTGTGAAATCAATAAATTGTAAATGCAAATTCTACTCCAGCAGCTTCTTTTCTTGCACTTCCCGCCTGTGGATTTCTTTTCTGTTTACTTGCTTTCCTGACAGCTACAATCTTCAAGAATTTAAATGTAAAGTCAATAGTCATCTCCTGTCTCACTAACTTGCATCCTCTCTCTCATGCTTCTTTCTCCATCCACCCAACTCTCATCAGTATTCTCATCCTTCTTTTACCCTCTTCCGGACACTCACTGTAACCTGTTACTCTTTCTCATAACTTTCCTCCTATGTAACACCCTGCACAACAGAGGCAGTAAAATGCCTTGCTTGGGGTGACATGATTATAAAAAAAAATCTTCATGCATTAGTGGATTAGTTTCGTTATTATTATTATTGCTAGTGAATATATGATAAAACCATTCAAGAAGAGAGTGCATAAATTAGTTTTGAAATCGTCACACAATCATCAATTTTTTTAAATCCAGAGACTGGCCCCAAATATACTAGTATATATATATATATATATATATATATATATATATATATATATATATATATATATTTCATTTTTAAACAAGCTATTTCACTACCTTGGTTTCTACCAAGTGGTGTCTTTAGGCGATTATTTTTAATAACTATTAAAAATTGTCTGAAGACACCACTCATGGTAGAAACCAAGGTACTGAAATAACTCGTTCAAAAATGAAAAATTTTCAAAAGTTCTACAATATAATTGTATAGAACACTTTTTAATACAAATGTGTACTGGTCTAACCCTATTAGGACCAAAAACTAAGTATTAAACAATCAACACACATATATATATATATATATACACACACACACACACAACTATATTTGGGGCCAGTATATGGAAAAGAAATTACCAAGTTTTATAAAACCACCAAAAAGAACATGGAAAGCAACATAAATAAGGAAGCAAAAACCATAGCCACTAAACTAAAGCTAGACAACAAAATTAAACAACAACTGAAAACTGAACAACCATAATGATAACTTTCTAAATAAACCAACATGCAGACTAATAAAACCCCACAAAATTCAATATTGAAAAAATAAGTCAACAAACAGAAGAAATTTGCTCAATAAATAAAACAATGAAAAAATACAAAAGAAACAATCAATTGGTTTAACAATATTAACAACAGAGAAAAATTCTCATTCATACAATTAGACATAAAAGATTTCTACCAATCCATCAATGAACAAACACTAAATAATTTATTAAACTTAGCAAAAGAATATATAAAAATCTCAGAAGAAGACCTGAACATTATCAAACATCGGAGAAAGTTCATTCTATAGCATAATAACAAAATATGGGAACAAAAAAAAAATCAATTACAGTACCAACAATGACTACAAATTTGATGTAACAATGAGAAGCTACGATGACATAAAAATATACAAAATTACAGACATTTATATAATCAACAAACAAGCAAAAATCATCAACACAAAAGATATAGGTTTATACAGAGATGAAGAACTTATTTTTTTAGGAAACTGTAACATTAAAACTACTAAAAACATAAAACAAATTATAAAAATCTTCAACACACTAGGATTTGAAATAGGCATAAAACAAATCTTAAAGCAGTAAATTTAAATAGCTATGCTATGCTATATTTTAAGATTAAATGCTCAAAATCAAGAGTAGAGCATATGTAAATATAAAAGTGTGCACTGAGGTCAACACCTCATAGCAATAGTCTGTTTCATGCTTAAATGCGATGTTCAGGCTCGGGCCTGAAAATTGCATTTAAGAATGAAACAGGCTGTTACACACACACACACACACACACACACACATGTAAAAATTAACACAGACATGTTATTCCATGTTTAAGTGGAAGTATAGGCCTATTTCAGGTGAACCATCATTAGCTTCCATCTTTATTGTACAGAAGATTTTACACAAATTTGCTTAAACATGGAATAACATGTCTGTCTTAATTTTTACATACATTTGCTCTATATGTGTTTATATACATATATATTTAGAGCTCTTCCAGAGAGTTATCCTACCACTTTATGTACAGGATACTGCTTTGGATTCTTCTATATCTACACCATATATATATATATATATATATATATATATATATATATATATATATATGGGAGGAAGTGATATATACATTATTATATACAAGAACAATGTTGGGAAAATTAAAAATGTTCATTTCCAAATTAAAAATTTCAGTGTCCTCTTCCCTTCATGGTTGCATCAACAGATAACATTGCAAAATATTTTCTATATATGCAGTTACTTGAAATTGTAGAAACAATCATAGAGTATTATGTTGAAATAAATATTTCACTCAAATTTCGCACTAAGTTGTCAAAGGAAGTCAGGAGCATGGATGACCTCACATTTGCACCTGACATTGTAAACATGAGAATGACATTGTTCAACAAATGGATAGATAAACTATAATGTCAGAGCTGTCAGAGGCAGAGTCTCTTACACATTGCAAGGTCCACATGTAAAAATACGTGTCCATGGGAGGAGCTGCTTCACATCCATTGGCTGAGAATAACTGATAAAATATCAAAGTGAATCAAATGTGAAGCAACAAAGATTAAAGTTTTGTGTTATTTAATCAATGCTCCAACTTAATTCCATTTATAAAATTTTTTTATAAAAACATGAGTGAGCAAGTGGACAGCTCGTCAGTTAATATGGCCAAGAGAAATTAACTGAAAATTTTTTATAAAAACTTTAAAGTTTTTTTTTTAATCATTTCATCCCAAGCAAGGCATTCTACTGCCACTATTGCGCATGGGGTTACACTGGGGAAGGTGCGTTGTGGTCCAGTGGATATTGACTTGGAATGAGAAATTGGAGAGCCGAGTTCGAATTCCAGTTGAATTCCTTGCAATCATATACGTGCAAATACCCTTGGGAAAGGTATTAATCCGTCTATTCCCTCCAGCTATGGGTCAAATAACAGGACAGATTGGGTTCTATAGACTTGGTTGGCAACCAGTCTACCGCAGAAAGCAATGGCAACCTACTGCGGGATAATCTTCTGCCCAGTCAGTCATGTCTCTTTTGAAACATGATCGCCTTAGCGTGTATCACGTATGGCACTTAACTGACTGACTGATGAGAAAGAGTGGTTAGATATAGGAAATGTCAAAAGGAGGGTGATAGACAGGTAAGGATACCGAGGATGAGGGTTGGGTAGATGGGAGGGGTGTTTGAGAGAATGGATGCGAGTTAGTGTGTTAGGAGGTGTCTATTGACCATACATTTAAACTCCTGGAGATTGTAGCTGTCGGGGAAGCAAGTATGTGGAAGGGAATTCCACAGGCAGGAAGTGCAAGAAAAGAATATTCCAACAGTTTAAATATCTCATTTAAAAAATTTTTCATGTATAATTGCAGGGAAATATCAGACTTAGTGTTAAAAATACAAATTACTTTTGTGTATTTAAAATTAGTTTTAATGTCAGTTTTAGTTCTTCAAAATTAACTTCAATTATGCCATGACTGATGTTTGCTGACAGAAAATTTTAACTCTGTAATTAAAAATTTTCCAAAAATATGGCAGCCATTACAGGGTTCAACAAAAATTAATTAATTTAATGATTGCTTAAATGAATTTTGAAGAAAAAAATTACTTACATTTTACTTTAAATAAAGTGAAAATAAATTTGCTTACATTTGGTATCTGTTGCCTGTCAACTCTGTTTAAAACTCAAGCGGGCTGTGAGTCAGATTTCCATAACCATATGTAATGAAGCATCATGAAACAGCTCAAGTATGAATGGCCAAAACTGATAAAACCTTATATTGCACACAATGGTAAAATTAGATTTCAATATTAAAACAGTCATATGATAGATAACACCATAGTATAGAAAATAAACACAACTATGAATACTGTAATTCAAAGACCATGACATAAGAATTAAAAAAATAATAGATTAATTCTTTTTAAAAACCAGATCACTAGTCTTCTATTATGGGTTATGTCATTTCTTGACAAGGCAATCATGGATCTCCTTAACTTCCTGTATTTGGTTACTTCTTTTACCCTTTACTGTTATGTTAAATAGGTTATTGGCTGTTTCCCCTAGTTTTTCTTGCCTTTAATACATCCTTTGAATGTCAAATTTACCCAAACCATCTTTCTTATTTCCTTTGGGAAAAAGCTGCAATTTATATATCAACCTAATACATTTATATGAAGGTGTAATGTGGCAAAAAAGTTATTGGCAGAGGAAGGGAAATTGGCAAACTGAGTTCAAGTACTGTCAGAGATTGATTATATTTACTTTACATTAATATTACTGAAAAGACATAAAACCATCTATACTTAAGTTGTTTCACTGACTGATTTTTTGACAAAATATTTCAACACTGAAAATGATAAGAGAATGAGTGAGGACTTACTAAAAAACACCTTAATTATTGTACCTGCCCAGGTAGTAGCAGCTAGTAAGTTGTTACTTCCATTGTTACCATTAACAGGAGCCAATAATGATATAATTTCTTTTTCTCATCTTGTTTTGTTGCAGCCTGGCTCCATGGCTTCAGTCACATTCCCACTGCTGAAATGTAGCTTCTCTGTGCCTTTTCTATAAATACTTTCATGATAACTGTTAGGGTTAAACTTTCCACTATGATACCTAAACTTTATGAATTTAAGTGCAGTAGTAGTTTGGCAAAGGTCTCATCCATTTGGCAAGTTCTCATCTGGCTAGATATAATTAGAAAACTTGATACTCACATGATATATTGAAAGCAACAGTTGTATAAAGGAAAACTATTCATAACCTACCTAGTGAGATTGCAAAAATTGAAGGAACGGGAACAATAACAAAAAAGACAAAATTTATTTGTAGCTACAAAGGACAGAAAACTGTGAAGAGCCATGACTGCCAACTTCTTGAAAGGACACTGCACATAAAAACAGCAGTAAAAAAGAAGCAATGCTACTTACCCTCTTGTGTTCCTTTCTGTAAATCTTGCAATTCACAAATTAATTTGACCTGTTCATTTGAATGCATCTCAAGTTCCTGGTTACTCTCCCAGAGTTTTGACAAATCACACCTGAAATGCAAGAAAAAAACATGATAGAATACTGGTGGCTGATTTGTAGTTTATCAGTACTTGATCAAAGGATTGAATTTAGGACCACTCTAAGTTAGTTAGTACAAAAAAGTCAAACATTCAAGCACATTAAAAGACGTTAGTGTTATTATTACAAACTAACTAGACAGAATCAACTGAAATGAGATATCCCCTGGCATAAAAAGAAAATAATCCATTCCTATGTATTGAATAAAGGATTCCCAACAAGAGTAAACAGCTGAAGAAGGTCAGAAGTTATACTGACTGAAACATTGTGACAATCACAACCAAAATAAAAACAAGAATTCAAGCAAATTCACTTATAATAATGGTAATTCCTTAAAAAAATCAGACAATAATTACTTCTAGTTAAGTAAGCTTGATCTTAACAGGGTGCATCATTTTTGTGACCTTGTGTCAACCTGCTTTAGGCTTAGTAAGTACTGACAAATAATATCAGGCAATTTATTTTAATAAGACTCAATTGTGTATCAATTATAGCAGATAAAATTCTATCATTTCAATAAGATGATTGCACACTCACATATAAACCTGACCAATGTTTTTACATTGACCCAAGTCTTATAAAAACAAATTCTGGCAATAATAACCTTACAAGGGTTTATATGTTGCAAAATCTGCCAATCCAACCCTACTTAGATGTATAACAGAAGACGGGCAAAGGCAGATATTTTTTTAAGAAAGTCTTTGAATATTACCCTATATACCTTGAATTTATTAAGAGCAGTGCATTTATTAATTTAACACTTTTTGACACTTTCAATGATTTTCCTATCCCACTTAACCTTTTATTAAGATACTCAGTTTATTGCAAAAAAAATTCTGACCCCAACAATTCTTAAAAAAACCCCTTTGTACATCTCAGACTAATTACACTTCAAGTAAATATGTGTGTGTGTTTAAAATAGGCTGTAGAATCCCAATAATGTTTTTAAGAAACTTGACAAATGAAAAGCAATTTCATTGAAACTAGATTGAATTAAACGTCTCATCTCTATAGGATTCATCAAATCTAAAAAAAAAAAGAAAAAATATGCGTGCATGCATTTGTGTATATGCTTAAATATGGCATATTGTCAACATGGAAACATATTTTCAGAAAAGGCTGTGTAAAACTCATGCTTTTAAGCCATTTTGAAAATAAGATGAGAATTTAGCTTAGCTTCAGTAAAGTAAAGGTGGTAGAATGTATTAATTACTTTCAACATGTACTAAGAATTATAAAGAATACATACAAAATAAATAATAACGGCATTTTTAAAAAATGATTCATTTTCATTCTTTTGTTTCATTGTGAGAAATACCAGCTTAGCGGTAAAAGTACTCATGATTTATTACTTAAGCATATACACAAACACATATTTCTTACTTTCATTTTTTGATCTGATGAAGCCTAGAAAGGCAAAACGTGTAATCAAATCTAATTACAATGAAATGATTTTCCATTTGTCAAATTTATATATACATATATGTGTGTGTGTGTGTGTGTATAAATACATAATTAAATAAGATATCAATACTTTGATTAGATTGTTAAGTTTTGAGGACCAAAATAGACTGAAATGACAGATGCTTAAACTTAAAAATGTAACATAAATATTGACTTACAACCACAGAAATGACTTAAAATTAACAAATTAATAGGTTCTGATTTTATTAAAGAAAATCTCAAAGTAGAAGGATCATTTTAATGTTCATAAAATGAAAATGTGTCTTGAATATTTATAGAAAGTCCAGATATCCCAAGACATGGATCACTGAATGAAAACAATCTATCCCATAGATTAAATAAAGAGATCAGTTCAAAATTCTCTCTGGGTTACCCAAATTCACAGATACCTGAAGAAGGCTAGAAACAGAATGGCTGAAACATTAATGAGGACATTAGTCTGAATGTAGATAATTGAAATAATGTCAATTCCTTATCCCAGAAGTTCAGACAGAAAATGATCAGGTGTTAATAACAACAAAGATAAAGACATTAGTCTGAATGTACACTACCAGCCATAATTATTAGGCCACCCCAGTTTTAAAGAAATGATGTATTTCATATTATTTTTAGTATTTATTGCCAAGTAGATTATTCTAAATGAAAATCGAATGGTTCTTTTGTTGTTACTTTTCAAAACCCTGCTAAGTCACACAGGCAGCTGTGGCAATTTGCACATCTCACAGAATATACACTACCGGTCATCATCATTAAGCCATCCCATTTTTTTAAAAGAAATTATGTATTTCATACTATTTTTATGTGGGTAAATCTAAATGAAAATCAAATGGTTCTTTTGTTATTATTACTTTACAAAATTTTACAAGGCAGCCAGGAAGCCTTTGCTTCGGCCAGCCAATAAGAAGAAGAGACTAGCATGGGGAAGAGAGCCCAAAAACTGGATACCAGAACAGTTCATTTCATGCACCATGTTATTGCGCAGTATTCATAAAAAAAAGACATTTTATTTTCATTCAGAATTACCCACTTGGCAATAAATACTAAAATAGGATGAAATACACAATTTAAAAAAAAAACATGGGATGGCTTAATAATTATGGCCGGTAGTATAAATAATTTAAATAATAATAACACCTGATCCAAGAAATTCAGACAGAAAATGATTAGATGAGAATAACAATCATGATGAGGACATTAGTCTGAATGTAAATAATTGAAATAATAACTTCTTATCCCTGAAATTCAGACAGAAGGCAATCAGGTGAAAATAAAAACAATGATGAGGACGTTCGTAAATAATTTAAATAATGATAATTCCTCATCCAGAAATTCAAATAGAAACCAATCAGGTGTCAATAACAACAAAGATGAAAACATTAGTCAGAATGTAAATGACTGAAATAATGATAACTCCCCATTTTATAAATTCTAAAGGAAGACAATCAGGTGATAATGATAACAAAGATGAGGATATTAGTCTGAATGCAAATAATGATAACTTCTCATCTCAAAAATTCTAAATATGTTTAATTTTGTATTTCATTTTTGAAATAAGTAATTGTCAATATGCTTTTTATTGAACTATTATTTTCTAGTGGTTGTGAGTTCAATCCTGGATCAGATACGGAAACAGTGGTTCAGTAGGAATGAACAATAACTAGCATCACAGAAACAAAAAGAAATATATTCAATAGGCAGCTGATAATGACCAGAGAACAGTCAGTCAGTCAGTTAAGTGTCATATGTGAAACACGCTTGGGCGACCATGTCTCGAAAGAAACATGACTGACTGGGCAGAAGATTATCCCGCAGTAGGCTACCATTGCTTTCTACCAGAGAACACTTGGCCAAAATTGTATGCTTATAATAATTATTAAAATCCAAAATATGAACAAACATTTGAAAATAATTCAAGCATGTTAGATATGTTACAGTTGAAATTCATCGAACGGACACATTTGCTTTAATTATTTTTTGTATACTCTTTCCCTGGTTAAAATCTGACACTGATTTTTCAATGGATTCTGAAATAATCAATCTGAAAAATGTTATTTTTTTATGGCCTTTTCCCTACCTTTTTTGCTAAAATATTCATCAAAATTATGTCAGTACTAAGTTGCTAAGCTTGTATTTTGAGATTTATTCTTTGAAGATACCAGACTAATTTACCCTTTGGAAGCAATTTAGGATATAAATAAATTGAATTTAACAAGGAAATGATTAAATAATTTTATCCTGTAAATCCTGAAGCAATGTGGTAGAAACATTTAAGACACTAATTTATTCACATTTTTTCTCTTTCTTTTGAATAACATATTTTTAGGAAAAATAAAATAAGTATTTAGTTTAGCCTACAAAAGCAACTTTTAAATGCCATGTCCATGTATGTAATCATGGCATAGGACAGGATTTTTTTTCTTCTTGATTTTGAAATTGCCATGCCCTCTTGAAAAAAAATAGTGGTTTCTTTTTTCCACAGTTTGCCACCCAAGCTATAGAGCTCAGTCTACTCAGCTACTTAACTTAAAGTGGGAGGGAGAAGAGATGGAGTCATACCTTTCCCAAGACCATTAGTGCTAAAGTGAATACAACAATCTTGGTGGCTTGAATGTCAGTAAATATTAATTAAATTTATATTTGTGTCTGTAGATAAACAATACCAAAACTAGAGAGAAGAGTTTGCTTTGATCTTTAACCTATAGCTGGTGGTAGGAGAGATGGATTCATGCCTTTTCTAATGATATTTTTGAGAAAATGAAGCCAACAGGTTTGGCTGGAATTTGAACTTGCCATTTCTCCAATCAGTACTGATAACCATTACACAATCCACATATACAGTAATTAAAATTACAAATTACATAACTGAAGTGAATAGGAAATACTTTTTTCGTGGTGTCTTATTAATTCTATTCTGTATTAAAAAAAAATAGTCATATTGTCAAGTAATGTGAACCCCGAGAAGTCCAACCAGGATTCATTATTACCTTAACAACATGAGATATAAAGATGATACAAGTGTTGATAGAAAGGAAACTACTAGAACAACTACAGAAGGTAGAAAAGGAAAGCAAGAAGAAAAGAGTAAACACTACCTGCAAAAAGACAAAATGTACTGTCGTCAGTAAAAGGAACAACCAAAACTGCAAATTGGAGATATAAAAACCAAACAAGTGCAATAATTTAAATATTAGAAAAGTGTTTTAACAGGGGACAGAAAGTGATGGTGAAATCTGAAGCACATTAGGATAAAAAAAGTACCTTTCACAAGCTAAGCAAAGTATTAAGAAAAATTTCATTAGAAACAAAGAAAAGAATAGTTTTATGTAATATCAGTTCTTCTATATGTCAGTAAATCCTGGACATGCTCCTCAGTGATGAAGAAGAGACTTGAAGCACCCAGAATGTGGTTCTACAGAATGATGCTGAGAATATCATGGACCATACATGAATGCAAAGATGAACTAGAAACAAAAAGAAACTTATACTTAACATCATGAAGAGATCATTGAAATTTCTAGAGCACATAATGAGGAGAGTGGGGTTGGGAAATTTAATACTCACAGGATTGAAGACAAGAGAAACAAAATAAAACAATGCATAACCTACTGAGCAAGTTCAAGTAAATAGATGGCTTAACAGGGTTTAGGAGAGATAGCAACAAGACAGAATTTGTTCACAGTTACAAAGGACATGAAATTGTGAAGAGTCAACAGTTCCAATATCCTGAAAGGACACATCACATAGAAGAATATGAGACTTTAAAAAATAAAAGTACTGCATTGTTATGTGATATCTGTCCTTCTATATGGCAGTGAATGCTGGACAATCTCATCAAAGATGAAGGAAAGACTCAAAGCAGCAGAAACATGGATCTATAGAAGGATGCTGATGATACTATGACCACATGTATTTCCACACAGCTACATTCACTCATTGTACATATACACATGCAACAAACATGTGATAATCTTGCTTTTCCACTTCTTTATGGGATGCATATATAGCAGACACGTGGTACACCCAGGGACAGTTGCAGCAGAACCAAAGAACACATAGTGAGGTAGTTCACAGCTGCCCCCAATAGCAGCATGCTATTGTGGGGTTCGCACTCTTCAATATGAAGCAATTCTCTCACACACCCACACTAATTGCAAGACGCAATTAGATGCTTTTCATTTCTTTGAATAACACTATATACAAATTACAGTTGGAACCAGAATCTTAACACTGATAAATCTTTCCACGACAAAGAACCTTATGACTTACCTCAAAAGCTTTAACACAATCTTATGCAGAAATGAAAGACATTTTAATCAGACACATTCAACGTCTGTACAAAGTATGTAATTCTTGTTATTTGTTAATACACTTTTTACAATTAATGCTTTGACCATTTTATACAATGTTCCATTTGCTAATTTCATGAATGATTTCAACCAAAAAAAAATAATTGTTGGAATGCAGGAATTTAGTTAGGAAGTTCTTTGAAACATGACCTTGTGCCATGTGAAATTCAAACCTAAAATTTCTATACATTTGAGGCCCCAACAATACCATCAACTGAACATGTGAACAATGATGAAATTTTGAAAAAAATGAAACCAAAAATAAACTTATGCTTAATATTGTGGCGGAGGTGATATCACCCCTGAAATGATAATAATGTTAGTAAATATTTATAAAGGCGGAAATGCCATAAAACAGAAAACACCAAGTGAAAAAGAGGCCTCTTCAAATAACCAACAGGTTGATAGGCCGTAAATACTTTGAAATAATTATAATGTTACAGAAAAATAAATTAGAACACAGATACAATCTTTTTTTTCTGAAATGTACAAAAGATAGCAGATTACTAATTGAAATGTTAGTTTTATCTATAAACAGAAAATACGATCATTTGTGAAGTTGACAAACTGTGTTAGAACTATTAAAACAATCTAGAAAAAATAATATGAAACCTAAGACGGCCAATGGACAAAGAGTACTGTGTCCACTTTGAGATTTTGAATTTCAAATTGGTTTAGCAAAGATTTGCTTATAAACAATGCAAAGGGTAAAATGGATAAATAATAAAAATGCCTGTCACAAGTCTTGTGAGTGTCAGGAGATGGGGTCACAACTGGATCACATGTGATGCCATTTTTTTTCTCAATAAAAAGGCAGACCCCAACTTTTTAGATGGAGTTGGTAGTGGGCTGCCAAGAGGCACTTGTGTCTGAGATTGAGTTAGTAGGGGTCTGCTAAAAAAGAAGTTGGGGTTTTAACTATCTTTGAATTGAGTTGAGTAATGTCAGAGATTGAAAAAAAAAACACCTGCTGTGTGTGTGTTGCTGATATAAAGACCGAGGAAGTAAATTACTTCCACTAATATCTGAATAACGCTACTGCTACTACTACTGAGAATGGAAACATTGACGGTTGGAGTAGTTGCGCTAAAAACGAACCAAAAAGGGTTAAATGAAAGCCACCTCTCTCCTTTACAGAAAGTATTTGAAGTATTTTGTCTTATTTGGTTATAATTCATATACAAGAGACATTCAACTTTTTGCAGCAAGGATGTTTTTTGTTTGTATTTATAAATAAAACTTTTGTCTTCCCAAAATAGAATCGACTTGGTTATATTTATTTTTCTGTTAAGCCGATTCTCATTCGACAAACTTGCAGCTGATCAATGGGGAGCTTCAGGTTTCTACGACTGATAACTGCTCTCCAGGATCAAAAATCACAACATGGCTGGAGGGTGGCATCAAATCAACATTTGGAACTGCAGTCTCAAGTCTAACCTGTAATATTGGACCATACAGGACCAACGGCTGGTTTAGTCGTATATATGGATCCAGTGGGGTCAGGATACAGTGTTACAACATCAACAGTTTATGTTTCTAAAATACATAATGAGGAAGGAGGGCTGAAAGAATCTGATACTCACAGGGCAGATAGAGGAAATAAGAGACAGTAAAAAACAGCATATGACATGATAACCCTAAGTAAATGGAAGGCAGAGCAGTATTTGAGAGAAATCAGTTAGTTGGGTGATCATGTCTTGAAAGAGACATGACTGACTGGGCAGATGATTATCCTGCGGTAGGTTGCCATTACTTTCTGCAGTAGATTGATTGCCAGCCAAGGCTATAGAACCCAATCTGTTTGATTATTTAACCCATAACTGGAGGGAAGAGATAGATTACTACCTTTCCCAAGGGTATTTCCGCGTAAGTGAATGCAAAGAATTCAACTGGAATTTGAACTCGGCTCCCTGATTTCTTGTTCTGAGCTAATATCCTCTGAACCAGAGCGCACATTAAGAGAAATAACAAGACCAAATGTATTAAGAGATACAAGGGACAGGAATATGTGTAGTGTCATGATCACAGAAGTCCTGAAGGGACACAGCACGTATAATAGAAGAATAACAAGTAAATGGATTCCAAATTAAGAGCACAAGTTTCATTAATTTGCTGTTCTGTAGAATTAAACCAAAGAACTTGCAATATTCTAAAAAGTGGTTTAATGACGCATTCTTGCATGTTCTAGCTGAGATCCAAACTAGATAAAATGTCAGCATATATTTTCTTCTGCCTCCTAGCCCCTGGGGAATTAAGAATATCGACTCACCTTACTTTCTCCAGTTCAGCATCCTTGTTGTTCAATTCTGCTTGATGATGAATTGCCTTCAGCTCATAGTCTTGTATAAGGCTCCTGTAGCGGTCAAGCTGAAAGGTATAAAAACAATAGAATAGACAAAAAGAACAAAATAAAAGAGAAGTATTTATCATCATCATCATCATCATCATTCCTTTTCTCTCTCTCTCTCTTTCTACACACACAAACACATATTGATGATAAATATATGTGACAGAGAGAAAAAATAGAAGTGAATACACACTTACAAAACACTCTTTCAATCTTCTGTATTATATATATATATATATATAATTAGTTTTTAATCCTAATTAAATTAGGCCAGTACCCAGTTGTGTTAAAAGGTGCTCAATACATTTATATTGTAGAGCTTTTGAATATTTTTTATTTTGAAATGAGTTATTTCTGCAATCTAGGTTTCAATCTTTCAGTATCTTCTGGTGATTTATAAGCACACATTTTCCAATGTTTTTCAAATATACACCAAGGAGTTTCATGAACATGCAACTGGATTTTTTTAAACAACTAAAAATTTTCAAAATTAGAGAGGAGTTACTTCTTCTTCTTCTATGTGCCCTGTTCTTTCAGGACGTAGGTGATCATGGTTCTCCACATCTCCCTATCCCTTGTGGCTCCTAGTATGTTTGCTCCTGTTACTCCTGTCAACCCCTGTTCCGTCAACCACCTGATCAGGCCCTGCAAATATGTTATCCGCTGCCTTCCTCTGTCTCTCTTTCCTTCTATCTGGCCAGTCAGTATCAGGTTCTCCAGGCTCTCCTTCCTCATTGTGTGTCCCAGGAACTTCAGTTGTCTCTTCCTGATACTCAGTATCAATTTCCTCTTTGTTGACATTCTTTCCAACACCTCATCGTTGCTTGCATGCTCAGTCCACGATATCCGGAGCATCCTTCTGTAGAACCACATTTCTGCTGCTTCCAGTTTTGTCCTCATTTTCAATGATATTGTCCAGCATTTGCTGCCGTATTGAAGAACTGACATCACGTAGCAGTCCAGCACTCTTTTCTTTGTTTCCAGTGAAATTTTCCTGTGTATTAGTATTTTGCTAGGCTGCTGGAACGTGTCCTTTGCCATGCCAATTCGCCTTCGGATCTCCATGTCGCACTTTCCATCTTCAGTTAGGACACTTCCTAGGTATTTAAATTTTTGTACTTGCTTGATTCTGGTGCCTCCCACCTGTATTTGGCATTTTGGGTTGTACCTTTTGCTGATGACCATGCACTCAGTTTCCTTAAAGTTTATTTGTAGTACTTTTTTATCGCTCTCCACCGCTACCTTCTGTATGAGGTCTTGTAGTTTCCTTTCCGTGTCCGCAATCAGCACTGTATTGTCTGCGTACCTTATGTTGTTCAAGTTGTGTCCTCCAACAACAAATCCTGGCGTGTCATCTAGGGTCCTCAAGATATTCTCACTGTACAGGTTGAACAAATCCGGTGAAAAGACACATCCTTGTCTTACGCCTCTTTCTATTTTTGTAAATCTACTGAGATCATTACCTGTCCGTATGCAGGCCATTTGCTGCCAGTAGAGATTCTTGATTACTCTTATGTCTTTGCTGAAAATATTGAGGTTGCCAAGCATCACCATCAGTTCTTTGTGTCATATCTTGTCGAATGCCTTCGCATAGCCAATGAAACATAGGTACAAATCTTTCTTCATTTGTATTGCCCTTTCGGCATAAATATCATAAATATGGCGTTCCTTGTTCCAGTGTCTTTGATGAACCCACACTATTCCTGCCCTATCTCTGGCCTGATTTTGTTTCTCGCTCTATTCATCAAGATTCTGACCATCAGTTTGGTAATGTGGCTCATTAAGCTGATAGTTCTGTGTAGTTCACACTCGTTTGCGCCTGGTTTCTTCGGCAGTGCTATAAGGATCTTAAAACTCTTTCATCCAGGTTTATATGATCCCAAAGTGTTATTACATCTAGACATTACATCCAATCTTTCATTTAGTTAATTTTATGTACTGGAAGCAATCTCTCACATGCCGATTGAGCACTATGGAGGAATGGTAGACTTTAAAAACAGTAGCTACTCATGCATTTATGCACTGTTCATTCAACAATGAATTTGAACACTCAGCTACTGGCGTGTGTTTACATTATATATAACATGCTAAAGTTCACCTTCCTCTACTGAGCACCCATAGCCCAGAGGTAGAATCACTGACAGATGTCAATTCGGTCAGGTTTGAATCCTGGCTAGAAGCAATCGGATGTCTAACTGTACTGATGGGCTGTGATACAGTGAAATAGGATTGTCTGTGGATGAGTAAATATGTGTGTGTGTGTGTGTGGGGATAGATAGATCTTCTGTATAATATAATCATATAATATACTTCCAAAGAAGAATCTGCAATGTAAATGGTCCTGACTTGGCATCTTGACTTCAGTCACTTTCTCACCGATGTGGTGAGAAAGTGACTCTGTCGTTTCCATAAATATTTTCATGGCAGCTGCTCTCATAAGGTGTTTTTCCTGGTGAATTTAAGCATGTTACAAGTTCCACTTTTTACGTCTAAAATAGTCAAATGTAACTACCACCTTAACTCAAATAGTTTTTTATATTGCAATTCTTGCTGTGGAAATTCCTTCCATTTCCTTGCTTCCCTGACAGTTAAAATCTTCAAAGATTTAAACACAACATCAACTGACATCTTCTCTCTTCTTGAATCTCATTCATCTTTTATCATTTCTTTAACAACCCCTGTACCCAGTCTTTCTTCTCACTGTAACCCACTGTGAACTCATGGTGGCCCCACCTTGCTTGGAGTAAAATGTGTGTGTATATATATATATATATATATATATATATATATATATATATATATACACACACATATACATACTGTATATATATATATATATATATACAGAGAGAGAGCGAGAGAGATAGAGACAGAGGCCGATTTTAAATCATATTGCAGTAAACATCTTGCTATTCGAGAACCCTTATGTACCAAATATCTTACCCCTACCATTAATTTTACATCTTTTATTAGAGAAGATGGCATTTTCAAGGTTTTCTAAAAATAGAAATGATGCTCACACCAATTCTTGTTGACTAGAACAGATGGCTGTTAAAAACAAACACTCCACTTCAAAAGCTGAACTACTATGTAATGTCAACTTGTGGGAAAATAACTACACCAACGACAAAAATATTCTTGATAATGGCTATAAAAGTAGCTGAAAGCGTTTAGAATAATAAAAATTATATTTCTTAACACCTACAAAATGGAAAAAATTTAAAGATGCTGGAAAAACTCAATAAAAATTAATCAAATCTTCCTTGTCAGCCATATTTAATGTCAGTTAAGTGTCATACATGATACATGCTTTGGGCAATCATGTCTCAAAAGAGACATGACTGACTGAGCAGAATACTATCCTGCTGTAGGTTTCCATTGTTTTCTGTGATAGACTGGTAGCCAGCCAAAGCTATAGAACCCAATCTGTCCTGTTATTTAACCCATAACTGGAGGGAAGTGATGGATTAATACCTTTCCCAAGGGTATTTGTGCGTAAGTGAATGCAAGGAATTCAGCTAGAATTTGAACTCAGCTCCCCGAATTCTCATTCTAAGCCGATATCCACTGCTCCGCCATGCACATCATTTAATGTAAGATGCTTGAATGAAATGTGTGATCAAATCCTAAGTTGGCATATATACTGATAGCACCACCATTTACTCCCACCTCAGCAAAAAATCTGCTAAGACAGACAAAGATATTAAAAAAAAACTCCAATCTGTGGTGAACAAGGCTAAGAAATGGCTTGTAAATTTTAATGCTTCCTAAACAAAGCTGTTATCCATTAACCACCACACACAGTCCCTTCTGCCCATTATCAGCATAGATCAAGCTAGTCTCCCCAAAAGCAATACACTGTGCTTTCTTGGCCTCATCCTCTCAGCCGATCTCAAGTAGAAGGACAACATTGAATCAATAGCTAAATCTACTGCTAGGAATGTTGGTTAACTGTGTTGGACCAGGAAGTTTTTCTTGCCTGAATCCATCTTACACATATCTAAATCAACCATCCTCCATGCATTGAATACTCCTGCTATTCATCTCAGGGTTCTCAACAGGATTCAGAGGAGAATATGCAATGTGATCAATCTCAACCTGGCAGCTCAACTCCAGTCCTTTTCTCACTGATGAGATCTGGCGTCCCTCTGTCTCTTCGACAAATATTTTCACGGTGTCTGCTCTGATAAGCATAGCTTACTAGTGACCCCTCTATATAAATTTACTTGAGCAACCAGACCGACAACAAAGTTTCATTCTTTTACAGTCAAAACAACTCAATGCAGCCACCACTTCTACTCTATAGCTTTTTCTCTTGCACTTCCCATCTGTGGAACTCCCTTCTATATACTTGCTTCCCTGATAGCTACAACCTCCAAGAGTTTAAATGCAACATCAATTGCCATCTCTTATCCACTTGACTTCCATAATTTCCTTATCCTCTCCCCAACACCCCTGTATCTTGTTCTTCTCTATTTTCACTCTACTCTCACACAACTCTTTTCATGCTAGTATTCCCATCCTTCTCTAATGCATTCTCTGACACTCCCTGTAACTGGTTCCTCTTTCTCTTCGTGCTTCTCTTATATAACCTTTCCTTCACCTCTTATGTAGCCCCAGTGCATCAGTGGCTGTATAGCCTTGCTTGGGGTAAAAGGATTATGAAAATACCCATTTATATTGTTGTGGATTCTGGTTGAGAAATCATACAAAATAATAAATAACAAAAGCAGATATGGCAAAAGAAAATCTAAGTTATATTGAACAAAAATATACAACTGGGACACAGGTTAGTCAATTCAGGAATAGTATTAGTAGAATCAATATATACAATCTTGTGGTGAAGAAGCATGTCTGGGTAATGAGTCTATATCCAAACAACTCCAACTTACTATGCACCAACATACAGACCAACTAAATCTTTACTAAACTCTTAATGACAACCACTGCCATTCTCTGTATAGGCAGAATTATATGTACACATCAGGTGAGTCCATTCTTTTGTGCGAAAAGGGGTGATCCCTAATATATATATATATATATATATATATATATATATATATATATAGACAGAAAAATATATAGACATGCACACACACACACACACACACACACATATAAATATATATATATGATAGAATAAAGAAAACCAACAAAATAAGAAATGTATCTCAATCTAACATGTTTCACATTTATTAAAGCTTTTTCAGAGACTGAAAGAAAAATGAAAAAATAATTAAGGGACAGTATCCTGGTATGTTGTGACTTGGTGTTCGTTTTTATTGGTCAGATATGTGTCATATCTATTAAAGCAATAAATAATTATTTTAAAATGTATGTGCATGGAATATTTTGCATATAATAGTGTATGTCTATGTATGTTTGTAAAGAAATACTTGTTGGTTTAGTTGTATTTTGGATGGTAACATTAGTTAATATATGTGTATATGTTTGTGAGTATTAATACATGACCTATATATATATATATATATATATATATATATATATATATATATATATGAAAAGATAGAGAAAGAGAAATATATACACACATACAGAAGTAGATATGACCACAGAGAAGTATATATATTATAATTTTGTTATTACAATGGTTTATAAAAGCATTATATCACTACACAAAACTTTTCATGTTTCAGAACAATACTGTTCTTCTTCAGGTGATATGTTAAAATAAACAGCTGCCTCAATATCAAGCACTGCTTATAAAAGCAAATGTTTAAACAGTAGATTTTAAGCTACATGTTCTCTCTTTCTTCTTCTATATGCCCTGTCCCTTCAGGATGTAGGTGATCATGGCTTTCCACATTTCCTTATCCCTGGTGGCTCTGAACACGGCTTCTCCTGTGACACCATGCAATCCTTTTTCCGTCATTCACCTGATTAGGTCCTTGAAATATGTTATCTGTTGCTTACCCCTATCTCTTTTTCCTTCTATCTGGTCTGTTAGTATCAGGTTCTCCAAGCCCTCCTTCCTCATTGCATGTCCCAGGAACTTCAGCTGTCTCTTCCTGATGCTCAGTGTTAATTTCCTTTTTGTTTCCATCATTTCCAAGACCTCATCATTGCTCACATGTTCAATCCATGATATTTGCAGCATCCTTCAGTGGAATCCCATTTCAGTATATATATATATATATATATATATAAACGCCCAGACAGAATGTACCTAGTTTACCTTATATATATATATATATATATATATATATGAATTAATCAAATTCGCATAAAAAGAGATTATACCCACAAAGACAAAGTTGCAACAATAAGTCTATAGTTACTAGATCAATTTAGTCCCGAAATTTTCTCTAAATAAAACTGATCACTATTTGAATCTTCTGTTAAATGCCAAACATGGTAGATGCATTGGCGAAATTGTCTTTTTGCAGATATTTTCCCACATTAAGTTGCCACTTCTTTCTGCAGCAGACTGGTTGCCAAACAAGGCTGTACGACCATTTCAACCCATAGCTCAAAGAAGAAAAGATATATTCATGTATTTCTCAAGAGTGCTTGAATGTATTAAGCCCAACTAGAATTGGAACTCAGCTCTCCAATGTCTCATTCTGAGCAGATATCCATTACATGTACATTTGAATATACAGCACCGAATTTAGTTCATTGTCAAGCAATGTAGTTAAATTGAAAAATGAATGTTTTCTGCTGAATAGAAATGGTTCTTAGATCATGAGGCTATAGATTTATTGGTGTACTCATGTAAGTGTTTGCGTATATATATATATATACACACACACACAAACACACACCCAAATAAGATTATATATAAAATTATTTTGTATATATATATATACATACACAGACATAGAGAGATTTAGATAGCTACATATTTGTGAAATTTATGTATATAAAGAGTAAATTATTTGAAACACACACATACAAATTTATATATTAAACAGAAAATGAGAAAAATAGATAAAGACAAAGATAGAATTATGGCCATTTCCGAATTTTGGCAGTGGTCTCCAAGAGCTATAGAGACGTTTGTCATTATGAAGAATTTTGTACAAGACGAAACAAATCACATTTGATCATATGAGGATGGCAGCAGAACTGAAGATGGTGCATGGCACCGAATAAGCATTTATCAATGCAATTCTCTTGAACAGAGGAAGAATTGAAAAGTTTGCAAGCGTTTCAGTCCCAGAAAGAAATATAATGGCTTCAAAAATATAACAACTACATTGTCTTCAATGATGTATGCATCTTGATTATCTCTTCTCAGATGACAAATGAACTGAAAGATAGTCTAATTTGTTGGACGATATTAACTTAGTGATTCACTGCCACAATACTAATAGCCATTCTTATAAGTATATAATCTACACCTATAATTAGGCAAGGTGTGCAGTGGATATTGGCTATGAACGAGTAATCGGGAAGCCAAGTTCGAATTCCAGTCAAATTCCTGGAATTCACTTACGCGCAAATACCCTTGGGAAAGATATTAATCCATCTCTCCCCTCCAGTTATGGGTTAAATAATAAGACAGATTGAGTTCTTTAGCCTTGATCGGCAACCAGTCTACCGCAGAAAACAATGGCAATCTACTGTGGGATAATCTTCTGCCCAATCAGTCATGTCTCTTTCGAGACATGATCGCCCAAGCGTGTATCACGTATGGCACTTAACTGACCGACTATAGTGGTATGATAGATGTTGGCTTGGAATGAGAAACTGGAGAGCAAATTCAAATTCTAGTTGAATTTGTTGCATTCACTTACACGCAAATACCTTTGGGTAAGGCATTAATCTATCTTTTCTCCCACTATCTATGGGTTGAATAGCAGAACAGATTGGGTTCTATAGCCTTGCTTGGCAACCAATCTTACCCAGAAAGACTGTGAGTAATTTTTTGCCTAGTCACTCATGGATAGAAAGAGACATGATCACCCAAGCATGTATGGTATTTAACTGACTAATAATTAAAAAAAAAAAAATGATAATATTCAACTTATGAGAAATCTATATTTATCTCTGAGTCCAGGAAAATGATATATAGTTTTTTATATATGACAAACAATTTTAGTGTCATTTATGATAAAGTAATTTATGATAAAGTAGGACTTCATCAAACTAAAAGAATGTTTATATTGATGCAACTACATATCTGTACAAAAGATGCTGAAAATTTTTAATTTAATTTTTATATATATATATATATATATATATATATATATATATATACCCAGTTATGATCTAAGGTTAAGGACAGGATGGTTAAATAAAAAGATGACGAAAACTGTACTGAACTCGCCTATACGTTTCATCCCGGCAAAAAGACAAAATAAGTTTTATTCTAAACTAGCACCATAACCCGGCGTTGCCCATGCTACTCAGAACATTTTAGTAGTAAGAGAAGCATTAAAAAAATCTATTTTCTTTTGTTTTGCGTAAATGTGATTTGATATTTTGTGTGACATTGTAAACAACATTGCGTTTGTTTTTGTTTCAAAATTACCGGGGAAAATATTTACATTTTTTGTTGGCTAATTGAATTTAACATAAAAATAAAAATGATTTATTTTGTTTTACTGAAATTAGAAATATAAAAACTATTACGCTCTCAGTTCAGTAATTTTTGAAGAGTATTTAAAAATGTAGACATTTAATTTTTGAGGAAAAAGTTGCATTAATGCAACACGAATTTACAGACAGTCGATTTCTTGCATGAAATATTTAACAAAAAAAAAGCTTTATTTATTTTTTTTAATTTTATTTTCTGAAGTATGAAATATTACATCTAAAAAAAAAGACTTAAATAATTAAATTAACCATTGGCACTTTTTATTTACATATTTTGTTTTTGTTTTTGTTTGAAAAAACACTTTTTTAAAAAATATTTCTTTCATTTCAAAATTATGGGGAAAAATATTCACATTTTTTTGTTGACCAAATGAATTTTTAAAATGACGGAATAAAAATTAAATATAAAGGCTCACTTTTTTTTTTTTTTAGTCGCATTTGAAACGTAATCTAGCAACTATCTTAGATCTTAGATGTTTTACGGAGCAAATGTAAACAATCAGTACCATTGGCCAAAAATTATGTAAGGGAAAATTACTGAACTTAAACTCAAAAAGTATGTGTTGACCTGGCTTCCCTGTAGATATGTGTCCCTAGAAAGTTTGAATGGTGTAGCTTAAAAAATGTAGACATGCATAGGGAACAGTCACACACATCCCGACAGTTACAATCTCCAGGTGTTTAAATGTAGGGTCAATAAACACCTCCTATCACACTAACTCCCAACTATTCTCAGAACACTCACATCTACCCAACCCTCATTCTCAGTATCCTTACCCGCCTATCACCCACCCTCTGACATTTCCTATATTTAATCAGACTTTCTCCACTCTACGTAGCCCCCTGCGCAATAGTGGCAGTGACATGCCTTGCTCGGAGTGAAACGCTTGTAAAAAAAAAAAAAAAAAACACAGACTCACAGATTGCCATATATATATATATATATATATATATATATATATATATATATATATATATATATTACATATCTATAAACAGTGTTAGCAACAATAAAAAATGCTCACAAATCATTCAAAAAGATTAAGAAAAAATTTTTACTTTTAGAATTCCTTCATGTGTAGTGCAATGTCCTGAGATAATAAATGAAAGGAATTTAACCGTTTTCTTAGGACTTTTAATTATGTATGTTAGTTTGAGTATCGTTTCCATAAGAAAAAGCGAGATTGGGAAAAAAAACAGGGCGCTAATTGATATTTTTGTAGTACTGAATGTTGACACTCTTGAGAATTTTCCTTTTGAATACATTGCTTATTTTTTTTTATTTGTGTGGCATTTTTTAAATCGAAATTGTTGTCAAATTCATTTCTGTGAATCACTAATGAATTCATTAGATTATTAGTGATGTCTCTTCTGTGTTCATATATATTTTTTTAGATTTTTACTTGTTTCTCCGATGTGCATTTTGGCAATTTATTTTGTATATAGCTTGTTCATTATTATGATTTTGTTTTTTTTAGATCTGACAATGTCTATAACAGTTTTTGAGGTAGTTGTTACTATGTGAGTCTTTTTTAGATGGGATAAATTGTTTTGGATAGTGGATGCAATGGAGTTGGTGGGTAGTATAATGTATCTGTTATTGATTAATTTATTATTGTTGATAATGTTGTTTTTGTTGTGGTTGTATATATTATGTGCCTTTCTTTTGGTATTGTGAAAAAAGTGATATGGATAATGTAAGTTTCTGAATGTGTTTTCTATATATTTTTCTTCTTTTGTTAAATATTGGGAGCTGCATATTCTTAGTGCTCTTAAAAAGAAGCCTATATATATATATATATATATATATATATATGTATGTTTTAAGTAAATAATCTAGTTGATGCAATTTGTTTTTCATCATTTTCATTAATAAATATCCCACATCATGATAATAGAAGTTCTGCCTAGAAAGATAAATTAGTGTAAGAACCTAAACATAAATTAGTGTGAATGATCTAGCAATTAGAGCACTTTCTATATAATTTTCGTTTTAGTAAATTGCTTCCTCTTTTAATTAGAGTAGCATTTTTAAAATCAAAATTATAGTCAAGCTCATTACGGTGAGCAGCTAATTCACTGAGTGTGTTGTTTTCAAAAAAATCCCTTTTATGTTCATATAATCTTTTGTTTAAATTCCTTACAGTTTTTGCTATGTATTCCTTTCCTCGTTGAAATTATTACAGGGGAAAGAGTAAATTTCTCCTAGTGAGGAGGTTGATTCAGTCAGATTTTGATGAAAATATTTTTATTTTAGAAAACTGAAAATGTCTTGTTTTGTCTGAATTTTTTAAAAATAGTTTCATCCCAAGCAAGGTGGTAATACCACTGATGTGCAGGAGGCTACACAAGAAAAAAGATTAGATAAGAGAAGAGTAAAGAGAAATACGAACCAGTTACAGAGGGTATCGAAGAAAAGAGCAAGAGAAGGATGGGAATACAGGTGTGATAACAGTTCCAAATGTAGAGAAAGGAAAAGATATACAGGGTGATGCAGAAAGAACTAGAGTCAAGTGGTTAAGAAATGGGTATTGACATTGCATTAAAATTTGGTTGAGGTTGTAGCCATCAGAAAAGCAAGAATATGGAAGCGAGTTCCACAGGCGGGAAGTGCGAGAAAAGAAGCTGCTGGAGTAGAATTGTCAACTGCATTTGGTTGATCTGACTATTTATGGGTGGGACCAAGTTGCCACTCTGGCTGCACAAGTAAACTCATGTGGCAGGGGCACCAGTGACTTAAGTTCGTTGGAGCAGAAGCCATGAAAATATTTATAGAACAGACAGAGGGAAGCCACATCCCATCGGTGAGAAAGTGGCTGGAGTTGAGCCACCAAGTCAGTATCTATGACATTAATGATTCTTCTTTGGAGCCTGTAGAGAACACTAAATATGGACAGCGGGGCTGCATGACTATATATGACAGTAGTATTCTATGCACAGAAAAATGGTTGATTTGTAAATGTTCAAGATGGATTTAGGTGGAAAAAACATCCTGGTATGACACTACCTTACTAGTCATGTGTTGGGTTGCAAGGAGCCATTTTTGTTTGGATAAGAACTCAGTATGGAATACGTTTTAATAGACAACAAAAACAAATGACACCGAAATCTCAAGGCAGATTGGAGCAGCAAAAGATACACAAAATTAATTTCACAACTGAAATGTATTTATAAAATAAAAAAATAAAATTTTATTGTTCTAAATTTTCTTGTTTATCTTCCTGAATAATAAACTAAACAAATTGCATAAATATATGCAATTTGTCAAGTTTCATTTCGAATTCTAATTTGATGACATCACTGCATGTTTACATAGTCTAAACATGCCCATGTTACAGAGATGGACAATTCTCTCCTCTACATCGGAAAAACTGAACATAACCTAACAAGGTGATGTAAATCTTTGGCAAAACACAGGTTAGAAAAGATTGCCATAATCCCCAATATCCTGGAGGGGCATATCATATAGAAGATAATAATGTAGAAATGTTTTATACACACAAACAAACAAGAGAATCAACTTTTGATCACTATGAATGTGACAATCACATACAATGCCAGCTCTCTTCATAGTAACTAACTTCTGTCTGAGCAAACCTATAGAAGAATTTCTGTTCATATACACACATTTCTTTTGATCAGTTGTGAAGTTATATCATAGCTGTATAAGCTGTTCTTGAGATATGACCAGATTTGTTCCAACAGACTTTGCAAAGATTGGATCGATTAAATTAAGTACTGGTATGAGTATGGATTTTCTTTAACAGCATATCAACCTCTGAGGTTATTTAATGCCAAAAAAGATTTTAAAAATATTTTTTTAATGTTCGGTAATAGTGAGAAGGTTGATTCAGTCAGATTTTGATGAAAATATTTTTATTTTAGAAAACTGAAAATGTCTTCTAGTTTTGTATTCAAAAATGTATTGCTGGTAATAATTTTCTTCCTTCAAAAATGTATTATGGCAATAAATCTTTTTTCCTTCAAAAATGTGTTATGGTCATAATTTTTTTTCCTTCAAAAGTGTATTGTTGGTAATATATTTTCTTCAATGTACTGTCATAGCGCTTTGACCCCAGTTTGGAGATAAACTATTTGCCCATAGTTGGGACTCTAACAGGTGCTACCACCCCAGGTCAGGATGAATCTGGGAACAACAGCAATTAAGAGGTGGTTCCATGCTCCTCACAACCTCCCAATGAGAGGTCTTGCTGCCAGATACAATTTATTGTCATACCCAGGACCAAGTTAAGTACTACAAACTAAATGTTAATGATACTTGGAATAGGAACTTAAAAATATATTCCCACTGTAAAAACAGGGAGAACAAATTTTGATAAACATGGGCTAAACATAACATTTACTTTTGACCTAAGTAGCTGACACACTTCAATTTCTAGAAAGTTGACTTAGAATTTAATTAAAGTTGGATAGATATCTTATAGATATATATAAGAATATAGAATAATATAAGAATATAGAAGACAATATATAAAACTTCGACTTTGACATATTTTGCTTTCTGATGACACTCATTCATAAGCAAACCATATCAAAACAGAAACTTGCTAGATTATCTTATATTTCGTTTTGTGTGTGCGTGTGATGCAGTTCTGAAAAGTTTTCAATTTAAGCAAAAAGACCTCTGAAACAAATATTGGGGATATAGCCTAGATATAGACAGTGGGAACAGATTAATCAACATGATATGGTGACAGGCAGTTTCATGCTTTATGAAACCATATATATATATATATATATATATATATATTTTTATAAGCTTTTCACCCCGAGCAACGCATGTCACTGCCACTACTGCGCAGGGGGCTACGTAGAGTGGAAAAAGGATGGTTAAATATAGGAAATGTCAGAGGGTGGGTGATAGGTGGGTAGGGATACCAAGAATGATTAAATATAGGAAATGTCAGAGGGTGGGTGATAGGCAGGTAAGGATACTGAGAATGAGGGTTGGGTAGATGAGAGTGTTCTGAGAATAATTGGGAGTTCATGTGATAGGAGGTGTCTATTGACCCTACATTTAAACACCTGGAGATTGTAACTGTCGGGAAAGCAGACTTGTGATGTGTGTGCATGTATGCATATATATATATATATATATATAGATAGATAGATATAGATATATATATATATATCTTAACTTATTTATAAATGAAACTTTTGTGTGTCTGTGTGTGTATCCGTTACCTATAGACTCTGAAACGGCTGAACCGATTTTCTTGAAAATTTACACTGTTGTACTATAAGCATCTGCGAGTGTTCTTAGTTGGTTTTGTCTCCAGGTACCCCCAATAAATATGGAAAATCGATAATCGAAAAAAATCGGGTTATAGAAGGAGTGGTCCGATTTTAATCAAATTTGATACTCTCATAGATAAAGAAATAAGAAATGATATTCAGAAGTTTCAAGGTTGCAGTTCTTGCAATAATGCAGAAAATTGATTATATATATATATAAATATATATATATATATATAAAAGGCAAGATGTTTGTGTGTGTGTCACTTTATCTGCCTGTATGTCTGTATTTTTTTCAGCCCTTTTATTTTAGTTTTTGCTTCGGTTTTGGCTCTAAGTAGATACAATTGTAGTTCTTGGTCTCAGCTATGATACCATTTACTCAGAGGACTTATTTAGCCTTCAAAATTCAGTTTACGATGAGAAAAACTTATTTGATATCGATATCAGGAAATCAAAATTTGACCTACATCCATTCATTTTTCTTTCAGTCTATGGTTTCGCTTTAACTGGAAACAACTATTGCTTTTTAGTCTTTCGTGCCAACGCCCAAAGACTATGAATTAGTTTTAAAGCTTTCATTACACCGGAGCAACGCCAGGCTATACTGCTAGTATATATATACATATATATATATATATATATATGTGTGCATGTGTGTGTGTGTGTGTGTGTGCGTGTGCGTGCGTGCGCGATTGGTAAATTGTCGCAATTATTTTATTATTCCAAACATTCTTTAGGCTGAGTCTGAGCTCTAGGACCATGGATTAGTTTTAAAGCTTTCATTACACCCAAGTAACGCCAGGCTATACTGCTAGTATATATATATATATATTAGTTTAATTAAAGACAACTGACAAAGCCCTAGGTTTAAGCTTCTTGTTTCATTTTTCTTGTGTTTATACAATTGTTTTTTTTTCTGGATGTAAAGTGCGTAAAATCTGCCCAAATGTACTAAGAACTGTTGGCTATTCTTTTAATCATTATCAAAAACAATGTTTTATTTTTAACTGAATGTGTGAGTTTTTTTTATGTGTGTATCTGAAGTTAAAGGAATGCTTTTTTTTTCAGACAGTGTCAGCACATTATGGTCCTGTTCACATTAATGTTTTGGTGTTGGTTTTTTGTTTGTTTTCATAAACACAAGAAAAATGAAACAAAACACGTAATTTCAGTACCCCGTCAGTCATCTTTAACAAAATTTATATAAATGATGGATTTCTGCCAAAATACAGAATTTGTGTATGAGTGGGTATACATACATATATATATCTATCTTTTTTTTCCCTTAATTTCAGCAATAAACTGACATAAAAAAATGTAAATAGATATTGAGAACAGTTTTCATTAAAAATCGCTGACAAAATTTGTTTTGATTAATTTTTATTGTTTTTTTGTTTTTCTTTTCATATGTTGGTTTCAATGTCTGTAAAAATTGTTTGTACATCTCTTATAGTCATTTTCCAGAACAGAATATGTCAGGCTATTTTAAATTACAGAAAACTTTGATACATTGTTTGGTTTTTTTTCCCATCATGGTGCTTGTTGTTGGGAGCATTATAGTTTTAAACCTTATTTATGGCTTGCATGCATGCAAATTCAATGCATCCACAGTTGTATGGGAACATTCCAAACGAAGATACTAATTAGTAAAGAAGTTTTAAATATTCTAATCATCATAATTAATAGATTTACCTTCTGATAATAACTTTTTTACTTGTTTTTTTTTTTTTGCTTAAATAGGACTTCATTAACATATTCCCTGGTTGCATATCTATTTTTAATAACCAATCATTTACTTATTCATTTGCCTCCACCTGTCTACTGCACTGACAACTTGAATATCCTCACCCACTCCTCCACAAAAAAAAAAACAGAATTAACACAAAGCCAAAAAATAAGATTTAAATCTCAAAGACATCAGCAATTATATTCAGAAAATAAAATTTCTACTTAAAACATTAGATATAATTTTGCTTTTTCTATTTTTGGCCTTGTTTTTTTTTTTGTTTTTGTCAAACCTCTTCATACTCTAGACACTAGAGTGTCACACCTTCTTACATGTTGGAGTTAAGTTCTGTCAGTGATTCAGAAATGGACAATTCACCCAACGTCATCCAAGGGAAATAAAACCTCAAGTTACATTATATTTGCATGTTATCAGACTTTATATATATATATATATATATATATATATATATATAAACTTATTTTATTAATGGAACTTTGTCTGTGTGTGTATGTGTGTGTGTCTGTTACCTATAAACTCCGAAACGACTGAACCCATTTTCTTGAAAATTTACACTGTTGTACTATAAGAGTCTGCGAGTGTTCTTAGCTAGGTTTTGTGTCAAGGTACCCCCGATAAATATCGAAAATCAATAGTCAAAAAAATCAGGTTATAGAAGGAGTGGTCGGATTTTAATCAAATTTGATACACTCATAGACAAAGACATAAGAAACGATATTCAGAAGCTTCAAGGTTGCAGTTCTTACAATAGTGTAGAAAATCAATAATATATATATATATATATATATATATATATATAAAAGGCAAGATGTTTGTGTGTATGTCTGTTTATCTGTCTGTATGTCCTTTATACAAATCCACAATTTTTATCCGATTCTCACCAAACTTCAAAATTTGACTTACATCCATTCATTTTTCTTTTTGTCTATGGTTTCACTTTAACTGGAAACAACTATTGCTTTTTATTCTTTCGTGCCAATGTCCAAAGAGTCTGAGCTCCAGAACCATGGATTAGTTTTAAAGCTTTCATTACAGCAACACCGGGCTATACTGCTAGTAAATATATATATATATATATATATATATATATATATATATATAAAATAAACATAAAAATAAATATTCAATTCATTTATATATATACATAATATATAAGAAAATAAATATTTCATTTATATATATATATATATATATATATATATATATATATATAAAAATGCAAACTTATCACTATACTCGTTTCGAAAAACCCTCCATGTATATACGCGGAAGGAAAAAATGCTTGTAAAAAAAGAAAGAACTAAGCACATGAACATCAGCCAAAGCAATTTGGACCAAGCCAGTACATAGCCCAAAGAAAAAACCTGAGACGAGTAATCAATAACAAAAAAATGCTCAATACATAAGCAGAGCAGAATGAGTAAATTAACCTAGTGAGCCAAGAAACCTACCAAGATTTCACGTAAACGGATCTTCAGGGAACCTTTCATCATCTCTCCCATTTTTCTCCTTTTGTTCAATGTCTCTTTTACAATCCCCAATTCTGATTTCTCATTCTCTCTATCCACTTTATCTTGCACACAAAAATTTCCCAATATAAGGAAGCAAATTTTCCATCTCCCTTCAAAAATAAAATTTACTACCTGATAAGATATTGTCCTTTCAATGTAAAAACAAAATGTACACTTTGTAGTAGATTGTAATTTGTACTAAACTATAATTTATAATATATATATATATATATATATATATATATATAACTGAATATTCAAATAATCATTTATGAATACAATGGGTAAATTGTTGCCATTTTATTTTTTTTAATTTCATGCATGTATTTTGATGTTTTTTATTTTGTCAATTGCACAGTATAGTAGGGTCAGTTGATCACCGTCTGAGAGAAAGAGAGCACCATGACACAAATTACTTTGCCAGAAATTTGGAAATAGCATACTGTACTGCTTGGTGTTCATGCTGGAAGCTTCAATACAAACATTTCAGGATTTGGGTGTCAATCTAAAATCAATTCGGATTATATATCCAGTCAACATCATGGTGTTTGGAGTAATCACTACTGATAGTTTATGTTGTGCCTCTATTTATCTTCCCACAGGCTCTCAGACTCAACATAGAGACCTACATCAAGTGCCTTGAGGAGGTAGTGATGACCTGGGTCAAGAGGGTAGCTGATGGAAGACCCTATGTCTGGCGACAGGGCTCTGCACCTTGCGACACAAGCAAGAGAACCTAGTCATAGAAGTAAGACAATTTCTGTGACCATATCATCCCTTACATCTGGCCACCTCACTTCCCAGACTGCAACCTCCTTGATTATTAAGCATGGGTTGCAGTTGAGCAAGGGACCAACAAAAATTCTTGTAGCACCAAAGATGAACTGAAGGCAAGGATAACGGCAACATTTACAAATTTAAACAAGGAGATCAACCACAAGAGATGCAAGGGATTCTGAAATTGTCTAGGACGCAGTGGTTGAAACTAATAGTGATTTCATTGCATAAATTTACCCTTTAATATTTCAAGATATCTTTGTGTAATTTTGGTAAATATATCCTTTAAAATGAAATATCAGTGTTACTTTCATTTTTGCATAATTTGGATAACAATACGTCCATCACACTCTGTATGTATATATATATATATATATATATATATATGTGTGTGTGTGTGTGTGTGTGTGTATGTTGTGTGTGCGTGTATGTGTTTATACAGATAAAGATATATTTTTCAAACAACACACATGCACACATCGCACATTTACAAAGTTAAAATATAAAATCACTACAATTTACCAATCGCACACTGTGTGGGTATATATATATATATATATATATATATATATATATATATTCACATACTTGTTTTACATATTCTATCTCATCTGATCTAAAGTACATAAAAAAATTAGGTTGATTGATTTTAAGAATTTTTATTGTTTACTTATTTAATGTCAGATATTGTACGGGGCACCCAGTTAGGCTCAAACTCACTACTCAGTAATGAAGCTAATGGTTTCCTCTCTTGCACTTCTCACTTGTGGAACTTTTCTCTGGCTTCTTGCTTTATCCTCAACTACAATCTTCTAAAATTTAAATGCAATGTTAAGCATCATCAGCTGTTTTTTTTATCCTTGTCTTTTAATGCTCGTTCTCTCTTTAGTAACACCCTTGCATCTTCGTGGCTTTACTGCTTTGTTTAGGGTGAAATAATATAAAAAAAAAAGAAATGGTAAACCAAACAAGACTCAATAATTGTTATCACATGTCAAAGAACCTTAGTAAAATTTGTTTGGGAAATAATCTGTTCAAGAGGCATCGTGCAAATTAATAATTAGCTGCTTGGATTGAGGAATCAGAGAAGTGAGCATGAATTCGAGCTGAATTCATTATTTTCATTTACATGCTAATACGCTTGGTAAAGGTATGAATTCATCTCTTATCACTCAATCTATGGGTAAAATAGCAGGACAGATTGGGTCCAATAGCCTTGGGTAGAGAAGGAAACTCTGAAATGAAACTACATGATGTCTTGTATATCTTGCCTCTTCAGGCAAAAGCTAGAAGTTAACTTCAAATATAAATCCATCCGAAGAATTAGCCTTGGGTGGAAACCAGTCTAGGAGAAAGAAAGTAAATTCAAAACCACCTGCTGCCTTACAGGTCCTGCCTCTTTAGGCAAAGGCTAGAAGAGAATAATTTCAAAATAAATCCAACTCTGAGAGGAGAGACAGGGTAATCTCAACATTCTCGATGCAAAAGAAACTGGCAAGCTATTGTACGATTCTGTCTTGAGTGTCAGCATGAACCACCAATGTTAGATGGAATAAATGGTGACCACAGTGGTGCAACACTTGCTTACTGAATAAAATGATAGAATATTAATTAAAGCTAAGCTTAACATTTATTTCTTTTATCCATTCTCTCTTATACAGACAAATCTATATTTTTTTATGCTTTTATAGTGTATTGACACCAGTTTGGGAATTAACTATTTGCCCACAACAGCAGTTAAGAGGTGGTTCCATACTTTTCTAAACCCCCCAATCACAGGCCTTGCTGCCAGATGAAGTTTACCATCATGCCCAGAACCTCGATGTAGTTTATTGTCATACCCAGAATGCTTCACTGGGAGGGGAACTAACCTCCTGAAGAAGTGCAGTAGGTATGTTCTGAAGCTGCAGAAAACATGACATTTGATTCTTTAAGCATTTATTTGAATTGAGAATAGATAAACATTGTTTATATGTGAGTGTAAGTATTTATTTGATTTGAAGAAAGGTGAATTTTTATTTGGTTTGGAACATAAACAAATATACGTTGTTTATGTTGGAGTTTTTTAATTAACCGATAACTTTAATTTATTTTATATTTATAATTGAATGATATTAATTTACCGATAACTAATAATCGGTAAATTAATATCATTCAATTATATGAATGTGTGTGTGTGTGTGTAATGTTTCTAAGTATACCTGACTGCTAGATTAACTTGCCAATCCCTATTGCAGACATCTGCTCAGACACAATATGTGTTTCTTCAGCACCCACACAATTAACATGAGATTTATACTGAAACTATGTTGAGTGGACTTAAGTTACAGTTTCTGGGACACAATCTGATACAATCACAGATACATTGTAAATGTAATATACTTATAGAATATCAAAAACTTAAATATTAATGTCATGTGAACCAATACTTGAAAAACTGTATAAACTAATAAATGTTAACTTGACAATTTTGTAAGTTAAGTATCTAAAATGTTGGAATAATGCATTTCTTAAACAAACAAATCATTCATATTATAAGAATATAAGATTTTGCTTGGCAAATCTATCATCATTCAGTTGCTTGGAATAGTGACAATAACCAATAACCTTATAAAAATGTTTATAAACTCAAATATAGACAATCAACATTTTCCCAATTGAAGTAAATGCTTAAAAAACTCCAACATAAACAACGTATATTTGTTTATGTTCCAAACCAAATAAAAATTCACCTTTCTTCAAATCAAATAAATACTTACACTCACATATAAACAATGTTTATCTATTCTCAATTCAAATAAATGCTTAAAGAATCAAATGTCATGTTTTCTGCAGCTTCAGAACATACCTACTGCACTTCTTCAGGAGGTTAGTTCCCCTCCCAGTGAAGCATTCTGGGTATGACAATAAACTACATCGAGGTTCTGGGCATGATGATAAACTTCATCTGGCAGCAAGGCCTGTGATTGGGGGGTTTAGAAAAGTATGGAACCACCTCTTAACTGCTGTTGTGGGCAAATAGTTAATTCCCAAACTGGTGTCAATACACTATAAAAGCATAAAAATTGATTTTTATAGTAAAAAACACCAGCAATACATTTAAAAAAAAATTACTAGCAATACATGTTTGCAAAAAATAAATATATTACCAGCATTACATTTAACTCTCAACAAAAAAAAACTAATAAACATACAGCAACAAAATATCATCTACAAACCTATTTCTTTTAAAGAATACATATTTCATTTTTACAAACCTAATCTAAAAGTCTTGTTGGCTTAAATAACCCACTGAGGTTGATATACCATAAAACAAAATACACCAAACCAAAGAATCAAATATAAACAACTAATGCATATCTATCCCCAAATCAGGTAAAGGCTAATAAATTCAAATACAGTAATAAAAAAGATGAATTTTGACATTAAATAACTGAACATGGGTTGACATGTCATAAAATCATCCAGCCCAACCCAGCCTAAGTTTTAGCAAAATCCATTTTACAATATTATAATAAAAAGGAATTAACAAGAAAAAAAAATCTTCTCAGGCAGTCATTTCTTTTTGAAGAAAACTGATTTAACAAATAAGACACTATTTAAAATCAAAATTACAAACAAAAATTACCCCAAAAATTGACTTATGAGAGGTCTTGTTATCAAATTTCCACTTGAACAAAGGAAAGGATCATATCTTTATAAAATGATAATGTTTCCTATTATCTATAATCAGTAGAGTGAAAATATCTCCACAATTAGAGAGTTCTAGATTTAAACATGCTTATGCCATTTAAACAATAATGGTCTGAGTTGATGTGCAAGTGTTTCAATTTTTACAGATAGATTGTTTTGGGTCATAAATTTTCCTTCAAAAGAATTTTTTTCCAAGACAATAAGCAGCTTAAAGATGATGAATCATTAACTTATTACAAATATTTTCTTTTACATGTGTACATTACTATACATGCATACATATTTTATGCACGTGTATGAATATGCAAATGTATGTTATTGATGTCGCATGCAAATTACTCCCAGCACAACCATATAAATAATTAAATTTGAATTTATAAATGACTGTCAGCACTGTTCAAATATGTATCTACAAAAGACAGTCTATGGGTTAAGATATAAATCAATATACATCTTGTAAATGACTGATTTTCTGATGAACAACTCAGTATGTATGTAAATCACTATTCATACATCTGTGTATGTGTGTTTGTAGGATGTATAACAGTATCTGAAATAAAAGTATAGATGATAAGACAAGGAGAAAAAGCTATAAAAGAGGTGTTTCACCAAACGTCTGTTGATTATTAGCAAAAGCAATAGTAAAAAAAAAATAAAAGAAAGTAAATAAAAATATTTTCTGTTTTCAGTGAGTGGATTTAAAACCCCCAAAACACCAACAGCTCTAATATGTATATATAACAAACAAAAAATTTTTGGTTACTGGTCATTAGATCTGATAAGGTCTTTGTAATTTACTGCTCCTCTTAAAAAAAGTCTTAACATATTTTCCTTACACAGTTTTGTCTTACATTCCAACCTGAAGAAACCAAGAACATGAGACACTGGCAAAAAATGTATATCATTTATAAGCTTTTTCATTTTGTCTCATCATTTCCACTTTTGCTTCAGATACAATTATGTATCACACACACACACACACACATATATATATATATATAGAGAGAGAGAGAGAGAAAGAGAGAGAGAGAGACAGAATTATGTTTTGTTTGACGGGATTGTATATTTATACTATTTGCATTGTTCAGACTGTTGTCTTTATCTTTGTTGCCATATTCACAATGTGTTGGCTTTTGCACAATCTGACCTTTTTCAGGTGATTAGAATTTCAAACTGATCCTTTTATTTTGTTCACTGGGGTAGGTTGATCTTGTTCCATGATTCATGCCACTTTCACATTTCTAAGCATTTGTCATCTCCTTTCAACTCAACTCTAAGTTTTTTGTTCATCTCTGACAATTCAAGGAATTGAACTCACAACTCATTGTATCAAGTCACTTCATTTAGAAACGAATACAAAACTTTTGTTTTTAAGTATTCTACATTGCAATTGCAGTAGTTTTTTGAAGAATGGCAACATGCTCTATGAACTGGGATATAAATCTACCATGGAAGACTCTGAAATTATCAACATGTATATATGCATAAATCTCTCTCTCTCTCTCTCTCTATATATATATATATATATATATATCAGCATGCAGTGTAGATATAGAAGAATCCAAATACAATAAAGACGGAAGCTGATGATGGTTCGCCTGAAATAGGCCATACTTCCGATTTACCATGAAATAACGTGTCTGTCTTAATTTTTCTGATATATATATATATATTATAAGAAAGTGAAAGAACAGATAGATTAAAAACTACAGCTCATTTAAGAAAGTGATCAATACAAAGTAGAGTTTAATTTTGTCATATTTGTGTGTGTGTGTGTGTGTGTGTTAAGTTGTGACAATGTTTAGTGCCAAGGCTGTTTTTTTTTTTATTGACTTTACTTTTTTTTTTTCATAAAGTGCTCAATATTAGAGCATTGATAAGCACGAATAGTTTGTCACTTTAACTGAGCAGGTTTGTGTTGACCTCATTACAATGTTTTCACTCAGGGCTGGTTTGCAATTCAGCCCTGACAAGTGAGAATTTTATAACACCGTCTTCACAAAACTTAGAAGTTGGCATGAATCTGCTCAGTTAAAGTGACAAACTCTTTGTGCTTATATATATATACATATAAAAATACACATATGAATTCAAAGGAACATATGTGGATATGCATATTAAAATAAGTGCATATATAGTGGGGGTGAGACAAGTTATTTTCATATTAGAAAACATTTGGCATTCCTTGACTAGTCATCAGCTGCTTGCATTTGATCATCAAAATATTCATCCTTTCTCCTTATTCCCTTTCTCCCCTGTGGTGGTGGTGGTGAGAGAGATGGCTGAAAAGTTGTGAGCAAGAGTCACAGAGGAGTGTGGGTGGGGGACATGGCTGGGCAAGTCAGGCCCTCCTGACAGCACATCACAGGTCCTTTTCTTAAATAATCTCTGTCCTCCCTCGGACAGTCTCATGTCAGGAAGGCCAATTTGCAGCAAGGATTTTCCAGGTCTTGGGTCTCTTTGTTGATTAAACAGTGTTACTGTCACATGAAATTAAGAGACTCTTTCACTTAAAACTTGCTTTTCAAAAAATGTTTCACAAATCCGTTGTTATCACTGTTTCTAGTACAGATTGGAGTTTTCTTCCTAACCTTTTGTTTAAGGTTGTGTGAAAAATCAAAATATTATAAGCTTATTTTCTTTTTTATTTAGAGTTGCCATCCATTTTATTTGCTGCTGTTGTTAGAAGTTCTCAACTGATGCAGTTTTTATTATTTCATCAAAGTGTTTATGATTCTGTAGCACTTGAAGCAACTGAAATGAAGGATGCTGTGAATATCATGGATCAAGCATGTGAGCAATGATGAGGTCTTGGAAATGATGGAAACAAAAAGGAAATTAATATTGAGCATCAGGAAGAGACAGCTGAAGTTCCAGGGACATGCAATCAGAAAAAAGGGCTTGGAGAACCTGATACTAACAGGCCAGATAGAGTGAAAAAGAGACAGGGGAAAGCAGTGGATAACCTAATCATTATTTGAAGAACCTAATCATGTGAATGATGGAATGAGGGTTGCATGGTGTAACAGGAGAAGGCGTGCTAAGAGCCACCAGGGATAGGGAGACGGGGAAAGCATATGATCGCCTACGTCCTGAAAGGACAGGGCACATAGAAAAAGAAGCACTAGTCTTTAAGATTCAATGAAAGAGACATAGAGAGTTTATTCACCTAAAGACATTTTTTGAATTATATATTGAAACAAGTTTTGGAACATTCAACTGGCAAGTTCTACTCAAATTTTTATTGTACTTTACCACTATCTGAAGACGACATCACATTTGTCTATATTTCTGAGATGAGGTATTGTAATTATTGACACTATTTACATTTTTCAAACCGTTGTTTCCATCTCTGTTGCTGTCTTCACAATGTTTCATCTGTTGTACACTTAGGTCTTCTTCAGGTGATACACATTGGAATTTCAAACAACCCTTTTTTTTAGTCCACCATTTAGATTGTTCAAGTTCAACTTGCCATACCTTTTCTGAATATCTTAGTTTCCATTACTCTCCTTTCCAATAATTGGTCACTGCAGAGGTAAACAAAATCTTGGAAAGTTGAATTATTAAAAAGAGAAACCAAGATATGCAGAAAAGGCATGCTATGTGGAACATCAGCAGAAACACATGTTTTTCCAAAGAATTTTGAATATTTTTTAATATAGAATATGTGAGTTAGTGTCAAGACAACACTTGTATATTAGAAATTTTCCAGTGATCTATAAATGGGTTACGTGGGGCTCTGGGTAGTAAAATGGACTCAGGTAATGAATGACATGCCAGTGGGTTATGGGTAATAAATGCTACCTATGAAATTCCTTGCCTCACATAAGAAACAATGTTAAAACAAAGTCGCTTGTACAAAAATTAATTAGGATATAATTTTGGGACTCTGGGACAACAAAGAAAATAAGACATGGGAGCTGACATGTTAAGAGCACAGAAACAATATTTTTTTTAAATTTTACATATTTTTTGATCTTGTTTCATTTTGCTTTTCTTTTGGAAATTCTACTGTTGTATTTGAAATGTGCATTGTGGTGCAGTGGATATCGGCTCAGAACGAGAAAAATCGGGCAGCCGAGTTCAAATTCCAGTTGAATTCACTGCATTCACTTATGCACAAATACCTTTGGGAAAGGTATTAATCCATCTCTTCCTTCCAGTTATGGGTTAAATAACAGGACAGATTGGGTTCTATAGCCTTGACTGGCAACCAGTCTACCGCAGAAAGCAATGGCAACCTACTGCAGGATAATCTTCTGCCCAGTCAGTCATGTCTCTTTCGAGACATGATCGCCCAAGCGTGTTTCATGTATGGCACTGACTGACTGACTGACTGACTGACTGTTGTATTTAGGAATAATCTTTTTTTTATTTTGACATATGCAGAGCCATAAACCTGAGGGTCATGTGGAACTCTGGGTTGTAAAATGGACTAAGTTGCCAAACAACACACCCATGGTTATTTATTATCATTGTAGGTAATAAATAATACGGATGATATCCTTGCTTAAAATATGTAACAATGCTAAAACATAAAGTTACTTGTACCAAAATTAATTAAGATATAATTTTAAAATTCTGGAACAACAAAGGAAGTGCTGTATGGGAACCAACGTGTGAAACCATCTCAGTCATTATCAAAACCTGGATGTTGTCATTCCGGTAGTGAAGATTTTGCTAGTTCTAACCTGACATTTCTGGCACCTAGTGTATATGTCAATACATGCTTAAAATTATGACAAAGCAACATCTGGAAAAGAAAGCCTCAAATACTTATAGATCTTATTATTATGTTGTACTCACCAAGAATTGGATTGAAAGCAGTGAGTAATTGGCATGTTTGAAGAGATAAGATCATTTGAGCCATCAATCAATATGCCTTGTGCATTGACAAGCACATATGTGAAGAGACAGGCCCTGATCATTTAAGCATCCCATACAACACCCCAATTGAAAAAAACTAATATAAAATGATGACCATGATTTTCTCTCCTAAGTTCAATGTATTGATGATGAGGGGAGCTATGTCAATGACATAGGTATTCATAGCTGGGAAAAGAATGATCTTGAATAAAAAAAAAAATCAACATTCTCTACTTTGTATTCCAAAAAATAGGACTCAAAATAGCCCTTTCCGAAACAGAAACAATGATCTAAAATTATAAAAAAAAAAAAAATGATGGCACATACCCAGAATCTATAATAAGAATTCAGTTATGGGGAATTAGTAAAAACACTTCAAATATCTCAGTGTATGGATCAGCTGTAACAAGTTTACTACAGGAGAAAAGGAAAAACAGAATAGGCTGCACTAGGGGTAGTTTCACATAACACTGCAAATTTCTAAAAAACAAAAAAACAAAATATCAACCTACAAACTTGAGTCATATTCTTAAATAGGCCTTGTCATATCATGCATGGTGCCAAACCTGTTCAGAAATATCTAAACTGTCAGCTATATACTTTCTAAGATCAATGGTTAAAAGTGGCTTTAAATAAGTGAAACCTGTGAATCTTGATAACCATCTCTCTGCGAATATTGTTGATTCTGCAAAATAACAAACCAAGAACTGTACCAAATTACATGACTTTTTGACAGCAACAACAACTAAAATGGATATCACATGTAACTTAAAGAGAAAATAATGAAGATGTCAGCATTCAACACCACTTCAAATAAAGGGCTAGAAAGAAAATCTCCATTATTACTGGAATGAGCAATAACAACCCTTGAGAAAACCCATTTTCCTGAAAAATTCTTTAAAGAGAAAAGATTTACAAATTACAATCAAATACAACAGTGGTTTCTCACTCAATGAACAATTATTTTCTTATAAAGGAAACAGCAAATATTACTGTTATCATACATGTCATGAAATAGGAGTAATAATATGGACAAATATTTATTACCTTTCTTTTTAATGTGGGGTCCAGCACTGCCTGTTTTACACATGACATCATTCATACAATATGCATATACTTCCACTCTAGCATTCCCAAATATTCCTACATAAACAAATTCAATTAAATTCTTGTTGATATAATATACTATACATATATATATATAATCTATATATAATCTATATATAATACAAAAATCTAGAATTGAGCCACCACCTACCGTGGTTTCACACGAATGGTGGAAAATTGTGTGATTAAGTTCATTACTATATATGTATATATATAATTGCCGACTGACACCAATTCAGTTGGGTTTCAATCCTGGGTAAAAGGCAACCAGCTGTCTAAGCATACTGATGAGCTGTGATACAGCGAAACAAATCTGTCTGCAGATGACTATATATATATATATATATATATATATATATATGGTTATTATTATTGTATAATCATAGCATACTGCAACTCAAAAGCTATCAAGTTATGGTGTTTAATGCATGGTCCTGATGATGGTGCATTGAACACCAAAACTTGATAACTTCTGAGTTGCAGTATGCTATTATTATAGTAATAATAATAACTATATATTTATAAATGCTCTACTTCTGTATTAAGCACTTTTTATAAAAAGTGTATTAAAAATTAAACTGTGGAATATATATCCATTAGTTTAAAACCACTTTTTATAAATATATATATATATATAAAAAACGGATTTTTAATTATTAGTTTTTTTTAATTATGCACATTTCGCCGCTCTTGTGATCTTGGCACGGCTCTTCAGATCTGAAGAGCCGCGCCAAGAACACAAGAGCAGCGAAATATGCATAATTCAAACTAATAATTAAAAATCCGTTATGTAAAATATTACTCTGTTAAATAAATGAATTTAACATTGAGTTCTCTCAAGTTCGTCTCCTTTGGAATTTACCCGGATTACATACCAGGTGTACTACATTATATATATATATATATATATATTATAAACTATACTTTAATAAATGTATAAACTACAATGTACTACAATATTGTACATTTTGTTTTAAGATTGAAAGAACAAAGTATCATTGGGTAAATAATAATGATGGCAATAAACATTATTTTTGAAAAGAAAATTTCAGAAAAGTCACTTCCTTTTATTTTTGGAAAACTTGTCTTATGAGGTAAAAAGAGAAGGAAAGATGAGAATGCAAAAAGCAAAAACAAAAAAAAGAGGAAAGAGAAGGACACAGAAGAAATAAAAAGCAAAAACAAGAAAGAAAGAAAGAAATGAGAGGAAATCCTGCTGAGTCTTCAGATTTAGTTGGATTATTTCTTCTGTACAACCTTATGGCGTTTAAAGACATCAATTTAAATAATATAGGACTTTATAGAGATGGTAGACTCATGATAGCAAATAAATCTACTGAAGGTAAGGTTGATAGACTTAGAAAATTAATTCATAGAGTATTTAAATCTTTTCATTTTAGCGTAGCTATTAATTTTAATATAAAACAAGCTGACTTCTTAGACACAATGCTAGACTTTGTTTCTAATAATTTCCAACCTTATGTGAAAAATAATGCTAACCCAATTTATATAAACCCTAGCTCTAATCATCCACTATCCATTATCAAACATATTTCATCATCAGTTGAACATCACATTAACATGAAGAAATATTCAAAAAACGAAAACAATTTATGATTAAATTCTTAGTGATAGCGGTTACCAATATTCTGAAATTACTTTTGTGGAAAAATATAGTGGCTCCAGAAAAACAAAAAAATAGAAAGAGAAAAATCATGTGGTATAATCCTTCATTTAATCAGTTAATTTTAAACAGAGACATAAATTTCTTAAATTCATTGACAAACATTTTCCCAAAAATAACCCTTTAAGCAAAATTTTAAATAGGAATATGCTAAAACTCAGCTATAGTTGCTCTAACAATTTTAAAAAAATAATTAAATTACATAACAATAAACTATTAAAATTATACAACAATAACAATAGTAATTCTACCACACGTTTTAATTTGCCCTACCTATAATAAAAACTTTCTTAATTGTAGAAACCCTAACCAATGCCCATTATCCAATAAGTGATTTACAGAATCCCTGGTCTACATGGGCTTTATATCATCTGTACAAAATCTTAGGGTTATTAAAGTGTATATTGGTAATACAATGGACTTTTTAAAAAAGTTTTTTTACATTAATCTCTCAGGTTTCACTAATAAGGATAAACAAAATATGTCATCACTTTCTAAATATTTTTGGAAGTTAAAAGAAGAAAATAAAACATCTAAAGTTAAATGGAAAATTTTTAAAGAGGCTAAAATATCTAGATCAGTAAATTTGTCTACAAGAAAAAATGGAAATTATTAAATACATGAAGAGTGATATATTACTGAACCAGAGGCATGAAAATAGTAAACATATTAAAGAATTAATCTTACAATCCTGCTAGAATTATAAAATCTAAGGTTCAAAATTCCAGCAATTATAACTTTTTTGCAGTATTAATCTATCTTGATAATCTACTTAAACTCTATGATCATTCTTCTCATGTTATTTTATCTTTATTTTTATTTTCTATTACAAATTCTAATCTAATTACTGTTTTAAATTTAAATTTAATTTTATCATTAATTTTTCCCTTTAATTTATATTATTTTTTAAATTTTAATCTTATTATTATTTATATTTATTTTATTCTATTTTATTATTTCCTTATTTTAAATTTTCAAAAAATTTTTAAACTATTAAATTTTTAAATTTTAATTTTTTAAGGTTAACTTTTTTTTTCCAATTTATTATATTAACACTAATGTATTTATATCTTTGGCTTGTATATTTAAATGTCTTCAGATCTGCACTTTATAAATAATTCCTATTTTTGTGTATGTGACGTTATCATTTTTTTTAAATGCCAAAGGATTTACTTTTATACAATGTAACAAACAAATGTATCTATGTGCAATTCACTTCTGGATAAAGTTTGAAATTTCTATTTCTTTGTTGCTTCTGTTGTGTTCCCACACTTTCTTCCCTTTGTGCATTTTCTTAGTTTTTTCTCTTTGTTACGCCTAGATGTTGTGTGACCGATATCTGTATCTATCTATTTTTACTTCCTACTTAAATTTGGGGTCTATTTCTCTCTGAGATGTTTTCATTGGCTCTTTCCTCTTGTTTCTTTCTCTCTTGTTTTCCTCTTTGCTTTTTATTTCCTCTGTGTCCTTCTCTTTCCTCTTTCTTTCCCCTTTTTTGATTTCTCTTTTTGCTTTCTTATCTTTCCTACTCTCTTGTACCTTGGACAAAAAGTTCTCCAAAACTAAAAGGAAGTGAGTTTTCTGAAATTTTCTTTTCAAAAATAATTTTTATTACCATCATTATTATTTACCTGATGAGACATTGTCTTTTCAATGTCAAAACAAAATGTACAATTTTATAGTAGATTGTAGTTTATACATGTTCTAAAGTATAATTTATAATAAATATTCATTGCTCTATTTTTATATTGGGCACGATTTTAAATTAATGTTTTGAACATTGCAGATATCTTCTTCATTCATTATTCATTTGGATATATATATATATATAAAATGCCAATTTGGTCGGGTTTCAATCCTGGGTAAAATGCAATTGGATGTTTAACCGTACTGATGAGCTGTAATACAGCAAAACAGATCTGTCTGTATATATATATATATATATATATATACATATATATATAGTTTCTTTTCACCCATTTCTTTTTGATACAATAAAAAATACTTTCAATATTTATAGCCTGTTTCATGGAAAACAATTTTTCAAAATGATTGGTTGTTTATTTTAGACACTCCCAAAATCTATAAACCTTTTCAGCATTCTGACAGTTCAAAATAATTTAATTAATTAATAAGCAGGAAGAATAATTTCTGAACAATTCATAAGACCCCCATATTTTCTTCTAATTCTCTCACTATCAATTGTGGATTTCATTTGATAGTATAATACAATCAACATTTTGCGGTTGTATTTTTGTTGAAAGTCTTCCAAAATGCGGATCCCTTTCAACCGGTTTTCGACCAAATCTAAATTTCACTTACAGAATCATCCCTGAAAGCCCTTTTAATCATTTGAATAGTTTTTTTGAAGATGAATGCATAATTCATTATTTGATGCGAATGTAAGAGTCACACATTAGACAAGCTCACTCAATAGCATCTCATTTTGGACTGAGTAGCAACACTGGAATGTGTCTGCTTATGCATCTGTTAAAAAATGTGAGAAGGGAAATTTAAGAAAGAGAAAAGTTAGAAGTTCCACACACATCTGAGAATGGCAACATAAAAAATTGAATGGTTGTATAGAAAAATGCATTTAAGTCAGATTTTTATACACAAACTTGAGATGAGTGACTAATGACATTATATGAAAGGTAACCAACATTTCTTTGTCACAAGATAAGACTGTTCAGTTAGATTATATTTTTTTAGGATGAGACCCAGACACAAAGAACAGGCATATCAAATCTAACTGGTCTAAAATTTCTTTTATTTCATTGTTTTATTAATTTCATTGCTGACAAAAAAGATAACTTATTTTCTCTGTTTGGTAGTATCTAAATCTATCTATCTAATCTAATCTAAACTTATTTATAAATGGAACTTTGTCTGTGTGTGTATGCTACCTATAAACTCCGAAATGGCTGAACTGATTTTCTTGAAAATTCACACAGTTGTACTATAAGTGTCTGCGAGTGTTCTTAGCTAGGTTTTGTGTCGAGGTACCTCCAATAAATATTGAAAATCGATAATCGAAAAAATTGGGTTATAGGAGTGGTCTGATTTTAATCAAATTTTATACACTCATAGACAAAGACATATGAAACGATATTCAGAAGTTTCAAGGTTGCAGTTCTTACAATAGTGCAGAAAATCGATAATATATATAAAAGGCAAGATATTTGTGTGTGTGTCTGTTTATCTGTCTGTATGTTCTTTATACAAATCCACAATTTTTATCTGATTCTCACCAAACTTCACACAAATATTCTTTAGTCTGAGTCTGAGCTCCAAAACCATGGATTAGTTTTAAAGCTTTCATTACACCCGAGCAACACCAGGCTATACTGCTAGTGTTCTATAAATATATTTAGTACATTTTAATAAATTTTCAAACAATACAAACATAACTGGTCACAAAAAAAACAATCAAATTATTCCCTCAGTTTGGATAATCTCATGATTTTATTTTGATGATATGAAGAGATCAATTTTAAGAGTAGATTTATTATAAACACTTTGTCTGAGATCTTTATCAGTAGGTTTCTATGGTACCTAGATTTTAGGAATTTAAGTGCAACACTGGACTGGCTGCCAGGTCCCATCATTATATATTGAGAGATTGTTAATAAAATACAATGAAGAATCTACAATGTTATTGGTTCTGACGTGGCATCTCAACTCCAATCACTTTCCCATTGCAGAAACACAGCTTCCTTATGCATTTTCTTTATCTTCATGTCAATTGTCATAATAAATTTTGCACTGTGATAGCTAGACTTCATGAATTTAAATGCAACACAAGACTGCTTGCAAGGTCTCATCATTAACCAAAATGGTCAGTATCTAGATGAGTAACTGCTTAGAAATGCCAGGTGCTGTAAGCTTGGATGAGCAGGTGGTGTAAATGGATAATGGCTTGCAATTGTTCATTGGGAGCCGAGTTCCAATTCCAGTTGGTTTCGTTATATTCACTTACCTGCAAAAACACTTGGGAAAGGTATGAAGCAACCTCTTCCCTAGGTTAATTAGTAAGATTTGTATCCTAAATATCTAAAAAAAAAATTGTCACAATCTAAAAATAACCTGAAAAGGGTTGATAAAAAAACAAATCAATCTATCAATTAAAATAATTTCAAGGATGAAGACAATATAAATGCAGGTAATATTTTTAAAGAAATGCATTTATTGATTTATTTGTGTTCTTTAGCTTCTTTGTTCTAGAATTCTTCAATGAAGCAAAATTCTGTATTTACCATTATTTACAAAAAAAAACAAACTCCATTATATTGTATATAATTAAACTGCCAAGTTAAAACATTTTATCAAATCTAAACTTTATATTTTATTATTTTTCCTTTTTACTCTCAATTCTCTTTTTTGTAATTGGTGACTGTTTCGACAATACAAGGGCCTCGGTCACCATCCATGACCATCTGTAAAACTAATTAAGAGGTTTGGTATATGGAAGACCCCAGTGTCACATTGTTCTTCCTGCAACTCTACTGCTACTGTTCACTAATCCTATTCTGCTCATGGCTCTGTCCACACCTATGATTGGTCTCCAATTTTGGTGACACCCTCACCAAGAATCAGCTGGTCATATTCTTCAGGGATCATTTCAATAATCTGCTTTCATAAGCATGGCAAAAATAAGTTGAAAGGCATCAAGTATTTCTTTTATAGTGCCTTGGCCTCTGGATACACATTGCCTCCAGCCTCTGGGCAACATGGTCCTCACAGCTCCCAAATGTATTCCTGATCCTTACCCTTGGAATTCAGGAGAGAATCACAAGTGAATTTTCACAAACTTGCTGTTCTTGCTTGAGGCAAGATATTTGCAGCATTGGCTATGGAAGCAAAGTAAATAGCTTTGGTTTCTGATGCCACAGATGGAAAACCATCATTTTCTGAATTTCACCTAAGCTGATGAATGTGGTGGGGATGACTGGTGGTCGAAAGGTAAATAACTATGCCAATTATATCCAAAGCGTTGACTGTCCTCAATCTCCAAGCCAAAGGTGTATTTGTGGCCATGTATAATCTTCTGATACATTCTTTCATAACCCAAAACAATAGATGCTGGAAAATAACATGCAAAAGAGAGAGAAGATAGCCAGAGGCAGACCATAAAGAACTTTCCTGACTCGGGCAAAAATTCTATGGTTCCAAATCAACAAAGGTCACACACTGTCAATAACCAACACAATTGGCTGTTATTTTTACAGCCATTTCAAGCCAGTAAGAGTCATAAGGAGAAATATATTTTTAAAAAATACAATAAAACAAAGAAAAAAGATTGGACATAGTTTTATGAGTTCATGCTCTTAAGAGGAAAAAAAAAAACTCAGAAAAAACAAACTTTCTAACACTTTATCCATAGACAATGATGTAAAATTGTATTAAGCAAGAAGATAGCTATTATTCCACCTTGATCTTTATATTTTTTTTCTTTTTGCTATTTTTACTGCAATATTTTTCTCTTACTCAAACCATTTTTTTTGTCTTTTGGACATTGTGAATGGTCATTTTTGAGGACCAGCATTATTGACATGAATGAACTTTGAGTTGAAAGGGTTTTCTCTTCAAAAACTTATTCAAATCTTATCATCTTTGTTCTTAGATACAAAAGAAGCCATCTTGAATCAAGTGGTCCCTGTTCACCGTTTACGGTGATTTTTTTCTCTCTTTTTGTGCAAATAATCAAATGTGTTGATTATTTGCAAAAACATAAAGACAAATCAAATTTTCTGAAAGCTGCTGCCAGTGCCACTCAAAACACACCAAATATCAAACGGTTCATATTCCAGACAAAAATCTTTCGTCAATCAGCACCAACTCAGACTGGCTTTATGATTAATGCTAATAAACATAGTTACTGAAATTGATTTACTTTTATATTTGATGGGGTCAAAATTTTCTTTGCCATTTATCCATTCAAGCTTATTTTTCATTCAAATTCCAGTTCAAATGATTTTATTGACCTTTCTACCAATCATTTATTCTTTCTTTCTTCCAGCCATAAGGTATCTTCAGTTAATTTTACTGAGTAATAAACAAGTTGTTTATATAATTCATTTTACAAGCCTCTCACTAATTGTTTGGGTGATATCCCAGCGGCTTGCACACTGGAATGGGAGTGGCCACAGACATTGTGGTTCAAGCTTCAGGATAAAAGTAAGTAACTGGACAAATCTAACTGGTTAACAGAGAAAAGAATTTGTAATTTTTAGCAAAAACTCAAGTTCTAAAAAAAAAATAAGGATCGTAAATTGCCATATTATAAATATTACTTTCTTATTTGTTTTACTTAATGCTTCAGTTTTGGAAATAGAAAATGGTAAAAATCTTACAAAATATTTTTAAAATTTTATCTAAAAAAATCTTTTATCATAAATACTGAAAAATTGATGATTCATATTACCAAAAGAATAATAAGCCTCTATTCGTAATTTTTTCAAGGTGGAAGGTACACTGATTAAAACTATCTTTAAAAGAAATTTAAAAAATCGAAACAAAAAATGTGTTAAAAAATGTGTTTCATTTTCGACATTTACGTTTTTATTGTTTTACTGACCAAGGAAAGAATAAAGTACATGAATTTTATGATGTGTCAAGTTTTCCAAGCCCTCTTTCCTCATTATGTACCTTATAAATTTTAACTACTTTTTTCTCATTTTAAGTTTAAAAGTCTTTTTTCTTAGAATTTTTCTCAACATTTCATTTCTCACATGTTCTATGGCATTCTCAGTATCCTTCTGCAGAACCACATTTCTGTTGCTTCAAGCGTCCTTTCATCTATAAAGTAAATTGTCTAACATTGACTATAATAAAGTTAATATTTAATATTATTTTTCTAGGTGCCATGACTCTTCAGAACATGGGTGATGTCTCCACACGCCACCCTATTCCTTGTAACTTTTAGCAAATTTTGTCAATTTGTCAAGTCTCCCACCCACTTGTCTGTTTTATTTCATCACTGACCAAAGAAAGAATAAAGTACATAATTTTTATAATAGGTAATAAAGAGGTCTTGGAAAATTGGACACTCACAGGGCATATTGACACAAAAAGGACTGTTGAAGGGAATGTGTAAAATTAAAAAGAAACAGATGGCATTCATTGTCAAACTCGCCAGTGTCACTGTCAGTTAAAATTCTAAAAAATCTTTCAATGAAAACCATTTTTTAAGAAAATAGGTTTGTTCCAGTATTGATGGCGGGAGAGGGGTTCATATATATATATATATATATATATATATATATATGCAGGTTTCATTAAAAATAACAGACATGGTGTGATGGCTAAAACTGTTATGTAATTTTTCATGTGATCTTAAGATTTTATTAATTTAAGGACATAAATTATATAAAAATTGTCCAAATGTTTCATTTATCTGAGTGCTTTCAACTATACTTTTACCATTTTTGAGGATGTATGTTATTATACATGTAACAGAATGTATGTGGTGTTATGTATGATGTACAGTAGTAGTATGTGTTATACATACATACATGCATATTTTAAATAAATTTATTTTGTGTATGTATGTAGTGCCATAGGAATGTTTTATAGAAACAGAAAGTATATTGTAGCCATGTTCATAGTTGATATTAATGAGTGTTGGCTTTTTCTTTTTCTTAATAATTCTTGCATTTAGCTTTTTTATATTTGGATGATGCTATTATATCTGTATTATCAATGAGTATGTTACAGATGGAGTTTGGTTCATCATCATGTGTATTTAAATGAGACCCAATAGAGCTATGATCAGAGAAATCTAATGTGTGTCTTTTTGTTAATCATGTAGAAGTATATCCAATATAATTATTTACAAATTTGGATTGATCAAGAAGATTTTTTTACAGGACATGTTTATATAATCTAGCCAATATCATTTAGATTCTTTTTCTTTTTCTTTCCATCACTTTTGTAATTAGTAATTTTTTAAAAATATAATCGAGCTGATTCTTATTCTTTTATCATGGTTGTTAGTAGGAATCCCACACTGTGATAATAGAAGATCTTCCAGAAATGGTGAAATGTTCTAAGATCCAGGACACAAATTAAGTCACTCTCGAAACATTTTTGTTTTCTCCTTTGATCAGAGTAGTATTTTTTATGTCAAAATTGTGGTCAGTCTCACTATGGGGAGAAACTAATACATTTAATGAATTGTTATATAAAATGTACCTTTTATGTTCATGTAATTTTCTAAAGTTCCTTGAGGTTTCTCCTATATATTTTTTGTGACATTTATTACAGGCAATAGAGTAAATTTCTTCAAATTTTAGCTTTTTGTTTTGTTTAGTATTGTTTAGGGCTGACTAAGTCTATTATTGTTTCAGATGCAGTAGTAACAAATTTTATGTTGAATATACAGAAGCTTTTTTCTTGTGTGGCTGTGATAGAATTAGTTGGTAAAATAACATATATTTTTGATTCATTGGTATTGTATGAATGGATTGTTTATCAGATGACTAGAAAATATTTTATTCATTTGAAGATTGCAAGAGTGTGAATCTTGAGTTGATTCAAGCTGTTCTTCAATGAATGTTGACATTATGAATTGATTTTGATTTGTGTTATCTAGGTATAGAGCACTCCATCAGGAGGTGTTTGCCTTTTGGTTTTCCATTTTTCCCTCCTTGTTAAGGATTTTTTTCTTATCTAAGGTATTATGTCATCTGGAAAGTTGTCTGTTAGTCACATTAACATTGTTTGTTTGTTTTTTATACTTTAAAAGCAAATCAAACTTTGCTTGATCCATATTACCAAAAGAATAATAAGCCTCTATTCATAATTTTTTCAAGGTGGAAGGTACACTGATTAAAACTATCTTTAAAAGAAATTAAAAAAATTAAAAGCAAAAGATGTGTTAAAAATTTGTTTCATTTTCCACATTTACGTTTTTATTTTTTCACTGACCAAGAAAAGAATAAAGTACATGAATTTTATGATGTGTCAAATTTTCCAAGCCCTCTTTCCTCATTATGTACCTTAGAAATTTCAGCTATTTTTTTCTCATTTTAAGTATAAAAGTCTTTTTTCTTAGAATTTTTCTCAACATTTCATTTCTCACATGTTCTATGGCATTCTCAGTATCCTTCTGCAGAACCACATTTCTGTTGCTTCAAGCGTCCTTTCATCTATAAAGTAAATTGTCTAACATTGACTATAATAAAGTTAATATTTAATATTATTTTTCTAGGTGCCATGACTCTTCAGAACATGGGTGATGTCTCCACACGTCACACTATTCCTTGTAACTTTTAGCAAATTTTGTCAATTTATCAAGTCTCCCACCCACTTGTCTGTTTTATTTCATCACTGACCAAAGAAAGAATAAGGTACACAATTTTTATAATAAGTAATAAAGAGGTCTTGGAAAATTGGACACTCACAGGGCATATTGACACAATAGTGAAGTTTTTGGAGCAAACGTGTCAAAGCATATTGGATAAAACAGCAGTTTCTACCATAAAGGAAAATACAGGTTGAAATGTTGTTTTTTTTTAATCATTTCACCCCAAGCAAGTGTGCAGGTTACAGGGAGAGAAAAGACTGGATACAGGGGTTATTGAAATGATAAAAGCTGAACAGGATTCAAGAAGATAGAAGATGGAAATTGATGTTGCATTTAAATTTTTGGAGATTGTAGTTATCAGAGAAGCAAGTAAATGAAAACAAAAAGGCAGGAAGTGCAAGAAAAGAAACTGTTGGAGTAGAAGTTACAGTTACATTTAACTATTTCAACAGAAAAAGGGTGGAACCTAGACGCCAATCTAGTCAGTCATTCAGTTAAGTGGCATATGTGATACATACTTAGGCAATCCTGTTTCAAAAGAGACATAACTAACTGGATAGAAGATTTTCTCACAGTAGGTTGCCATTACTCTCTGTGGCAGACTAGTTGCTAACCAAAGCTATAGAACCCAATATGTCCTGTTATTTAACTCATAGTTGGCGAGAGAATCGATAGATTAATATCTTTTCCAAGGTATTTGCATGTGAGTGAATGTAATTAATTCAACTGGAATTCAAACACAGATCTCCAATTTTGCATTCTGAGCTGATATTCACTGCACCACAATGCCACTTAAATTCAAATTGTTTGCGAATCAGGTAAAAAAGGTCATCAGAGCAGTTACTAAGAAAATATTTGTAGAAAAGACAAAGAGAAGCCACATCACTTTGGTAAGAAAGTGACTGGAGTCAAGATGCCAATTCTCAAGTGTACAGTTCATTTTAACCACTTCGTAATATGCCCATAATAGCACATTTGAAACAGAATCTAAAACAGATTTAAGATTTAAGTGTAGAAATGGTGTACAATGGTAATGATTGAACCTGCAACACTGCGATGAGTGATGATAGAAATTTGAGTTAAGTTGTTGTAAATTGATCTCCTGTGACAGCCACCATGTAAGCCATAATTACATGAAATAAATGTACTCTGCAACCAAATTTGGGATTAAAAGATTAAAAAATAAAGTATAGTATCATGATACCCTAAACTCATTCAAGTTACCATACTAAGTGTCTGAGGACAGAAATGGAAACAAGCCTACCACAAGCGAATAATCCTGATCCCCTCATGATGCGTGATGCTTTTTCTCTGCTTTTTTTTGTGCAGTGAGGTGCATCAAATTTTGCACAACAGTATCCATGGATCGATCATCTCAATAAACTGTAGATATTTGCAATGGTAATCTAAATCTAAAAACGATATGCATTAATCCTGATGACTTAAGACAGTTTAAGCCACTCATATTTTCTCTTTTATAAAAAGTATTTTTTTTCCAGACAGTTCGCCGATGCAATTCTAAATGATATATAGTTACAAACAAGACCCACGGAAATTTCAACGTTAATCTTTAAAAACAGATAACAAGCATATTCATTCGATCTAAAAATGTAGTTACTACCTGTGAAATGTCCACATATATACTTCAGTATCAAAGAGAAAAATTTACATATTAGTATTATTCTGACCACTTGTATCTAAATGCCTGTCTGCTGGGGTGGCTAGCTAATCTTTGTTGCAGACACCTGCTCAGGAACATTTGTGTTCATTCAATTCCTACAATAGAACTAACCTATGATTTATAGTTCATCTATGCTGAGCAGATCTTTGTTAAAGTTCCTGGTAGAAAGCATATAATCTGGTATGATCCGCAGTTTGAAGAAGGCCGCTACAGTTAAACCCTCGGTCATAATGACTTGTGACTTTGTGCAAGCACAATAATCAATGGTTTTAGACAGTTCTCTCTGCCCAATTTCACTAATTATTTGGTAGAAATTTTAGCCAAATTTAAATAATATATGAAATGTATTACTGACAGAAGCGTGCGTGTATTTCTATATAAATACTTCTTACTATCACTTGAGAGACTAAAATGATGTATAGGTTAGGTTTTTAGGAAATATTTAAAACTAAAAGATATTTTTTGCTTTTAAGATGAAATCGTTGTAGTGCAGTAAATATCAGCTCAGAATGAGAAGTCGGAGAGCCAAGTTCAAATTCCAGTTGAATTCCTTGCATTCACTTATGCGCAAATATTTTTTGGAAAAATATTAATCCATTACTTCTCTCCAGTTATCGGTTAAATAACAGGACAGATTGGGTTCTCTAGCCTTGGCTGGCAACAAGTCTACTGCAGAAAGTAATGGCAACTTACTGCAGGATAATCTTATGCCCAGTCAGTCATGTCTCTTTTGAGACATGATCGCCCAAGCATGTATGGCACTTAACTGACTGACTGATCTAATTTATGATCATAGAGAGCATGTTGGGTACAAGACCAGACAGCTATAAGCTGAATTTTCCATCATTAGGGTATAGACTTCATGATTTACCTATATATGCACATGTTTTAAAATGTGTGTGTGTCACTCTCTCTCTCTCTCTCACTGGTTCACACTCCTCCCTAGTTTTTTAAACAGGAGTAGAAACTTATTTCTTGTTTCCTGTTTAGGGCCTGCTTTCCAGTTCCTATTAAATGCAAAATGCTACTTTAATTCTGAAATTTATCCTATTACTAAGTTTCCAGTTCCTTCTGAAGTTTTATCCTCTTTCATTTCTAGGAGCCCCATCGATGATCTAGAACTTGATGGCACCAACCTTCAATCCATCATGAAAATTCAGGATATGGAATTAGTAAATACTAAAACTTTCAAATACCTTAGTGTATGGATCAGTTATAAGAAGTTTAGTTCTAGACAAAATGAAAATGAACATGGAATAGGCTGCATTAGGGGTAGTTTCACATAACACTGCCAATTGCTACAAAACCAAATCATTAACCTGAAAACCTCAGTCATGTTCTCAAATAAAACTCGTCATATTAAAACTTTCATATGGCTGTCATGCATGAATTTCAAAGCAGTTCAGAAATATCTAAACTGTCAACTGTATACAGCTGGTTCCTAAGATTAATGTTTAAAAATGGCTTTGAGTAAGTGAAGCTTGTACATTTTGTAAAAGTCCATCCTTCTTTGAACATTGTGTACTGGCATGACAGAAGCACAAAGAACTGTACCAAATAACAGAAACCACATCACTTGAAGATTACCAACAGCAGCAATAACTAAAGTGGATAGTACATGTAATTTGAAGAGAAAATAATGATATAATCAGAATGTTAACATTCTACATGAATTCAAACAAAATGTTAAGAAGGAAACCCTCTTCAATACTGGAAAGAGTGATAACAGCTACTGAACTTGAGAAGCCTATTTTCCTAAAATACTGTTTTAAGAGGAATATTTTGTAAATTTCAACAAAAGGCACTACTTGTAATGAACGCCATATTTTTATTTGTAGAGAAATGGCAAATATTACCATAGCCATGAAATTGATAGTTAACTTTTGAATATCAGTCAAAAGTACTTGGGTAATACATAACTATCTCAGCTAATAAGCAAACACTACACAATTTGTATTTAGTTAGTGTTTCTGTTGGTTAAATTTTTCAAAATATTTCTCTGAAAACAATTTTTCAGGAAAACAGACTTCTCAAGTCTACTAGCTGTAAAATCCATCAGTAAGATAAAAATTAATAATGGAAATATTTTAACTCAAAATACTTACAAATATGTATATCTTTAGAAAGTGATAAAGAAACTTCTGACTGGAAACACTACAGAGAAGGAAAATTCCCAAATGGTAATACATTATATTACAAACCTTGTGATTATTCCTATGTTACAATTTATATGACTTTATTCAGACAGAAACCAATATTCTGTCTTCTGAAAATGTTTCGTGAACATGCAATAAAACAATTCAGATATAAGAGTGTCATAGATCCATGCTGCAATAAAATTTATTTACTACAGTCTACAAAAAATGAAACTAGGTCACAAAGTGCAATACGTTTAAGAAACATTAATAACCAAATTCTAATCAATATCATTCTGCTCAAGAGAAACTGACATAAAATAACTCAGATAGAGGTGTCAGATTTTATTATGCAAACCAATGTTTCCAGAAGAAAATTGTGGTTAAGCAACCAAGGCTTTGGTGGAAGTTGCAATGGGGTTTGTCATATTACAATTTAGGTATTGCTTTGGACTACTTGATTTTTCCTTTAAATTTTTACCTTAGTTTATCACTCAAACAGTCTACAGATATATTTCAGAGTGCAAACTGCATTTCTAAATCTTATGTTGATGGTTAAGTAGTCAATCTGGTCATTAATGTCTGTTAGATGTTATTCATAGAAGGTGTTAATTATTACTTGGCTAATTAGGGAGCCGAGTTCGAATTCCAGTTGAATTCCTTGCATTCACTGAGTGCAAATACCCCTGGAAAAGGTATTAATCCATCTTTTCCCTCTAGTTATGGGTTTAATAACAGGACAGATTGGGTTCTATAGCATTGGCTGGCAACCAATCTACTGCAGAAAGCAATGGCAACCTACTGCGGGATAATCAACTGCCCAGTCAGTCATGTCTCTTTCGAGACATGATCACCCAAATGTGTACCACGTATGGCACTTAACTGACTGAATGGTAACACATAACCCAGTACAACCTGCAACATGGATGGGCAGATTGTATCTAAACCAGCTACCTCATAAGATTTTTGGCTGGTGAGTGGGGTAGTATGTCATCCAACAGGACAAAAACAAGACCTGTTAAAGGGCAGATGAGCTTCTTACAGGAATTAGTGCCCCCACAACACGCACGCACACACACACACACACACACACAGACATACATATATGGTCTGACAATTACATTTAGCATAAAAAGACTGTTGCCTCTTGGTGTTGCCTTCAATATCTTTATATATATATATATATATATAGCAATAGAATAAGTAAAAACAGATAGGAAGAAGTGAAAAAGTGTCTTTAATCTAGCAGGTTTCACTTTGAAAGTTTGAAATAATTGCAAAGGTGGTGATGTCTGCAGATTGTGCTCAGAAAAGTTAGCCATAGTATTATTTCTAGAATGAGGAAGGTTGCTAAATGAAATGTTCAAAGTAATGTCTCGATATAAACAACACAGAAAATATATTCTAAAATCATAAAAACCAGGATGAATATGTTTACATTTCTTAACCAGCTTTTTTCTTATTTTAAACTTTCAGTTATGCATTCTGAAAGTTCCTGTTATACATTTGAGAAAATGTTAGAAAATCAGTTAATATAAAACACCAGACAATATCAAAAGGTTGAAATCAAGGTTGTGTAATTGGTTGAATTCTGAATATATATATATATATATATATATATATATATATATATATATATAACATATTACTCAATAAATCCAGGGCTTGACATATAGATGGTACCACTAATAAAAAAATCCATAGAATTTTTATGAAGTACTAACCTTCAGATAGCATGTGACAAAATTTGGACCCAATCAGATTAATTTTCAAATTATAAATAAGTGAAACTACTGTTGCAAATTTTCAAAACAATGGAAAAATCTGAATTTTGTGTGTTGATAAACCATTGCTTTCTGATGGGAAAAAATACTGTTCAAGCAAAGCAATGGCTTGATAAGTGTTATTTAGACTCTACTCTGTTGGAAACAATGGTTAAAAGGTGGTATGGTGACTTTAAATGCAGTCATACAGACACAGATAAAGCTGAACACTCAGGTCACCCAAAATTAGCAGTTGTCTTAAAAAACACCAAAAAAATCCACAAACTTGTTTTGGCCATTCATAAACTGAAGTTAAGTGAGATAACAGAGGAGTTGAACATATCAGAAGGCAGTGTATTCACCATTTTGCATGAACATTTGTCAATAAGAAAGTTGTGTTCAAAGTAGGTGCTGTTTTTGCTCACAATCGATCAAACATCGATGATTCAGAACATTGTTTGCAACTATTTCAACATAACAAAGAGTTTTTGCATAAATATGTGATCCTGGATAAAAGATGAATCCACCACTTCACTCTTGAGACAGCTGAGTGGACAACAGCAGGTGAAAGCTGTCCAAAGTGACCAAAGACACGAACATCAACAGGCAATTTTGGAATGCGCAAGGTATTTTGTTCATTGATTACCTTGAGAAAAGAAGAACCATCAATAGCAAATATTATATTACATTATTGGTGTGTTTGAAGGAAGAAATGACCAAAAAACAGCTACAAATGAAGAAGAAGAATAAAGTGATCTTTTTAACAAGACAGCACACCATGTCACAAGTTGATCGCAATGATGGCAAAACTACATGAATTGCACTTTGAATTGCTTCCGGATCCACCCTATTCTCCAGATCTGTACCCCAGTGACTACTGGTTATTTACAGACCTCAAAAGAATGCTCCAGGGAAAGAGATTTAGCTCCAATGAAGTAGTGATATAAAAAATTGAGGCGTATTTTGAGGCCAATGATAAATCATTCTACAAAAAAGACATCAAATTGTGAGAAAACATTGGAATTCTAAAAGGAGGCTATAAAGTCAAATTTTGCCTAGTTAGGCCCGGGATTTATTGTGTGATGTGTTATATAAGGTTATGATGGGGTCTTAAGATTTGATAAAGATAATCTTGTAATTATTTCAAACTTTTATTCTCATCTTGGTTGATATAGGTGTTATAATAAAGACAACAATTTGATCAAGTACCTCTGGTCATCACAAGGTGTCCATAGATTGGCTGATGAGAAGTGTCTCATTGATTATTGCAAAATTTCCTGCGAAATCAATCATTGTTATTTCATGTTGGATTTTGGTTTGTCATCACCAAGTCCAAGGATCAAACTCATGACCACTAGATGATACTAACACATGTATAACCAACCATTATATCCACTACGCCACTGTCCCGAATGACTTTAGTGGTGGATTTTTGGGGCCTTTTATATTCAATGTCAGATGGACACCTGATGATGACCAGAGGGTTCTTGGTTAAAACGTTGTGTCTTTTATAACATCTATATCAACCAAGATGAGAACAAAAGTTAAAACAATTCCACAATTATTGAAAATTACTCATCTCAGGAACAAATACAAATCGTGACAGGTGGCACAAACCCACTAACACAATCCAGTTGTCAAAATCTAAAAAAAATCATGGCTATGTATGCAATTGTTATTTACTAATAATGAACCCATTTTCTTAGCATTTATTATTGATTCAAGTCCAATTTACCAACTATTCCAATATCTTTTACATTTAGCCTCCTTTATACATGATATGATAAAAAAGTGAGGTGTGATGGAAAATACTGAAACCTTGTTTTAACTAAGAAAACAGTGTCTCATTTGTAAGAATTAAGATTAGGGAAAAATCTGCGATAAAATTGTTTCCAATGTTTATAAGCAGAGATTTTGTCTTTGAAAAAAGTTTCTAACCTTTGTTAACTTTAAAAGACCTCTACAGTTAACCCAACATAGCCTGTCAAAAGTGAATGCCTTGTCAGTTTTCATGCCAAAAATTACATCAATAAGCTCTGTTGTTTTTTGCATGATTGTGACATAAACACACAAATAGAAGGTTCATTTATTTGTTTACACTGTATGTATGTGTCTGTGTGTGTATCTATACATACATATATATATATATATATATATAGAGAGAGAGAGAGAGAGAGAGAGAGAAAGATAGAGAGAGATAGTTATATACATACATACATACATACATACATAAACAATTATTTATATTCTAAAGAATAACATATCTGTTCCTCATGGCTTAATGCTACTTAAAGTTTCATGCAGATAGCAACTGCTAGATACAAATTTATGCATTAAAGACCAGATATATAATTGTTCTAGTTATAAATTTTAGCTCTGCTATTTTACACTGTTTTATTATTACTACCAGCATTAACTCTGTGCAATATATATATGTGTTCAATCAGGTTACATTGAATAATACAGACATATCATGTCTACTTATATATATACTGATCTTTTCAGTTGTCTAGTCATTCACTAATGTTTTTAAAAATCATCATCACAATGGAATGCAGATTTTAATACAGCTACAATAAGTCTGTCTTTGTAATTTACTCCTGAAGGTGATCTTAGAAAAAGTTAAATGTACTTGCGTTAAAAAAAAATGGTGCCTTTATTGATGAATTTCATTGCAATATCAAGAAAAGTTGAGAAAACTGGAAAGGATCAGTATAAAAATAAGTAGACGCAATATGTCCAAATTATTCAATGAAACATGTTTGAATAAAAACATGCTGCCTAAAAAGAAAATACATATACATCTAAATTTAATTTGTTTGAACATTATTTTTAATTGATACTCGTATTTGAGTAGATATTCTGTTTTAATTCAACAGTATATTTATATATATATATTTCTACTGGCCTGATTATTTATGAGAAATTTTGTTTAAAAAATGTGCATCATTTGGCAGGATTTGAACCTGCATCCCTAAATAACATAGGGAAAGCCACCAATTGATCTGGTGTGTCTTAGACCACTCGGCTACAAATTCTAATCAAGCCTTATATACACAATTTTCAATTTCTCACAAATAATCATCTCTCCTCTGTAATGTAAACAACGAAAGTCACAGAAAGTTCTGAAGATGAAATAATAAAAGTAGACACTGAAGTCAACACCTAGCAGTCATAGTCTGTTTCATCCTTAGACCTAATCTTTAGGCCTGTTGATGCCAATGTTCACATTTATATATATATTATTACTTCAGATGTCATTGTAGTGAATACTCACACGTGAAATAGATGCCCCATTTTTATATTTACTCTAAATAGTGTGTATTACATCTAGTGGCCTGCAGTTTACCTATTCAAAAAATCTTAAAAGAGAAAATATGCTCAATGGCAGGGATTGAACCAGTGTTTTCCTCTATAGGAGAAATCACCGTTTGATCTGGAATGCTTTATCATTCAAATACAGTGAGTGTTAAAGATCAGCATAGCTCTATTTTCCCTTTTAAGGAAAGCACATTTAATCATGTAGATATTTTTCCAAAAAAAGTCTTTGTCTCAAATCCAGAACATAAACAAAGCACTTTTTAAAGAATCAAACACTGTTTAGAAAAAAAATAAAATGAGATTCCTATTTCAAATACAATTATCCACTATAATAATATTTGAAGTAACAAAGCTGTTGGATTAAAATAAATTAGGACCTTGAATAAGTTCTTGCTGTTTTTCAAAAGATGGCATTCCCAAAACTGCATGCATGTAGTTTCAGATGGTAACACATCTATAAGGAAGTACTATAAGCAAGCTTGAAATTCAGTGTTTGTCATTTTGCTGAAGTGGAAACAATTTTGTTTTTCATCAAGTAAAACATTTAAAATTCTGTGCCAAAGAAAGTGTATTACAGGGAATTTTACTGCACTACTTCATTCAAAAGAAATCTGCAGCTGAAGCACACAATTCTTGTTGAGACTTATGGCAACCATGCTCTGTCAAAAACATTTCAGAGACTGGTTTAGATGCTTCAAAAATCAGTGAAAGCTTATTCAATGTCATTATATATATATATATATGTTGTAAAATGAACCAATAAAACAGTAGCACTAATCACGACCAAGATCAGAAAACCTACTGCTAACAAATCAGTCACTTACTTTAATTTTTTTTTTTGTTGGTGTTGTTGTTATCAATAAAGATTGTTTTACCCTTTGTTTTTGGTTTGGTATCTCTGATCAGTGCTACTTATTTTGCCATTTTTGTTTAATTTGTTAGCCAAGTCCTGATGATCCCGTGAGTGAAACCGCGGTCGACTTTTGGCTCATTTTTGGATTTAGTTTGTATGTATATATATATATATATATATATATAGTGAGATGCTGCAAAATGCTTCACTTTGCTAAGTGATAGGACATGCAGATTGTTACTCATATTTTTCACAATGACTTTTCAACTGTTTAGAGGTTGTAAACTATCCAGTCTAAAGTAGTTGTTGTCCACAGCTGTTTTTTCTCCCAAAGCTAAATTCGCCACTCATAAACTTTCAAAAACATCCGTGATACATACTGCTTTCATTTGAACAATCTCCATGTTATACATCAATCACCTTCTTTGCGTCTTTTGTGTTCTAACTCAACTTGAAAAATAACAGTGTCATCAGAGTGGCTTGCCTGCACTTTTATTTGCTTTTTTCTCTTCTTTTAACCAGCAAAGGATAAATAAAGATTACGTTCAAAACACACAAATAATATGCAACTATATATTCTGTCTCTAGTTTTCAAAAGAAAAGGTACTTGGAACGTTTGCAGACACATTTTATATACAGTGTGTGGCAAAAGTAACACTATTTTTAGTTATTGACTGTTATTGGACAAAAATGATTTTATTAAAATTTATAAATGTTGTCACATCAAAAAAGACATGATTTGTTATGATTAACAAAGAAATTTAACATGTTCAAAATGCTCCTGTTCATATTTAATACAATACTGAATCTTATAAATAACACTTCTACAAGCCATTTGTCACATTTATATATTAATTTTAGAAAATATATCAGAAATTGATTATTTTAATTATGTAATTGTTTTTAATTTATGCATATAAACAAGATCTTTCAGAACACCCAAGAAAAAAAGGTCAGTGATTGTGCTGGCCACTCAATTGCTCCATGCTATCCTATCCAGCTCAGTTTGATTTAACCATTCTTAAATGTGTAAGCCATACTTAAATTAATGTAATTTGTTGTTCAATAAGATCTAGTAAATGAAAAAAAATGTATTACTTTTTGCTGCACCATATATATATATATATATATATATACCTAAACTTATATAATAAATGGAACTTTGTGTGTGTGTGTGTGTGTGTGTGTCTGTATCCGTTATCTATAGACTCCGAAACGGCTGAACTGATTTTCTTAAAAATTTACACAGTTGTACTATAAGTGTCTGCAAGTGTTCTTAGCTAAGTTTTGTGTCAAGGTACCCCCGATAAATATCGAAATCAATAATCAAAAAATCAGGTTATAGAAAGAGTGGTTCGATTTTAATCAAATTTGATACACTCATAGACAAAGGCATAAGAAACGATATTCAGAAGTCTCAAGATTGCAGTTCTTAAAATAGTGCAGAAACTCGATAATATATATATATGAAAGGCAAGATGTTTATGTATGTGTCTGTTTATCTGCATGTATGTCTGTACTTTTTCAGCCCTTTTATTTTAGTTTTTGTTTCGGGTTTGGCTCTAAGTAGGTATAATTGTAGTTTTTAGTCTCAGCCATGATACCATTTACTCAGAGGACTTAATTAGCCTTCAAAATTCAGTTTACGATGAAAAAAACTTATTTGATATCGATATCAGGAAATCAAAATTTGACTTACATCCATTCATTCTTTTTTCAGTCTACGGTTTCGCTTTAACTGGAAACAACTATTGGTTTTTAGTCTTTCGCGCCAACGTCCAAAGAGTCTGAGCTCCAAGACCATAGATTAGTTTTAAAGCTTTCATTACACCCAAGCAATGCTGGGCTATACTGCTAGTATATATATATTTGTTGAGATTTATAACAAATACGTTATAATATCACTAGAAAAATAGATATTTTTTTTTACACTAACCATGTCTTATCAAGTGATGATGATGAATTCAAGTTGAAGAGTTTTAGAAGATTCAAAACTAACCAAACCTTAATCAGGGAGACATTGTTACGTAGTCAGTGGTGACCAATCAGAATACAAGTTGTTTCTAATTGAAAGAACAAAAAAACAGACTCTAAAAACAATGTAGTAGGGCATTCATGTTAATTCTTGATTAAAAAAGATCATCATAAATGATTGACTATTAGCTTCACTTGACATAAAATAAATTATTATTCCATCCATACCTACCCTATACTTGGGCATATATATATATATATATATATATAGATAGATAGATAGATAGATAGGAAAAACTACTAAAAAGTTGTAAGTTTAGGATGGTCTGAAATATAAAATATAATAATAGAAATAAACAAATACAGTCAAAAAATACCTTTTAAACTTACAACTTTTTAGTAGTTTTTCCTATACATATTAAGACAGTATACGTGGATCATCACTATGATATATATATATATATATATATATATATATATATATATATATATATATATATATTACTGACCATAAGTTTGGGACCACTTGTATTTATTCTCTAAGAGAAAGAAATAACAAATTTTATGTCTTAGAAGAATAAAAATAGATATATTTCATTGTTGCTCACAATTGTACAATAGTTAAAACCAAAATTAACATAGAGTAATTTCAAGTTTAATTAAAGTTAATTCATATTTTCTTTTTATCAAAGAAACCACCACGAGTCTTTATTACTGCAGAGCAAATACTTGCCATTCTTTCTAATAACTTATAAAAATAAGTTGATGAAAGTGATTTCCAAGCATCCTGCAAGCATTTAAACAACATTTATTCATTTTTAGGAAGTTCATTTCAAACTGTACAATCAATTTTATCCCTTATTCCCCTTCTTTAATAGTGGTTTCTTAACTGCTACACAGCCTTTAAGCCCAGCAGAATGAGGTCGTCTCTTTACAGTAGTAACAGATACTAGATGTTGCAGAGTAGAATTCATTTCAATTGTTAATTCCGGAGTGGTTTTTCTTCTATTCCTCTTGCTAGATATGATCAAGTGCCTATCCTCTACAATAGATGTTACTAGGGGCCTACCAGATATGATATGAAGTGGAAAGATTATACTGAATCCATTGCTAAGTCTGCTACCAAGAAAGTTGATACACTACATTGTGCTAGACCATTTTCTCTCCAGAATCTGTCTCACATATTTATAAGTCCACCATTCATCCATGCTTTGAATATTGATGCCCTATATGGTCCAGTGGTCCTGCTATATTTTTAGAGATGCTTGATAAAAACCAAAGAAGAATCAGCAATATCCTGCCATGGTGTCTCAGCTTCAGTCACATTCCTACCACCATACTGCTGTCATATCTGGTCAGACGCCCATACTGTTCATCTCAGTGTTCTCAACAGGCTCCAAAGGAGAATCTGTTATGTGATAAATTCTGATTTGGCAGCTCTACTCCAGCCACTTTTTCACCGGCGGGATGTGGCTTCTCTCTGTCTTTTCTAGAAATATTTTTATGGCTTCTGTTCCAACAAACTTAAGTCATTGGTGCTCCTACCACAAGAATTTACTTGTGCAACCAGACTGGCAACAAGGTCCCACCCATTTACAGTTACATCTCCCAAATGCAGCTGACAATTCTACTCTATCAGCTTCTTTTCTCACACTTCCCGCCTGTGGAACTCCCTTCCATATACTTGCTTTTCTGATGGCTACAACCTCCAGTAATATAAATGCAATGTCAATTCCCATCTCTTATCCACTGATTACTGATAGCTTGTTTCATAGTCTGAAGATTGTGTTCAAGCCTGAAATAGACTGTCACTACTCACTCTTGACGTTAATGTCCACTTTTGTATTTACACACACTATCTCTGATAATGAGCACTTTAATCCATAAATATAGCATGCCTTAAAATTATATGCTGAAAATTCCTCAGCCTAACCCTCTTTCCAATATGAAAAAATGACCAATCATCATAATTTGTGATGATATCCCTTCTTGGTTGACCTGGGAAGTTTATTATGCAGTTAGCACTTGATGTTTGACTAGATATTTGTTCTTTTTTTTTTTTTTTAATTAATGCTGACTGGCTTAATTACATCTTACAGAAGAAAATGTTCTTCTTGACAATAATTAAACCTGAATTCTTTTTTCAATCAGAAAAAAAACATCTTTTTAACTAAGTGTGCTTTACCATTAAGTCATGAGAAGCCATTTCAGTAAAGCAAGGTTCAAGTATCCCTATTTAAGAAATAAACATCTTTTGTTACAAACCACTAACCTTCATACACAAAACATAAACAAAGTAATTTTAAAGCAATTAACAGATATTTTTAAACTGACATTGTTTTTATTCTTATTCAATTGAAACAAATGTGTAAAGTGTTCATCAATAAGTTACATTTGATTTTATTTCACATGTGACTGAGATGTATAATAAATATAGATATTCTGAGAGGTGGCATTTAAATTTGTCTTTCTCTATTATTTGTTCACTGATAGTGAATTTTAAATGTTTTCACATTAAAAGTGAAAATAGAAGAAAATGAAATGCATTTTTATCACATGATGCTTATATTTCTGGAAAGGAAAAATACCATAAAAACCACAAAAGAGTTAAGTTCCATTCATGGAGGCAGTACTACAGCTGAGAGTAATGTTGTTAAGTGTTTGGTAGATGATGAACAAATTGAAGTGATTAAAAATAATACCAGTCAAATGTTATGTGATATCTCTGAGATACTCCATGTATCATATATTAGTACTCTAGCATAATACAAGGAACTTGGATATGTGAATCACTATTATGCTTTATTATTTCATGAAAGTAATTTTAAAAAAACACATTTCCATCTTCAATTTTCTCCTTAAACACAGTCATAAATGATCCATTTTAGAAAAGAAAGATTACAAGTGACAAAAAATAATTTACAACAATGTGGATCAAAAATAAGTCCTGGGTAAAATTAACTGAGTCACTATTAACCACTCCTAAAAAAGCATTCTTTTATCAAAAGAAGGTGAGGTTGTGCATCTGATGGAGCTGGAAGGACATTGTGTATGAAGAGCTCCTTCCATAAACTCAGATGTTGAATTCAGACAAGTACTATTCCCAGTGGATGTGCGTTGTGGTGCATTGGATATTGACTCGGAATGAGAAATCAGGGAGCTGAGTTCGAATTCCAGCTGAATTCATTGCATTCACTTACACGCAAATACCCTTGGGAAAGGTAGTAATCTATCTCTTCCCTCCAGTTATGGGCTAAGTAATAAAACAGATTGGGTTCTATAGCCTTGGTCAGCAACCAGTCTACCGCAGAAAGCAATGGCAACCTACTGCGGGATAATCTTCTGTCCAGTCAGTCATGTCTCTTTCGAGACATGATCGCTCAAGCGTGTATCACGTATGGCACTTAACTGACTATTCCCAGGTGGAATGATTAAAGCCAACAAATAATGAAAGGTGTCCAGAAGGAGCCAACTGGAAGTGTGTCGTCTTTCACCAGGGTAATGTCAGTCCTCATAAGTTATATAGACCCAGTAGAAATTTGTACATCTTGTCAAGAATGTCCGACTACACCCACTTTATTTACCTGACCTTTCAGCTTTAGATTACCAATTATTTTTGATTTATACAAAGTTCATTCAAATTGAAGAAATTCAATACTCAGGGATCCTGTAAAAACCATGAAGACCATTTCATCAGAAAGTCCTTGGAGGATGTAATCATGAAGCTGCCTCAAAGATGGCTAAAGTTTAGCCAATTAATTGCTGTACATGATAAACAATTGGGCAATCATGGCTTGAAAGTGACATGACTGACTAAGCAAAAGATTTCTCTGCAGTAGGATGCCATTATTTTCTGTGGTAGACTGCTTGCCAACCAAGGCTATAAAACCCAATCTGTTCTGCTATTCCATAACTAAAATAAGAAAGGATGGATTAATATTTCCCAAGGGTATTTGTGGATAAGGGAATGGTTGTGGATCAAAATGGCATGTATGGGCTTGAATAAATCCACAGATATCCAAAGATTGCCTTTGAAATTCATCAAAAAGCACCTAACCTAAGACCAAAAATGATATTATGCATGTTTGGGTAAACTTTCTTTTTTTAGCAGTAAATCTGACAAGAGATTTTACCATAAAAAAAAAACAAAGCCAAAAATTGGGATGTCTATTCAGAAATGAGTACTTAGTATATATATATATATATATATAGCATAGTGATCATCCACGTAGACTGTCTTAATATGTATAGGAAAGAATATTAAAACATTTTGAGTTTGAAAATGTGTTTTTTTGACAGTATTTGTTTATTTCTACTATTATATTTTATATTTCAGACTGCCCTCGGCCCTTCATCAGAAACAAATGATTTTAAAATTTGAATTAGTAACGTATTTCGCGAGATTTTGTGAGGTAGTTTGCTTTTAAGGAACTCATGGCAGGCTGATACTCCTTCAACATGTGGAATGTTCATGTACAGAGACGTAACATCCATCGTTACTAGGATATTATCATTGCGGACTACATACACACACAGAAAGAAAGAAAAATACTGGATTTTAAAATTAAATACACACAAGCTAGGGTTAAATAGGGACTTAGGTGCTTTGAATCTTTACAAATACTTCAATAACTAAACGTTTTTAGATACATTTAAAAATGCTTTTAAAACTTTTTTAGATACAATTAAAAAAACTTTTTATCTAAAACAAATTTACAAGCATTATTAAAGATAGGTTTATGTTTACAAACATAATTTTTAAAAATATCTGGGCTTTCAACATCACTTGATGTACAAACAAAAACTCTCTCAACAAACGCGTCACGTGATGTAAACAGACGTGTCACATGATGTAAACAAACTCTTCATTGACGCCCTCTCGAAATCTCACGAAATACGTTACTAATTCAAATTTTACAATCATTTGTTTCTGATGAAGGACCGAGGGCGGTCTGAAATATAAAATATAATAGTAGAAATAAACAAATACTGTCAAAAAACACATTTTCAAACTCAAAACATTTTAATATTCTTTCCTATATATATATATATATATATATATAGTCATCTGCAGTCAGATCTGTTTCGCTGTATCACAGTTCATCAGTACGGTTAGACATCCAATTGCTTTTAACCCAGGATTGAAACCAAACCAAATTATATTAAAAAGAGTGTGCCTGAGATGTATCAGAAGTGGGTTGTTGGGGAGTGAATAAAATAAATCATCTTATTTAAGGGTCTTTTCTCTCTCAGGCCCAGGAAACTTTCACACCTCTGCCAATTACACAGACATCGATACATTGTCCATTACTGTGAAGGTTGTCTCTCAACAATGGAATCCATAATCAAATAATGTTTGTTACCCAAGAGTCACATAGGTATAAATATATCATTCTTCAACAAGGCAGTAGTGACAACAATAAAATTGATAAAAGCATTAACTGCACTTGAACTACTCAATCATAGAATAAACACAACTCATGATGGAAATGATTCAAAAGAGTTTACTGAAACAGCTTGTTTATTTTAAATGAGCTATACTATTATTCTGTGTGACCAGGGTGTATAAGAATACCTCCCACATAATGGTAAGACGTTGGCTAGACAAAGACACCATTGCCATTAATACTTTACAATTAAACGTCTCTTTGATTTCTTCTCCCAGTATTTTAATTTTAAATTTTTATTAATATGTAACCTTAAAATATTTAAATTTTAATCTTGCTATTAAAAAAAGCAGTAGCTTAACTTTATAAGACTTAATTCCTGTAAACAACGCGTGAACTTAAATTCAAATCTATTTAAATGTGAGTTTGAAATATGCACCTGATGATTGCATAATGCATGAAACTCTGAGTCGTGCCATAGATGTAGGATAATATGTATATTTATTAATACATATATATAGAATATAGCTCTGTTCATACAATGAGCACTCTTTTATTCACACCTGAATAATAATACTATATGTATGTGCACCCTCATACATAATTTATTTTTTATCATTTCACCCGAAGCAAGGCATTCCACTGCCACTATTGCGCAGGGGGTTACATAGGGGAAAGTGATGAGAAAGAGTGGTTAGTTATAGGAAATGTCTGAAGGAGGGTTATAGACGGATGAGGATACTGAGGATGTGGGTTGCGTAGATGGGAAGAGTGAGAGAATGGATGTGAGTTAGTGTGATGAGAGGTGTCTATTGACCTTATATTTAAATTCCTGGAGATTGTAGCTGTTGGGGAAGCAAGTATATGGAAGAGAATTCCACAGGCAAAAAGTGCGAGAAAAGAAGCTGTTAGAGTAGAAATTGCAGTTACATTTTATCTGTTTCACTGTAAAAGACTGGGACCTAGTTGCTAATCTAGTATCTTGTGTAAATTCATACCTAGGGGGCACCAGTGATCTAAGTTCATCAGAGCAGAAGCCGTGAAAGTATTTATAGAAGAGGCACAGGGAAGCCATGTCGTGCCGGTGAGAGAGTGACTGCAGCCAGGCTACCAAGTTGGTATCAATCACATTACAGATTCTCCGTTGTATTTTGTCAAGAACCCTGAGAAAAATAACCAGGGAACCTGACCAGATGTGGCCACAGTATTCAGTACACAGGCAGATGGTAGATTTATATATGTGCAGGATGGACTCAGACGAGAAAAACTCACGAGCACTGCACAGAAAACCAACTTTCATAGTAGAAGATTTAGCAATGGATTCAATATAATCATTCCACTTGAGGTCCGCTGAGAGTGTGAGGCCAAGGAGGCATAGTGTTTTACTCAGAGGGAGGCTAGCCTGTTCCATGCTAATGGGAGGTAGAAGCGATTGTCTATGATGATTAATTGATAGCAGCTTCATTTTGGAAGCATTAAAATTTATGAGCCATTTCTTCCCCCAGTCCATCACGGATTGGAGGTCCTTCTCAAGTTCGGCAGCGAGGTTCACTTTATCACCCACACCAGATTTTCGATCGAGGCATATATTAATTTACATCACAATATATATATTTAATGTATCCAGGCAGAAGATAATTTTCTAAACATATACTGTTAAATATAAGAGACAATGAATGTCTATTATGTTTATGAGCCGTTCTAAACACTGAATTAATTAAACAACATTTCTTAGAAAAAAATAGTCATGTAGGTAATATCAGACAGATTTTAGTCAACAATACAATAATCCTCACTCATACACACAGTAAAAAGAACCTTCAGATATTGGAGTCCATCTACATTAAATCCAAACAACCCATACTTAATAAAATCACATTTAAATCTGGTCATAGCACATTACATTGCATTTAAATACATGGTTCTGTTGTCATTTCAAGCTCTCATGTGGTGTGACGTCATAGAACCGCATTACAAATTTACAAACTTTGTTTGCTATTTTTGGTGACTGTTATTGTTGCTTAGCAAAGTTTTATGTCAACACAAGATAAAATTGTCGCTGATGGTGGATGTTTTTATGTTAACATCCTTGTAACCTCTCTGAAGATGGCTTATGTTAGCAAAAGCTTAGATTCAACTTAATAAAAAAATTATCCAAATGTTGAAGAATTTTTGTCTTTATTTTCACCTGAAATTAAAGCTAAAATACAATGTTTAGAATGGCTCATGATTAAACATAATAGACATTCATTGTCTCTTATATTTAACAGTGTGTATATATATATATAGAGAGAGAGAGAGAGTGAGAGAGAGAGAGAATGAGAGTAAGAAATGAAATTAAATGCCAATTTATCTGTTCTTATTATAAGTTTTGTGGTAATAGTATACAATTGTCTGAAAGCTTGAGAAAGTAATTTAATTTTATTTGTTATTATTAATGCTCTAAATCTCAATATTGAGCAGTTTAATTTAAGAAATTACTTGCTTTAAATGCATTATCTTTCAAAAATACAATGCTGGACTTTTTCTTTATAAAACACGATGTATATATATATATATATATGGTGCAATGAATAAATTATTCAAACATGAAAATAATACTAATAATTCATTTTAACAAATATATTTATGAAAATTACACAAAAATATCTTCAAATACTAAACAGTAAATTTATTTTTAAAAATTTTCATTGGCGTCTTCCATGTCCTCTAGATGCCTTCAGAACCTCCTGCAACTCTTCCAGATAGTATCCTTGTTTAAGTTGATAAATGCTATCATAATCCTTGTTTGATGTTACGAGTTTTGTCTCTCACTCAACTGTGCCCCACACATAATAGTCAAGAGAGTTTCAGCCTGGAAAGTAAGCTGGCCAGATGTAAGTGGTGATATGGTCACAGAAATTGTCTGACAGCCATAACTTGGTTCCCCTGCTTGTGTTGCCAGACATAGGGTTTTCCAGCAGCCACCCTCTTGACCCAGGACTGCACTACCAACTCAACGCACTTGATGTAGGCGTACAGGTTGAGGCTGAGGCCTTGTGAGAAAATGAATGGAGGCATAAACTCTTCATCATTAGTGATCACTCCTAAAACCATGTTGTTGACTGGATATATAATCCAACTCTTTCCGAATCCTCTGCACTGTTCTCAGATTGATACCCAAACACTCTGAAATGTTCATATTAGAGTTTCTGGCATGAAGTACAGTACAGCATGTTTTCTTCAAATTTCTGGCAGAGTGACTTGCATCATGGTGGTCTTTTTTTCACAGATGATGCCCAACTGACCCTACCATATAGTCCAGTCAATAAAATCAAAGACAAACAACTGTAAAAATAAAAAATTTTGACAAGTTACCCATCACACTCTGTATATATATATATATATATAGTGTGTATTTGGGAAACAATCTCTCTTTTATAGAGGTTTCATTGAAAATGACAGATAAGGTATTATCATTAAGTTTTTTTATATAATTTTTCATGTGTTCGTATATTTTTTTCTTTTCAGAACTTAAATTAGATAAGAACCGTCCAAAGATTTTGTACTTTTGAGTGCTTTTGGCTACACTTTTTGTCATTATCAGGTATTAATTTTGTTTTACTTGTAAATAAACATGTAAAAAGTTTATGCATGTTTTATGTCTTGTGTATGTTAAGTTCTGAAACCAGAAAGCACTTTGTTACTGTGTTCATAATTGATGTCATTAAGTGTAGGATTTCTCTTTTTTATGAGGAATGCCTCCATTATTTTTAATCTTCTTTCGCACGTGGATGATGCTATTATGTATTTATTATCAACGATATCATGGATAGTTATTAAAAGATTTCTATGTGTGTTTAAATGAGATGAGATAAAACTGTTGTGAAAATGGTGTAAGGTCAATCTTCTCATCAGGTTTGTGGTGGTATAGTCAATGTAATTGTTTACGGATTTGAATAGTTGAGGAATATAGTTCTTCAAAGGACATAGAAATTCGTAAATGAAACTGGTTCTCTGCAGTTTAGATTTTGAAGGTGAATTATTATTATTGATAATGAGGTTGGTAGTTTTGAATTTTGTATAACAAATAATTAATTTAATTTTCTTGTTTGGATTGGTCAGTGTTACATAATCTCAGATGATATTGCAAAGTGAAGATTCATCCTGTCTGTAGTTATTGTGCATTTGATTTTTGCAAAAAATATGAATATTGTTGTATTTGTCTGGGTATTTATGGTTGAAATTGGTTATGTTACAAAGAAAAAGTTTAATATGGTAATCAAGTAAATAATTTGCTGCTGTTGATAACTTTCTTTCAAAGTGTGTATTTCTTTAAAGAAAAGCAGTTAGGAAGATGAATTCTTGTACGCTCTTGTGAAGAAATTTTTGCTTACGCCGACTTTGTATCTAAGAGGACATTGACTAATAAAATTAAGGTGGCAAGCATTTTTGCTCATGAGTTTTTTATAGTCTGAAGTTGTGAAAGAATTATTACTAGAATCTACAAAAACATCCAGAAATGGGAGTTTGTTTTTTTGGCTAAGCTTATATGTGAAGTTGAGAACAGAATTTTTTTCAAAATTAGCTTTAAGATGATCGATTTTGTTTTTGTTGTCAGCTAAAAGGAAAATATCATCAATGTATCAAACATATATTTTTGGTTTAGTAACTTTTTTAAGAACTATATTCTCAACATGGGACGTCTAAAAATTTGAGAAATATGGACTAAGAGGGTTTCTCATTCTCACAGCATTACTTTGGGTATAAATATTACCAAGATGATTGTAAAAAGGTACTATATGCATAAACTTTGTACAAGTTTATTTATAAGTAAAACAAAATTAATTCTTGATAATGGATAAAAGTATAGCCAAAGGCACTCGAAAGTACAAAAGCTTTGGACAATTCTTATAAAATTTGAGTTCTGAAAAGAAAAAAATTATACGAACACATGAAAAATAATATAAAAAACTTAATGATAATACCTTCTCTGTCATTTTCAATGAAACACATGCACACACAAACACACATATATATACATATATATACATATATATACATATATATACATATATATATATATATACATATATATATATATATACATATATATACATATATATACATATATACATATATATACATATATATACATATATATATATATATATACATATATATACATATATATACATATATATACATATATATATACACACACACACACACACACACACACTGTATTTTGTTTAGTTAACTACAACTAAGCCAGGTTGCTGAAAATTTCAAACCATTAATTCATGTTAATTTTTCAGAGAAGAGAGTTACATAAAATTAGATTAGAATCTGCAAACCCTAAAATTAGCATTGTCTAGCAAGATGCATAAAGCAAAAATAACTAAAATTTTAAGGAAATTTTATCTGGTAATTGCTTAGTTTTTTTAAAATTATTATTATTATTATTATTATTATTATGAGGATAAGTCAAAAATTTGCTACACTTTCATGTCTTTAGACAAGAGTTCAGAAAAATTTTGACTCTTACTATTATTGAATATATGATAAAACCCTTCAAGAGAGAAATTCCATTTGGCTTGATGAAATCAAGTAAATTAGTTTAGAAAAAAGTGCAAGCTTCAATTTTTAGGAGAGTCTTCAAAATCCAGAGGGTACTATTACCCACAACTTTTGGTTTATAGTGTATACTCTGTATTGAGCACTTTTTTATGAAAGTAAATGCAACAAACAGTAGGGTTTTTTTTATCTATCTGTTTTGTTTTTTTTTTCACTTTATTTTTAATCATTTCACCCCAAGTAAGACAAAACTGCCACTATTACACAAGGGGTTACAGAAGAGGTGAGTGATGAGAAAGAGGAACAAGTTACAGGAGAATCAGAGAATGGGTAAGGAAAGGATGAAAATACAGGTGTGAAGAGAGCTGCATGAGAGTAGAGTGGAAAGGAAGAAGAACATGACACAAATATTGTCAGGGAAAGGATGTGAGTGAAGAAGACAAGAGATGGCAATTGACTTTGCATTTAAATTCTTGGAGATTGTAGCTTTCCTTATAATATTTAGCTCCCACCATGGAAGAGCACTATCTACATTTAGTTTTATTTCTTACTCTAACAATAAAAAAACAAATTTTGGAATTACTCTCATAAACATTTTCAGATGCTTATAGTACAACTGTGTAAATTTTCAAGAAAATCGGTTCAGCCGTTTCAGAGTCTATAGGTAACAGACACACACACTTACAGACACACACACACAGACAAAGTTCCCTTTATAAATAAGTTTAGATTAGATTTAGATATTACATAAAAAATATTTTCTTAAAATTAATACTTATTTGGTTTTCATAACTCCAATATACCTTAGTATACCATAATTTTTAATTAAAATTTTAACCTAAACAATTTAGCCTCTTTAACAAATACAGTAGTATAAAAGTTAAATTTAAAAAAAAAAAATCTGATCTGCTGTCAAAAACTAATGTCTACACACTTGAATAATGTATGTTCCTAGTATCTTCCCTAGACAAATAAAAAGTGTCATTTTATCATGACATAATTCAACAATTGCCTTCATGCAACCTAAATGTTCAACTTCAGAGTTCAACCTAATTCTGACTTTTGATTGAGTAATACAGGCACCAAAATACTAACACACAGGAAAATCTCAATAGAAACGAAGAAAAGAGTGCTAGACTGCTACGTGATGTCAGTTCTTCAATACGGCAGTGAATGCTGGACAATATCATTGAAAATGAGGACAAAACTGGAAGCGGCCGAAATGTGGTTCTACAGAAGGATGCTTCGGATAACGTGGACTGAGCATACAAGCAATGACGAGGTGTTAGAAAGAATGGCAACAAAAAGGAAATTGATGCTGAGCATCAGGAAGAGACAACTGAAGTTCCTGGGACACGCAATGAGGAATGAGAGCCTGGAGAACCTGATACTGACTGGCCAGATAGAAGGAAGGAGTGACAGAGGAAGGCAGAGGATAACATATTTGCAGGGCCTGATCAGGTGGATGACGGAACGGGGGGTTGCCAGGAGCAACAGGAGCAAACATACTAAGAGCCACAAGGGATAGGGAGACGTGGAGAGCCATGATCGCCTACGTCCTGAAGGGACAGGGCACATAGATGAAGAATAATAATACAGACACACCCATAATCACATTGTTTAACTTCCTTCACCCACTCCACCATAACTTTCTGAATTACTATGAATTCATTTTATATTTTTTTAAATAAATCATTTTCATCATTTGTATCTAAAATATCACCTGAAGAACAATAATGTTCTGAAACATAACATTTTCTTTGTAGTTATATAATGCTCTTATAAACTATTGGTAACAAAATTACTATATATATATATATATATTACTATTCAATTTTTTCTGTATGCAATGTCCATTCAGGACATTAGTGATCATGGTTCTTCACAATTTCTTGTACTTTGTAGCTCTTTATAATTTTTTCTTTTTGTTATTTCTCATAAGCCATGTTCCACGGTTTCATGTCATTTTGCTCTTTAAGGCAAAAAGACAGAGAAAAACATCTCCTGTGAATAAAACAAGTAGAATTAAAGAAAAATAGTAAAAGAAACCAGGCATAATCTCAGTTGGAATGCCTAATTTCAGCTAAGAAAGACAGTGAAATTTCCACTGTTCTTAAATTTGTATTTTCATTCTTATGCATGGTAGACCAAACAAAGAAATATAATTCTATTTGGTATAATAGAAAGAAAAATAGAAAAAAAATTCAGTTTAATGTAAGTGAGTAGATAATATGAAAAAAAAAAAACAGAATGGTTCAATAAGAATGAACACAGACTGGAAAAAACTGCAGAGCATATACGTAGCAGTTATATAGAAAAAAAAAAAGATAAAAGATATAGCAGGAGGGAATAAATCTAAAGGAGAAGCAAAAAAAAAAGGGACGACAAAAAATAAAAAAAAATATAATGGGGCACATGATAACAGGTCATATGGAAAAGATGGAAAAATCTATAATATTAAAATCAGAGATTTGATCAACATTGACAAAGATCAAGGAGAATCAATCAGCAGCACCTGATGAGACTGTCAAAGGGATATTGACAGAATGAGACAATTTTAGAATGAACAGTGTTACCAGTGACAAATAAAATATATGACAATGAGAAAATACTGAAAGATCTTAGTAGATCAATCTATCTTGTGCGAACAAAAAACCAGGGGCAAAGGTATGCATACTGCATCAATCAGCTTGATGAGCCATGTCACTAAAAATTAGAATTTTAATAATCATGTTCATAGCAGAATTAGACTGAAACAGGGTAAAAGTTATTGGAACAAAAAGTGTTATTTTTATACACAGAATTCTATCAGAGTGAACAATACAAATGCAGAAAGAGAAATAGATATTTTTAATAGATTATGTATATTGGTAATATTACCCATTTCTTTACAAAGAAACATTCAACATTCATTGATTGAACAGTCAGTACAACTTTCAGCTAATATTTATAAATTCCTACTCTTAAAATTTGTTGCATTCATTTACACACAAATATCTTTGGAAAAGGTATTAATCTGCCTCTTCTTCCTCCAGCTATGGGTTAAATAACAGGACAGATTGGGTTCTACAGCCTTGATTGGCAACTAGTCAAACACAGAAAGAAATGGCAACCTACTCTCAGAAAACCTTCTACCTAGTCAGTCGTGTTTCTTTTGAGACATGATTGCCCAAGCATGTATCACATATAGCAATTAACTGACTCTTAAAATAAGTTTTTCAGGAAAATGGGTTTCTCAATTCCAGTTACAGTTATTGTTCTTTCCAGTACTGATGGGAGTTTCCTTCCTCACCTTTTTTGTTGAAGTAGTGTGGAATATCAACATCTTATGTCATTATTTTCACTTCAAGTTACATGTGTTATCTATTTTAGTTGTCGCTGTTGCTGAAAGTCTTTGAATGAAATGGTTTCTGTTATTTTGTATAATTCTTTGTGAGTGATTCTGTAATGGCAGTTGATGAAGCTCAAAGAAAGATAGCCCTTTCTAATATCTACAGGTGTGATTTGCTTGAAGCCATTTGTAACCATTGACCCAAGAAAGCATATAGCTGATAGTTAATATATTTCTGAATGAGTCAAAGTTAAAAGGCATTTATCAGGTAATGAGATGAGAAGCTCTTTGGAATGCTAGTAAAGCTTGAGTTATACGGAAAAAAGATTTTCATATAATCTATAACCACAACTTACATTGTTTGGACTATTGTTCTCATTTTTACTGCCATGTTTATGATGTTTCAGCTATTGTATGCCATGGTCTTTTTCAGGTGCTAGGAATTTTAAACTGAACCCTTTATTACGTAGTAAAGGGTTCAGATTAAAATTTATAACTTCTGAAGAAGGCCAGAGTGTACAACAGCTGAAACATGGAAGTAAAGAGGAGGACAATAGTCTAAACAATGTAAATAGTGTAAATACTACCTCTTCTCAGAAGTATAGACAAATCTATAACCTCTACTGGGAAAAAATAATTAATATGTCTAGGACAAGTTCAGTGAAGATGCAAAAAAGAGAAAGGGAAATTTAACAAAATCTTTTCTCACCCGACTTATTTTACCTGCAGATCATAACAATTTTAAGAGAACCTACCAGAATTTATTATTCATCAATGTAACCTTAAAAACATATACTATGCAGATGAAATAATGTTGATAACAGCTTCAAAAAATAAACTGAAAGAATTATTAAACAATTTAGTCAAAGAAAGCGAGAATATAATACTAACTGTTAGCAAAAGGAAAATATGGATGTCAGTAAAAAATATAGCCTCAGTTACTTATTACATACTGAGGATGTCAAAAATCAAGCAGGTACAGAAATTTAACCCTTTAGATAGTTTAGTAATTGTAAACGGAAAGTGTCACATAGTAATCATAAAAGTGGTTAATAATAGCAAAAGATCTCTTTCAGAAACTATACAAAGTATAAAGCAACCAGAAAATTTTGTTAGAACAAAAAAATAGTGCTGGACGGCTACGTTATATCTAATCTATATGGCCGTAATTGCTGCAAAAGTCCCTTACAGACTGGCAGTAAAAAAGATGTGGTCTTACTGACAAATATTGAGAATAAAATGGACATAGAATGTGACAAATGAGGTGATTTTGAGAAGAATTAGTCAGTTAATTGCCATAGGTGATACATGCTTGGGCAATCATATCTCAAAAGAGACATAACTGAGTAGGGATGAGGTTTTCTCACAGTAGGTTGTGATTTCTTTCTGCGTTTGACTAGTTGCCGATCAAGGCTATAAAATCTAACCTGTCTCTGCTATTCAACCCATAGCAGGAGGGAGAAGAAATGAATTAATACCTTTCCCGTGCCTAAGTGAATAAAATGAATTCAATTGGAATTCGAACTTGGCAATCTGATTTTTCATTCTGAGCCAATATCCATTACACCACAACACACATTGGAACTACAAAAAAACTGTTGCAAAACTTAAATTTTTAGAGATATTTATTAAAGAAAAGGCGGATTAGAGAATTTAACAAAGTGTAAAACCTAAGAAACAGTAAGTAAACTAGGTGATGAGTCTGGATGGCAGAACAAGGACCATAAACAAAAAAGGCATGAGAAAAAAAGTAAAAATTAGAATATTGAAGGAAGGGAAGTTGTGGAGAGACATGATTGGAGATGGTATATAAAAGAAGAATGAATGGAAAGGATCACACTGAAAACATTTTGGTGAAGGGACTTAGAATTACTTAGAGTAATGAAGTGTGGAAAGTTGTGGAGAGACATGATGGAAGATGGGTGAACAAGGATGATAAAGAGGAATAGCAAAGAAGTAAATGTTACACAAAACAACAAAAGAAGAAGTTTCGGAAAGCTATGACTGTTTGCACCCATGAATGGACAAAGGGAAAAACAGAAAAAGGAAGAAAACTAAGTAAAACATTTTATATTTTGTATTTTTTGGCTGGACCAATGATGACGAAAATGATGATGATGATAAAAACAATGTCTACAACCTCAAAGTCAATCGACTCCTATCCGCCTGAAAAATAATATTAAAAGTCATGATCATAATAATAATGGGATACGAAATGGAACTTAAATTAATATTACAAAGTGAAAAATAATACAAATATGTATTGACGATTCAAATGAGGTTTGAATCATTAATAAAATCCCCTATTGCTTATTTTATCCACATATTTGGGTCATTAAATTCCACTATAAATGCAAATGACTGAGTTGTATTCATCAATTGTGGCTCTTCAGGGAGTTTCCTTTTGGGCCTTGAGAAGAGATAATCCAAAGCTATTGGCTGATTTCATACTGAAGGTATGACCAATCAAAAGATTTCTTACAAAATTCAAACAAATCGAGGTAGTTTTAAGTATTCTGGTGTCGATTTAGCTCAAATATAAAACTTTGCTTAACAGCAATAATATATATAAAAAAAAATAAGAGTTTTTTTTATTTATATATAATAGAAAAATCTTTATAATTATGTTTTCTTTTCATAAATATTTCTAAGAAATTTAAGGCTATGACAATTGTAATTGTGGATTCTCATTTTGACAAAAATAGAAATTATTGTGAATTGAATGAGAAAGGAATAGATGCTAAGCTTTAGTCAAGAATCAACAATAAAAATAGTTCTCTCTTATATTTATTATTTGAAGTCAGACTAATATCTTTATCTTTGTCACAATGTTGTGCTCTTCAACTTTCTTCAGGTCTGGGTAATCTACAGAGAATTTCAAAATGAACCATTTAATCTATGGTATTAGCTTGTTCTTGCACCAATGTAAATAATCAAAAAATTTTAAAACCTCATTCAAAAAATTCAGTCTTATCATGACTTGTTTCAATTTAATTTTTATTTCCATTAAAAACAGAAGTGACAATATAAATATAATTATATTACCTTTAATTTTTAAATAAATTGTCACTAAATGAAGCATTGTCAACTCTTACTAATCTTGATTCATATTTTTTATATTTTATTTCTGTTGCATTCTTCACGTTTCCAACCAGAAAAAAATTTGTGATGAAAGAAATACAAAAATTAATAATGGTTGATATTTAAGAAGCAATGAAAATAATATTAAATCATTTCAGTCCAGGGAATGATGGGTAATTTGACTTACATGGACATTTTGTTTGAACTTTTCATCTGTAATATCAAGGATACTTTTTTTTAAAAATACTTGAAACTCTGTAAGAATCAATAATGTTATCTTTACTTTTATTTTTAGATGAAGCACTTTCTATCCTGAAAGCTTACGACAGGTAGCCTTGGATTATGCAAGACTAAAGTTAGTTTGTATGAAAACATGGGTTTGTGATTAAAAGTTGTTTATTTTACAATTGGTATGTTTTTTTTTTGGTTTCAAATTATCTAAAAATGTTTTTATTTCAAGAACAAAATATTATGAAAGAGCACAAAAAGGACAAAAAATGTGTGTTAACAATGAACTCTCCAGAGGAAATTGTTTGTGAACTGGAGGAAATATCAGAGTAGGCTTGTTTGGCCCACATATTATAGTTAGCTGTCCTGTGAATCAGAAACAGGTTTTTCACTCAGTATCCAAATTGTATTCAAGGTAGAATTTTATCTTTGCAAAAAAAAAAAACAAAAAAAACAAAAAAAAAAACAAAAAAAAAACACATTCATTGACACTGGTCTGTAGAAATTCTATGGGTTTTAAGTGAGATTATCTCCTATCTCATACTTCTCGCATTCTTTGCCTGTCTCTTCTTATTTTCTCCCTTATCCCTGACAATACAACTAAAATTATACATTATCTCATGTCTCTGCTTTTTTCTCACAATGGGCTTGTATATTCTCATTCCCTCCATTATTCCTCTCAATACAACAAAATCATCCTTTATCTCATAACACTTCTCTCACCTTTTATATGCATCTTCTCATTCTTTCCCTTATCCCTACCAATACAAATAATTCATCTTTTGTCTGTATCTTCTCATTCTCTTCCTTATCCCTACCAATACAAATAAATTCATCTTTTATCTCATGCCTATTCTTTTCTTACACCCTGTGCCTGTATCTTCTCTTTCACTCCCTTATCCCTAACAATACAAATAAAATCATCCTTTATCTCCTCTCCTGCATCTTCTTTTCTCACACCCTTTGCCCATATCTTCTCATTCTCTCCTCCTCTTCTTCTTCTTCTTCTTCTATGTGCCCTGTCACTTCACGATGTAGGCGATCATAGTTCTCCACGTCTCCCTATCCCTTGTGGCTCTTAGTATGTTTGCTCATGTTACTCCTGGCAACCCCCGTTCAGTCATCCACCTGCTCAGACCTTGCAAATATGTTATCCGCTGCCTTCCTCTGTCTTTCTATCTAGCCGTCAGTATCAGGTTCTCCAAACTTTCCTTCCTCATTGCGTGTCCCAGGAACTTCAGTTGTCTCTTCCTGATGCTCAGTATTAATTTCCTTTTTGTTGCCATTCTTTCCAACACTTCATCGTTGCTTGCATGCTCAGTCCACAATATATGTATCATCCTTCTGTAGAACCACATTTCTGCTGCTTCCAGTTTTGTCCTCATTTTCGATGATATTGTCCAGCATTCACTGCCGTATTGAAGAACTGACATCACATCGCAATCCAGAACTCTTTTCTTTGTTTCTAGATCCTGACGAATACAACTAAAATCATCCTTTATATCATGCCTATTCTTTTCTCATACCTTGTGCCTGTATCTTCTCATTCACTCCCTTATCCTTAACAATACAAATAAATTCATCCTTTATGTCATGCCTATTCTTTTCTCACACCCTGTGCCTCAATCTTCTCATTCTCTATCATATTCTTACCAATATAACTAAAATCATCATTTATCATGCCTCTTCTATCACCCTTTCTGAGTATCTTCTTAGTCTTTCTCTTATTCCTCACAATACAACTAAAATCATCCTTTTTTTAAATCATTTCAACCCATGCAAAGCAATGAAGCCATGAAGATCTAAGGAGTTACTGAATGTGTGAAAATAAGAAAATAGAAAACCTTAAAGAACAAGGACAACAGAAGAGTAATCAAGTAAAAAATGATTGACATTGTGTTTAAATTTTTGAATATCAAATTTGGCTAGAAAGCTAAAAGAGAGTTCCACTAGTGAGAAATGTGAGAAAAAAAAAGTTAGCATAGAACTTATAGATACATGTTGGCAATTCAAATGTAAAATGAGAAGAACATTTGCAAATTTTTTACAGCACTTGAATTCATAAAGTCTTGGAGTAGATAGATCTATCTATCGCCCGGTTCACACTCCACCCACGTCTATTGAACAGGTTAAGAGGCTCATCCCTTGTTCCCTCTTTAAGATGTGGTTTCCGGCTTTCTCTTTTCCAATCTTCTCACTTTGTTTTTTGTTTGTTTTTTTTTAATTGGAGTAGATAGACTAAGCTATCGCCCGGTTTGACACTCCACCCACGTCTATTGAATAGGTTAAGAGGCTCATCTCTTATTCCCTGTTTAGGATGTGGTTTCCGGCTTTCTCTTTTCTAATCTTTTCACTATTACGTAGCCCCCTGCACATCAGTGGCATTACCGCCTTGCTTGGGGGTGATACAATTAAAAAAAAAAAAAAAACCCTAGCAGAGAGTTCAGCTGAATAATTACCATGAAACTATTGATAGAAAAAGCACAGTGAAGTGACTGAAACTGAGATACCAGGTTAGGACTGATAATATTGCTAATTCTTCTTTGGATTTTATCAAAAATCCCTCAATATATAGCATGCGCATCGAGGCATGTGTGGCCAAGATATTCTAAGCATGAATAAATAGTAGACTAACAGATATGTAAGATAGGTTCCGGAGAGAAAAATGGTCTAGCACAACACGGGAAACCAATTTTCTTAAAGACCAAGCAATGAATTCAATATAATCTTTCTACCTTATGTTGGTCAAGAATGTTAGTCCAAGAAGATGCAATGAGTCACACTCTTCGGGGTTAACATCAGCCATGCTGATGGGAGACAGGAAGGAGTCTCTCAAATGATTAATAGAGAGAAGTTTAATTTTGGAGGCATTAAAATATATAAACCATTCCCTGGCCCAGATTGTAGATCATTTGACCGCATTGAACTTGTTAGATTTGCTATAAAACAGGAATAAAGAGCTGTATTATCAGCATAGATACTAACTTGAGAACTGATACGATCAGAAAGGCCATTGATGAGAATTAAGAATAACATATGTCCAAGGATGGAGTCCTGTGGAACCCCTGCATTAGTACAAAAGGTGGCCATTCAACACAACTTTCATTTTGCAGTTTGATAAAAAAGACTGAACCAGTTCACAAATTTTTCCAGAAATACCATAACATTACAACTTTTGAGAATGACTGGTATGCCAAAACCTATTGAACACTTCCAAGATATCCAAAGCAACAGCCTGAGCTTCACCATTTTTATTGAAAGCTTGAAAGACTATTTTGGGCAAAAATCATTAAAACACCAGCAGCTAAACTAGAGAAGCAAAAGTCATATTGCATGTTAAAAATCCCTGCAATGTGAGTTGCTTAATCATTTCAGAGTTAATTAGGGCTGCTAGTAGTTTACAAGAAATCAGAGATCCAAATTCAAATTCCAGTAGAATTTTTTGCAATCACTTATGCACAAATACCTTTGAGAAAAGTATTAATCCATCTCTTCTACCTCCACCTATAGGTTGAATAGCAACACAGATCAGGTTCTATAGCCTTGGTTGGCAACTGCAGAAAGTAATGTCAACCTACTGTGGGAAAATCTGTGCAGTCAGTCATGTCTTTTTCAAGTTTGAGTTTTGTTTAACAGTATTTCAACTTCTGTGGGTAATTTAATGCCAAAAATGTGGGGCTTAAGGTTTTTTTTTAATGTTTGATTAGAGTGAGAAGGTTGATTAAGCCAGATTTTAATGAACATTTTTTGTTTTTATTCATTTTTTCTTCAATAATGTATTGTTGATAATATTTTTTCTTCTCAAATGTATATTTTTCTATAAAACTTTATTTTTATACTCTCATAGTGTCTTCACCACAGTTTTGGAGTTAACTATTTGTCCATAGCTGGAACCCTAACAGGTGCTACCACTCCAGGTCAAGGTGGACCTGAGAACAACAGCAGTTAAGAGGTGGTCCCATGCTCCTCACAACCTTCCAATCAGAGGCCTTGCTGCCAGATGCAGTTTACCGTCATGTCCAGGATCCATCTCTTTTGAAACATGATCGCCCAAACATGTGTCACATATGACACCTAACTGAGTAGTTTGCCAGAAAGTGATTAGTAGGCGAGTAGACTGAGTTTCATTTCTCTTCTCATCTCTCACCCTTTTCCTGTATCTTCTTTATTCTCATGGGCTTATGGCCTATCACGTTGAATACCGGTTCTCGCTCAATCACCGAAGTTAAGCAATGTTGAGCCTGGTCAGTACTTAGATGGGTGACCGCTTGGGAATACCAGGTGCTGTAAGCGCATAGTGACGGATGTGCGTTGTGGTGCAGTGGATATCGGCTCGGAAAGAGAAATCAGTGAGCCGAGTTCGAATTCCAGTTGAATACCCTGTATTCACTTAAGCACTGATACCCTTGGGAAAGGTATTAATCCGTCCATTCCCTCCAGTTATGGGTTAAATAACAAGGGTAAGACTTGGTGACCCTGCTCTTAAAAACAAATCCCAATGAATCGTGAAAAAGAAAAATGTTGTAAAAATAAAATAACCTTACCCAAAAATCATTCGTTATGACCTTAAATGATCCCATAAGGATTAATAGGTCGTTAAGCCTAAAAAACAAACAAACAAATCTTTCTCACCCTTATACCTTCCAATGCAACTAAGATTATCAGTTATAAACTTTAATATTTATATATATCTTCTCATTCTATTCCTCATACCTTTTCATCTTCAGTGATTTTCTATGTTTTAATCTTTTGTACAAATATTGATTAGTTTGCAATGCAATAAAGAATATATAAATCTTCTTTTATTGTAACCACTCTTTTGTGTTTCCTTTGCTCTATCTCTCCATAAAGAATTTTACTAAATGGCAATATTTATGCCTTTCCATTTCTACATGCTTTTCAATCTTTTATTTATTGTCTCCTGATATCTGGTCAGCAAGATTTTCTCTTTACCTTGCATTCATATCTAACCCATCACCACTTTTTCTACATGTAAGTATACTTAATTTTTCCTCTCACCCATTTTTTTGTTTTTTTTCATCTTTCAATGATTTTCTTAGTTGTCGCACTTCCCTTTTCACACCTTCATATCTTTTCACTTCTTCTTTCTATTTAATTTTAATTTTATCCAAAATAACATAAAAATTATTATTTCAAAATAATAGCATATTTCATATGATTTATGGGTTGGATGGATCTTAGCCCAAGGGCTGGCTCATGGAAATTCCAAGAGTTTTAATAACTAAGATTATCAATAAGAATTACCACTCTTTTCTCACCTTTTACCTTCGCTGTATTTTATTATCTCCCTTGTCCTTTTCAGTGTCCATTACCTCACCAAGATTTGAACTAAATACCATACAAATATAGAACATTTTCATTTTCTATTGCATCCTCTCTATTTCTTTTCTTTTTCTCTATCTCTCTCACCAGCAGAATGTGGATTCTCTCTGTCTGTTCTACAAATATTTCATGGCTTCTACTCGGACAAGCTTAGCTCACTGATGCCCCTCCACAAGAATTTACTCGAGCAACCAGACTGGCAACAAGGTTTCACCCTTTTACAGTTAAATCAACTAAATGCAGCTGCCACTTCTACTCCAGCAACTTCCTTTCTCGTACTTCTCCCCTGTGTAACTCCCTTCTGTATCCTTGTTTCCCTGAGAGCTACAATCTTCAAGAATTTAAATGCAATGTCAATTCCCATTCTTGACTCCAGTTCTTCTCTTGTCCTTTCCCCATTACCTCATGAATCTTATTCTTTTCCTTTCCCACTTTACCCTTACAACTGTCTTCACACTGGTATTCTTATCCTTCTCTGACACCCCCTGTAACTGGTTCATCTTTCTCTTCGCTCTCCTCCTGTTTAAACTTTCTCTCTTATGTAGCCCCCCTGCATATCAGTGGCAGTAACATCTTGTTTGGGGTGAAATGCTTTAAAAAAAAAAGTACTGTATTTTTTGACATCTTTCCATTCTTTACAATCTTTCATTGCCTCTTGATATCCAGCCAACAAAACTTTTTAAATAGCTCTTTCTTTCATCACACCCCCTTTGGTCTCTACCTATATATGTACATTTATTTTTTCCTTTCACCTAGTAGTCTTTTTGTTTGTATTTCTTTCAATGTACCCTCCTTTTGTGATTCTTCCTAGCTTGTAAAATTAAGATAAAAGACATATTAATAGGAAATTCATGATGGTTGGTCATGATTCAACTAGTAAAAAAATTCAAGATAATTTTCTTACTAAAAGCCATAGACTGATGTTTTGAATAGGTTTGATGAAATGCAAACAAAATTAAGATGAAAGAAACTCTAAATAAAATTAATAATGGTTAATAATGATTCATTTAACAAATAAAGGTAATATTATTATTAATGGTCATAGACTGACAGTTTGAATAGTTGTGATGATAAGCAATTAAGATGAAAGAAATACTACTCAAAAATGAATATTGGTTGAAACTGATTTTTCTCATGAAAATTTTAAAATATATGCAAAATAATATAACTACTATTATTAATAGTAGTGTAAATAAAGCCTTCCTATATATAGGAAACATTACTGAAAAGGATGTTAAAATTTGCCTGGACCACCTTGAATAAAATGAACATAATATGGAAATCTGATCTATGAGGCAACCTCAAACAGAGTCATTCAAGCCGCTATAGAGGTGATGTTAATGTATGGTACCACTGCTTGGATATTAACTGAAACCCTAGAGTCAAAACTTAGTGAAACCTACACTTGGACACTGAGAGCTATACTATATCTCTTGTAGACAACATTCAACTAAATCACAGCTCTATGGCCCCATCCCTAATATTTCTATAAGGTTTCAGGGAAGTGGATAATATTGATTTGTCCCCGATCATGTCCTATTCCAAATTTTCAACTGTTTTAGTCAGTTAAGTTTCATATATAATACATGATTAGGCAATCATGTCTCTTTCAATTTATGAATAACTAGGCAGAATATTTTCTTGCAGTAGGCTACCATTTCTTTCTGCAGTAGACCATTTGCCAATCGAGGCTATAGGACTCAGCCTGTACTGATATCTAACCCATAACTGGGGGAAAAAGAGATAGATTCATAAATTTCTTAAGGGTATTTACATAAGTGAATGTAACATAGCCAACTAGAATTCAAATTCTGCTCTCTGATTTCTCATTCCAAACCACTATCTACTACACTAGACTGAAATAGTTTCTTCTTCTTCTATGTCCCCTTCAAGATGTAGGCGATCATGGCCCTCCACAGCTTCCTATCACTTGTAACTCTTAATACCCCCTCTTTTGTTATTCCGCTCAACACTCGCTCTAACATCCATCTATTCAAGCCAATCAGTTACATGTCTCAAAAATGTCACTCATCTTTTGTTGATGTTAAGGATCAGTTTCCATTTTGTGCTCATCCTCTTCAAAACCTTATTATTGCTTGTGTGTTCTGTCTATAGTATCCTCAGCATCTTTCTGTAGAACCACATTTTGGTTGCTTCTAGTCTTTCCTTCATTTTTAATGAAATTGTCCAGTATTTGCTGCCATAATAATTTACCAAATGTAAAAAAAAGAAGAGTAAAATAACTAGAAAGTTCTGATAAAGACAACAATCATGATTTAAAAGAATCAATACAGAATTGTAGCAGAATACGGAATTCACAAGAAGAAAAAGGGGATAAAACAAAAGCTAATACAAGTGAGAAAAGTGAGGAAACTGGTTTGAAAAAAAATCCATCTATAATAGTAAGTAACTTGTTCCAGAAATTTAGACACACTTAAAATTTTACAAATATTATACAGAGGATAGGTGCATCGTTCAAGTAATATGCTATAAAGAGTTATTTATCCAGTTTAACATAGCTTTCATGTACCTATAGTATCATCCTGACAATTTTTAAACTATTTTTGTTTTTTAATTCCAGCATTTCAACTAGCATAAATTTTTAATCTTCAGCCGTAACTATACTTTTATAAAAATATTTGAGGAATTTCAGTTTAGAAATTTTTTTTGTTTTGAAGTCAAATGAGAGTTAATGCATTAAGTACAGGAACAAACACAAAATATAAAAAGATGTTAGTTTAAAAAGATCATTGATTTACATTTTATATTAAAAAGTGAAAATATAACATTTTTATCTTTTAAATGGTGTTTTTGTTTTTACTGTAATGTGGGGTCTGGCACACCCAACACTTAACTTGACTTAATAGTATTCAAGACTCAGTTAGACAAGTTACTGCAATAGTATCATCTTCTTTCCATCTAGACAATTACCCAGGACTACTTATCAGGAATAGTGGGTTACTATTTCTTACCACATTTTCACTTTTGAGAATTACTTTCTATGGAAATAATAGTTTTTTCATTTAGGGTGAAGATCCAACACATCTGAATGCTGTCACTTCCTTTTTCCTAGATTGAGTAGTTTCCAAAGCTATCTAAGGCATAGGTACATGACTGGCCATAATTATTAGGCCGCCCCAGTGTTGTAAAAAAATGATGCATTTCTTACTATTTTTTAGCATTTATTGCCAAGTGAATAATTGTAAATGAAAATAGAATGGTTCTTTTGTTAATACTGCACAATGAAACATGTGAATCAAATGACTTTATAAATATTTAATAATTACATATATTGCAGTTTCATCAATGAAAGAATAAAGAAAATTTAGAGTGATTCAGACAACTTCATCTTTGCTTCCTTGCCTTGTAAAATTTTGCAAAGTAATAATAACAAAAGAACCATTCTATTTTCATTAAGAATTATCCACTTGGCAATAAATACTTAAAATAGTATGAAATACATAATTTCTTTTAAAAAAACTGGGGTGGTCTAATAATTATGGGTGGTATTGTACATCAAAAATGTCATACAGAACCACCACTGGCTTCACCTCTAAGAAGCTCTGTTCATCCAAGTAACGTTTTTCTTATTTGATTTAGATGTTTTTTAAAAGTGAAAATTCAGTTTTTTTTTATCTTTTTAAATAGTGTTTTTGTTTTAGATCATAAAATCCTAATTACCATTATTTTAAAAAAACCAAAACATTTTCTACTGACAACAGAAGCCAGTTTCCTATAATGACAAGTCCATTACACTTATCTTTAATTTTGCTTGTTTACAAAATTATTAAGAATGAAGCAGTTGATGAATAAATACACAAACAAACATATGCCACCAAGTCCCTGTGGGCTACACAGGACACAAGAACTTTTCAACAAAACTCCCCAACCATCAGTACTTGTTCACCCATCACCCACTTCTACTTTGTTTTATTGTCCCCACCAACCATATACCAGCATCTGATCGTCAGCTTCAATTATAATGACCCATCATTTATTTGCCTTGTATCCACTTATCACTATAATTGATAAAGAGTAGAATTATAGACATCTCCTTGCAGCAGCTGATAGCAGATTCCACTGCAGCTGGCTGTATTGATATTGTGTAATGTCATTAAGTGGCTTATATCTCAAGAGACCTGTTACAAATAGCAGAGGATTAGAGCCATCAACAAACATGTGGTCAATGTCATTCACAAATATTTTTTCCATGACGCAATATGACTCTCTCATTCTCACTTTATAGCCATACATATATACACACAATGTGACCTTTCCTCTCACATTCTCTCCAATTTCAATGTAACCTTATTTCTAACTCTCTTTGCATAATGTAACCTTACTTCCTCTCTCTCTTTCTATATATATATGTGTGTAATGTGTGTGTGTGTGTGTGTATGTGTGTGTGTGCGTACATAATGTGTCATTTATGGTGTGTGACATTTGTCCTTCTCTACACAAACTGTGACATTCACTTTCACTCTCTGCATACTCAATGTAACCTTTTCTCTCACTCGTTTTGCATAATGTTGTGAATACTCTCTCTCTGTCTCTGTCTTTCTCCCTGTATATATGTACATATATATATATATATATATATATATGCAAACAAGGTAGTACTGCTCCTGGTGTGCAGGGGGTTACATAATAGGAGTGTGAATAGAAAAAGAACAGGTCACAGTAAGTGTCGGAGCATGGGTAAAAGAAGGACAGGAACACTGGTGTGAAGTGGGCTGCATGAGAGTAAAGTGTAAAGGGAGAAAAACAAAAGATAGGGTGTCTGGGAATGGATGGGAGTCCAGAAGAGATGACAGTTGACAGTGCATTTAAACTCTTGGTGATCATAGCTATCAGGGAAGCAAGAATACAGAAGAGAGTTCCACAGGTGAGAAGTTCAAAAAGAAGGGGCTAGAGTAGAAGTTGTGATTACACTTGATTGTTTTCACCGTAAAAGGGTGTGGCCTTTTTGCTAGTCTAGTACCTTGAGTAAATTTGTGCAGAGGGAGCACCATCCATGAAAGCATTTGTAGAAGAGACAGGGGGAAGCCACATCTCATCGGTGAGAGAGAGACTGGAGTTGAGTCACCAGGTCGGGATTGACAACCCTGCAGATTCTCTTCATTGTGTATTCAGGCAGCAATCCCTCTTTGATTTAAGTTTAATTCTAAATGACTGACAGGGTATTGTGGTTAAGATTTTTATTTAATTGTTCATGTGTTTCTATATTTTACTTCTTTTTTGGATATAAATTCTGTAGAAATTGTCCAAATGAGAATGGTTAAACATATACCCAAAAGTAGGATGACATCTCACCCCATCTATGGTGTGTGAGAGTTGTCCCACTCTACACACAATGTGATACACACACACACTCTCTCTCTCTACATAATGACCTTCACTTTCACTCTCTTTGCATATTGCGATTCCCTCCCCTCTCTTCACAATATGAATTTCTCTCACTCTAGGAAAAATAGGACTCTCTCTCTCTCTCTCTCTATATATATATATATATATATACACACATACATACACACAATCAAAAACAATGTAACATCTTGTGGTGGACAGAAAATTAAGAATTAAAAGCACCATTCTTCTTCACCTTTACAAAAATTTACAATGCCAAATAGAAAAAGGATTGACCACATGCTTAGAGTAGGTGTTAAATTAGTTTTTGGACAAATGGGAGCGATTTACAAGACTGAGAAGAGTTGGTGATCCAGTGTGAAAAAACTAAATGGCTATTAAAGGGGAAAGGAAGGCCAGCCAGTCATATAGGAACAGCAAGATCAAGCACACACTAAATGTAAAGGGAGAAACTTCAAGTCGACCCAGACGTAAGGTCATGTCGCACATTTGTCCTCTCTCTCTATCTCTCTCTCTCCTTCTTTCTCCTGTGCTGATTCCTTTTACTTCTTCTTCTCCATTCTCAACAATAGCATACATACACACATACTACTATGAACTCTTGATACCCTTAACTTTCTCATTAACCTCTACAATTCATGTTATTCTTTTCCATTGATAAATTTCTATTTTACATGCAAAATGTTTATTTTTATTCTTCCACAAATCCACATATTCCAATCTCCAACCAACTTTCTGATGATAATGTAGGGAGTTCAGTTATTCTTCACACAAGGCCGAATTAATAAACATTAACCATCTCCCTATAGCTTCACTGGTGACCCCTCGACATCCAAGGAACATGCACCTATATTCTTCAATCTCACTCTATCTATGCAGCATGACAGTTATCCCTTTCACTACACAATGTGACATCACTCTTTCTTAGAACAATGTAACATTCTCTCTCCCATCCTGTTAACTCTATGCACAATGTGACATTGCTGCTTCTTGATATGCACAATGTGGCATTGCTACCTCTTGATAAGCACAATGTGACATTGCTACCACTTGATAAGCATAATGTGACATTGCTACCTCTTGATAAGCACAATGTGACATTGCTACCTATTGATAAGCACAATGTGACATTGCTACAAATTGATAAGCACAATGTGACATTGCTACAAATTGATAAGCACAATGTGACATTGCCACCTCTTGATAAGCACAATGTGACATTGCTACATCTTGATAAGCACAATGTGACACTGCTACATCTTGATAAGCACAATGTGACACTGCTACATCTTGATAAGCACAATGTGACATTGCTACCTCTTGATAAGCATAATGTGACATTGTTACCTCTTGATAAGTACAATGTGACATTGCTACCTTTTGATAAGTACAATGTGATATTGCTACCTCTTGATAAGTACAATGTGACATTGCTACCTCTTGATAAGTACAATGTGACATTGCTACCTCTTGAAAAGTACAATGTGACATTGCTACCTCTTGATAAGTACAATGTGACATTGCTACAACTTGATAAGCACAATGTGGCATTGCTACCTCTTCATAAGTACAATGTGACATTGCTATCTATTGATAAGCACAATGTGACATTGCTATCTATTGATAAGTACAATGTGACATTGCTACATCTTGATAAGTACAATGTGACATTGCTACATCTTGATAAGTACAATGTCACATTGCTACCTCCTGATAAGTACAATATGACATTGCTACCTATTGATAAGCACAATAATTCTCTCTCTCTCTCTCTGCATAATAGGTCAACCTTACAACACTGTTTTTCTTTTTTCACACAATAACAAGCTTAATCTTCATGATACAATTTACTAACTACTCTTCTTATCATTTATTAATCATTGGTATAATATAGGTACCTCCACTAAATCACTGAAAAAACAGTATAGTATGAATAAAAAAAGCCCCAAACTTAATAAAAACAAACTTTTTCCATCAAAATTTTTATGATATCATTAAGAGGAAAGATCAAAGTAATTTTTAATAATTTTAAAAAAAATTTTAATCTCTTCTAAGATGTTTGAAATTTTGGTAAAAAAATCTTGTTTTGATTTTAGTTAGAGGGTAACCAATTTTCGAGTTTGCAATGGAAAACCTAATATTACATAACTTCAGTTTTTTTTTCTGGTGACACAATAATTTGGAAATTTTTGTAAAAATCAAATAATTGTCAGATTTTAATGAAACTTTCAAGACTTATTCAGAAATAAATTAAATTATTTTTGAAATTGTTATTTAAAAACTCTTGGTAAAAATAATATATTTTTTTTTGCATTTGTTACCTCCTCTCTCCACATAAATTCATGAAATTTTAAGAAATTAAATTTTGTTGCAAAAATTGGTTTTATTAGTTAAATGCAGGACTCAGTGAGGAATGTAAATCATCTATTATTTTTTGAAACATTTTGCTTCTATTTCCACAAATTTGCTCCCACTAGTAAAATAAAAAATGCAATATAACTATAACATTATTTAATTTGATAAACTTTTAATTGCTTGAATAAATCACATTAATCAAAGACATTATAGTTTGAAGAAAAAAAGATCTTTTTCGAATAATAATGAAATTTTTAAAAAATTCTTTTCATTTTTTTTAATTACAATAATTTATAAAGTTTCCAAAAAATACTTCAAAGATTTGCTGGGTTTAGTTTATAAATTATTAAATGAAGATTATATTTAGTAATCAAAAATTAAAATGTTTAATACAAATTGTTGTGCCTCCCTATTTAAATTTTTTTTTTTTTGTGTATTTGAAGATTTTTTTTGTATGATAATTTCTATGTGTAAATTAAAAGGTTATGTGTTTTAGGGATTCCTCCCCTTACCAGAAAAAAATTTTACAACTATGTCACTTGTGATCAGCATACACTTTTATCTTATGTCGCATCTGTCAAATCTGTCAGCACATGCAGTGGAAAGGTCAGAAAGTTGAACCCTGTGTTTAAGAAATATTCTAATTCTAAATTTCATGCTATAAATAAGTAATACTTGTGTAAATCAGATTAATTTAACATCAAATTTGCTAACCTAGAAAAAATAATGTGTCACAAATGTATATTATATTTTTGCAAGATTTTTAAAACCGAGAATTAACATTTGTTTATAAAATGTGTTGATCACTCAAAAATGGCTGAAAAATTGAAAAGTTTAAAAAAATAGAAAAATTTTAGATTCCAGTCAATATAATTTCTGTTTAAAGTACACCAGAGTATTTTGCTTACTGGAAATTGTAAACTTAATCATTTAGCTTTCAATTAAAACCAAAATAAAAGTTTCAAAAAAACATTTTATTTTTTAAAAATCTAATTTAAAAGTTAGTTAGCAAAAATGAGTACAGGTACCTAGGATAATATAAGATGTATGTTATCATTAAACTTTAATGAAGGAAAAAAGAATTTTCTAAAAGCCATTCTTTAGATCCAAAGAATCATAACCAGAATATATTTCATGGAATTTCATATGTAGTAGGTTCAATTCAAACACAAAGTTTTAAGTTCAATAGCAGTGAGCAGTGCATCATCAAGCAAAAAAAAAAAATCATACAATGCATAATTTATAAACTGATAGACACAGTTTGTTTCAATCAACCCAATCCCCATAAATGTAATTTGCACAAATATAATTAATTATTGGGTACAGAAAGAAGCCAGACTTATAAACAAATGAGTGACCACAGAGTCAAGGTACGAAATGAACATAAACACAAATGAAAATTCTTAGAACTTGAAATGTTTATTTGGTATGCAAAGTTTCTGTACTGTTAACAGATGAAACTTAAGGAAACTTTGTAGCTGTTTGTAACCCCATTGTCTGGAATAGCCAAAGCATGCGGAAGGAAAGAAAAAACACCAAGGGAATTGAAAGCAAGATACGATGGCATCAGTGAGACCTGTAATAACATTTCTGAAATTCAACCACAAAGATTATGTGGCATTATCATTAGTTCTTATGTTCCCGTCTGGTGAGAGAATGACAGAAGCCATATATTTCATTCTTTGTATCAAACCATCACACACACACACACATATCTATAATGAGCTTACATGTGCATGTGCTACAGAGGTAGAAAAAGAAAAGGTATACATACACTGAGTGTCAGGTGACTTAAGATAAATAAATTACAATAAGAATGAAAGAAAGAAAAAAATATAAGTAAATGAAAGAATTTACCACATTATATATATATATATATATATAACATCATTTACCTCTATGTACAGGGGAGATAATTTGTGAGCTCCTCCCCATCTTTGTGTATATATATATATATATATATATATATATACATATATATATAGATATATAGATAGATATATAACAGACTAGATTGCTTGTAGATAGATACATGACACATTCTTTGTTTTAGTGTGTGTGCTTATATATATATATATGTACAGATACATATATATGTATATATACTAATGTTAGTTACTCATTTAAAAGCAGACCCATTTGCCAATACTTTTTGTAGATGCCTGATCAGGCACATTTATGCTTGTTCAACATACACAGACCTGAAATTAATGGTTTATGGCCTCCAAACAATACTGACTATACAGTTTCACTCACAAAGCTTGGGTCAAAGCAGGGTGTGGCTTTGAGGTACTTTCTATTGAGATTTTCTTGCCATCACCAAGACACCTTCCTGAAAAATTTGCTATAGTGAGTTTCCAACTTAATCTTCATGATCAGAAAGTAAACATTATAAACACTTAGCCAGGCATCAATACATACATATACATATTAAACAAAATGTCTTCCAATATTAGAAAGAGCAATAACAGTTAGTGGACCTGGGGAGTCTAATTTCCTGAAAACCTGTTTTGAGGAAAAGATTTCATAAATTTTAATGAACACTAATGCTAATTGTTTGGATAATAATTGCAAAATGTTTCCTGTGTGGAAACGTCTAATTTCCCTATTACCACGAAAAATTAATAATAATATCAGCTTGGGGAGACAACCACATTTTTTGGCATCGTTGGAAAGTAGCTGAAAACCATACCAAAGTATTGTGAGTGAAACTGCACAGAGAAAATGTTCATAAGAAACTGATGGTTGTACAAGCATAACCTCAAATGTCATCATGACCAAGGGTTTGAGCATACTGGAATTGTTCATCTACTGATCATGTCAGATTGTACACTCTCTATCTCCTAGAAGCTATAATTAAGATCTATTCAGCATTGTTACAATATAAACAAAAGGTTGGCTCTGTGAATGTTGAAGAAACATAAATATTCCTATGTACACACACACCCAAACAGGTTTATGTATCCACAAGAGGGTACAAAAAGTTTTGTTGTTTAGCCCATGCCCCAAAACATGGCCAGAAGATGAAAAAACAATTTTATGAAGAATAACATTTTAACAACATTTCATATATGTGCATTTATCTCATATCTTGTGTGTGTCTTTATCTCATATCTTGTGTGTGCCTTTATCTCAAATCTTGTGTGTGCCTTTATCTCATATCTTGTGTGTGCCTTTATCTCATATCTTGTGTGTGTCTTTATCTCATATCTTGTGTGTGCCTTTATCTCATATCTTGTGTGTGTCTTTATCTCATATCATGTGTGTGTCTTTATCTCATATCTTGTGTGTGCCTTTATCTTATATCTTGTGTGTGTCTTTATCTCATATCTTGTGTATGTTAGTTTATATAGAATGAGAAATAGAAAAAGAAAATAATAAAAATGAAAAAATCGGCAAGCAGTTGCTTATTCTGAAACTTCCTGATGAGTGAACCAAGTGATTACAAATGTTTGTTTATGAAACTCTGGGGTCAAGGTGCTAAACATAATATCAAGCAACTGACAAATTATATATTTGTATTAATCGTGTATATATATATATTGTAAAAATCTTACAGAACAACCAGCCAGTAATCAACTAGAATAGAAGTTGAGTCTAACTGACAAAAAAAACAACCCCAGGACAAATTGGTACGTGGTTTAAATAATAACCTGGGAGATTCCATTCTGTTACAGCCAAGTCTATTCTGTAAGCAGTGATTGGCTGATAATTTCAGTGTGTAGCTCCATAAATATTGAGCACAATATCCACCATTTGTCTTTGAGCCACACAGGAACATGTATTCAGTTACAACCCTGTTTATTTTTGTCTGCCAACTGGACGCTAGTTGGACACATCAGGAAGGTGAGTCTCACACTCTTGAATGTTCACCTTCCTACAGGGAGACAAAAGAAGACCACCATATTGAAAGGTAAGTTATTTGACTTCTATATATAGTCATCCACAGACAGATCTGTTACGCTGGATCACAGCTCATCAGTACGGTTAGACATCCGATTGCTTTTAACCCAGGATTGAAACCCGACTGAACTGGCATCAGTCAGCAATTCTGCCTCTGAGCTATGGGCGCTCGGTAGAAGGAACCAGACTTTTAGCATATGATGCATCATATGCCAGTTGCCAGAGTGCTCTAATTCATTACTGAATGAGTGATGTGTAGCTGCTAGAGTAGCTACTGTTTTTTCAAAGTCTACCATTCTTCCAGAGTGCTCAATCAGGGCGTGAAATCATAAATAGTATATATTCATCATCCACATACAGGCCTCTTTCGCTGTATCACAGCTCATCAGTACGGTTAGACATCCAATTCACAGCTCATCAGTATGGTTAGACATCCAATTGCTTGTAACCCAGAATTGAAACCTGACCAAATTGCCATCAGTCGGCGATTCTACCTCCGAGTTATAGGTGTTCAGTAGAAGGAGGCAGACTTTTAGTGTATGATGTATCATACGCCAGTAGCCAGAGTGCTCTGATTCATTACTGAATGAGTGATGTGTAGCTGCTAGAGTAGCTACTGTTTTTTCAAAGTCTACCATTCTTCCAGAGTCCTCATTCAGGGCGTGAGAGCATAAATAGTATATATTCATCATCCGCATACAGGCCTGTTTCACAGTTCATCAGTGTGGCTAGACATCCATTTTTGGCTGGGATTAAAACTTGACAGATTTGGTGTTAGCTGGAGTCGCTAATCCCTGAGCCATAGGCACATGGAATCAGAGAAGAGAAGTTTTAGTGTGTTATATATACGCAGTGTATACACATGCCAGTCACCAAAAGAACTCAATTCATTACCAAAGACTGTTAAATATAACAGACAATGAATGTCTATTATGTTTAATCTAAACATTGTATTTTGGTTTAAATTTCTGGGGAAAATAAAGACAAAAATAGAATAGAATAACTAAAGAACAGGCCGGAAAAAAGTGTCTTTAGAAGCTTCTAAAAGTAAAACATTTTCAAATAAAAACTCTTTTTCTACCTTTTTTTACTTATTTGATATATATATATATATATATATATATATATATACAGTAATGAGCACAAAGATCAAAACGATGTTAAAAAAAAGTTTAAATGTGAAATAACTTTTTATTTTAAAGCTTCATAGAACATTTTAAGTGCTAATTTCAGGTACTACTGAATTATGAACACTATTTTCATTTGGATATGATGTATCCATTATAATAGTAAGATTTTGTTAATCTTTTGTTTCTCTCTCTCTCTCTCTATATATATATATATATATATATATATATATATATATATAAATCTAAACTTATTTATAAATGGAACTTTGTCTCTGTGTGTGTGTCCGTTACCTATGGACTCCGAAACGGCTGAACCGATATTTCTGAAAATTTACAGAGTTGTACTATAAGCATCTGTGAGTGTTCTTAGCTAGGTTTTATGTTGAGGTACCCCCGATAAATATTGAAAATCAATAATCGAAAAAATCGGGTTATAGAATCAGTGATCCGATTTTAATCAAATTTGATACACTCATAGACAAAGACATAAGAAACGATATTCAGAAGTTTCAAGGTTGCAGTTCTTACAATAGTGCAGAAAATTGATAATATATATATATATAAGGCAAGTTGTTTGTGTGTGTGTGTGTGTTTATCTGCCTGTATGTCTATATTTTTTTCAGCCCTTTTATTTTAGTTTTTGCTTCGGGTTTGGCTCTAAGTGGATATAATTGTAGTTTTTAGTCTCAGCCATGATACCATTTACTCAGATTACTTATTTAGCCTTCAAAATTCAGTTTATGATGAAAAAAACTTATTTGATATTGATAGCAGGAAATCAAAATTTGACTTATATTCATTCATTTTTCTTTCAGTCTACGGTTTTGCTTTAACTGGAAACAACTATCTTTCGTGCCAATGTCCAAAGAGTCTGAGCTCCAGGACCATGGATTAGTTTTAAAGCTTTCATTACACCCGAGCAATGCTGGGCTATACTGCTAGTATATATATATATATATATATATAAAGAGAGAGAGAGAGAGTGAGGAGAATGGGAAAAAATAGTGCTTGGTACTATTAGGTAGGAATAGAGACAACAAAGTAAAAAAGGAGACTACAGAAAACGCAGATGAAAAAAATTTACATGATCATGTTAGGTATGTTACTTGTTTATGTCTGCCCACTTTTCCCTTCAATATGTCCTATCAGGATAAAATTCTCCAAAACCTCCTTGTAAAATGCCCCAGAAATTTCAATTGTCTGTTTCTGTTCAAGTACAAGTGTTCTTTCTGTTCCAATTTCCTTAAAATTTCCTTCTTGCACACATGCTCAGTCCATGGTATTCTCAGTATTCTTTTGTGGAAGCATATCTACTACTTTAAGTCTCCTGTCCATCGGTGAGGAACTTAGTCTAAGAAGATGTTTATCAAAATAGTCCTATAATTCAATATGATTGCATTTTCACTGGATGCTTTGTTATTTAGGTCTGGGACCAGACAATAGAGTTCAATAGCATCTACATTAAGCACCTAATACAAAATCATCTCATTTAGAGTTGTGAATTTTCTCTTCATTCAGTGCTCTACTAGACGGATCTTGTGTCAGACTAAGCTTAGTAAAATTATTTACTTTAACTGTTTATTGCAGCCTGATAATTATTAAGATAATCTCATATTCCAATTTTTTCATTTTGTAATTTAATCCTCATTAAGAGAGTAGCCTTGTGCCAGACTAAACTGATTATAGTAAATAATAATTATGAAAAAAAAAGAGAAGAGGGACAAGAAAAATGAAAATCTAAAACAGAAAATACGATTTCTTATCTTTTTTCATACTTTCTCTTTCTCTTCTTGCAACAAAATAACTTTCTTTTTCTTGTCATTACACACACACACACTATATATAAGACAAAGCAAGAAACTGATATGTATACAAAGATTGAAAGAGATTGGAAATGAGAATAATGTGGAGAACATAATTTACCCGTGTCTAATAAATATAAAAGACTTTGGTGCCATGACCATACCAGTCTCATGTATTAGCCATTATTTCTATGGTATAGATAGCCTGATAACTTTTTAAAAACTCATCTAGCAAGCTCAAAGGTAGGAAGTTGACCACAGACTGCAAATCACATCCCTGCAGGACACCAATGATAGGGGGCTCATGTCCACCGAAAAACGCCAACCGAAAAACGCCTGTAATTGCACGGGGGGATCCAGTGTCTTTTTAGCTTTCTCAAAGCATTGAGTGACTTGAAACAATTGCTGTTTGCCTCCTAGGGGACCAGAACAAGTTTAGGATAAGAACATGGAAGGTGGCCAGGAAGAGAGAGAGAGAATAAAGTACCTACAGTTGTCATAAAAGCACATTAGTCTCTCCTCAGAGTAATGAGAAATGAGAAGAACAAAAAGAAAAGAAATGGCAGAAGTAAGGGGAAATTTTCTGAGCCGAATGACTTTCAAATGATGATTGTCAGAATGATGGATAATGAGTGGGAATATATAAGAAATTATCAGCATACTTAGCTTACAACAGAGGGACAGCCATATATACTACAATACATTTTATCAAATTACTAGCAATGCTACCAGTTATTCATATTGTGGCTTTTTAAAAAAGTTCAGAATCACAGACAAAACATAACTAGTTATATTTACATAAATTTTATAATGTTAGTTTAGTTAATGTTATGTTTTTTATTGATTTAAACAAACTTGAAAAGAAAAGATGTTGAAATTCCCACTGCAAGACTCAATAAATTGGTGAGAAGATATCAGCAAAAATGTAAAACATAAAGTAGATCAGTGACAAGGCACCCAGTAGATCAAAGATAAGGCACTCTGCAGATCTGTCAGAAGGTAGATCATTAAGTGGATCAGTGATAAGGCACTCAAAAGGTCAGCAAGAAAGCAATCAGTGGATCAGAGAAAAGGTAAATTACTAAGTGGACCAACAATAAGGCACTCAGTGGATCAGTGAGAAGGTAGATTACAAAGTGAAACAACAATAAGGTACTAAGTGGATCAGTGAGAAAGCACTCAGTGGATCAGTGAGAAGGTAGATCACTAAGTAGACCAACAATAAGTCACTCAGTGGACCAGTGAGAAGGTAGATTACTAAGTAGACCAACAATAAGTCACTCAGTGGATCAGTGAGAAGGTAGATTACTAAGTAGACCAACAATAAGGCACTCAGTGAATCAGTGAGAAGGTAGATCACTAAGTACACCAACAATAAGGCACTCAGTGGATCAGTGAGAAGGTAGATTACAAAGTGAAACAACAATAAGGTACTAAGTGGATCAGTGAGAAAGCACTCAGTGGATCAGTGAGAAGGGAGATCACTAAGTAGACCAACAATAAGTCACTCAGTGGACCAGTGAGAAGGTAGATTACTAAGTAGACCAACAATAAGTCACTCAGTGGATCAGTGAAAAGGTAGATCACTAAGTAGACCAACAATAAGTCACTCAGTGGATCAGTGAAAAGGTAGATCACTAAGTAGACCAACAATAAGTCACTCAGTGGATCAGTGAGAAGGTAGATTACTAAGTAGACCAACAATAAGGCACTCAGTGGATCAGTGAGAAGGTAGATCACTAAGTAGACCAACAATAAGTCACTCAGTGGATCAGTGAGAAGGTAGATTACTAAGTAGACCAACAATAGGCACTCAGTGGATCAGTGAAAAGGTAGATCACTAAGTAGACCAACAATAAGTCACTCAGTGGATCAGTGAGAAGGTAGATTACTAAGTAGACCAACAATAAGTCACTCAGTGGAACAGTGAGAAGGTAGATTACTAAGTGGACCAACAATAAGGCACTCAGTGGATCAGTGAGAAGGTAGATTACTAAGTAGACCAACAATAAGTCACTCAGTGGATCAGTGAGAAGGTAGATTACTAAGTGGACCAACAATAAGGCACTCAGTGAATCCGTGAGAAGGTAGATCACTAAGTAGACCAACAATAAGTCACTCAGTGGATCAGTGAGAAGGCAGATTACTAAGTAGACCAACAATAAGTCACTCAGTGGATCAGTGAGAAGGTAGATCAGTAAGTAGACCAACAATAAGTCACTCAGTGGATCAGTGAGAAGGTAGATTACTAAGTAGACCAACAATAAGGCACTCAGTGAATCAGTGAGAAGGTAGGTTACTAATTAGACCAACAATAAAGCACTCAATGAATCAGCAAAAAAGCACCCAGTGAGAAGGTAGATTACTAAGTGGACCAGCAATATGGTACTCAGTGAATCAGTGAGAAAGCGCTCAGCAAATCAGAGACAAGATACCCAGTGTCTTGTAGAGAAGGCACTTAGTAATCTGACTTCTCAGTATCAACTAAGTCAATCAGTAATAGGGTACTCAGTGTATCAGTAAAAAAGCATTCAGCAAATTAGTAACAGAGCACCCAAAAAAGCACTCAGAGGATCAGTGAGAAGTAAGATTACTCATTGGATCAGTGAAAAATTCCTTTGTGAACCAGCAAGAAGACACTAAGTAAATCAGTGACAAGGCAACCAGTAGATCAACAAGAAGTGAATCAATGAGAAGAGACAAAATAGATCAGTGGTAATGCTAATACTAACCATTTCCCTAGAATGAAATATTAGGCATTCATTGACCAAGCAGACAGTAGTTTTCAGTTGAAATTTATAAAATCCTTCTCTTAAAAACAATTTATTTTTTGAAAATAGCTCTTAGAAGATCAGTGACAAGGCACCCAGTAGAATAATGAGCAGGCACTCAATGGAAGAGTGAGAAGGTAAAACAATCAGTCAGTTGGGAAGAAGGCAATTAATGGATTACAAAAAAAAACTGAACTTTCAATAAATTGCAAACGAGTGAATTGAGAATAGTATTCAATGATTCAGTGAGAAAGCATAAAACATGACAGGAGTAACAAGATGTCACGTATCTAAGACAAGATATTTTTTAAGCTGAGCCAGTTTAGTGAGGTACAGGGTTTAATGAAGAAAAAGTGATAAATGAAGACAATTTTCCAAGAGGCATAAGCCACAATCAGCATTTGAAATACTTGGCTTGAACACTTACCTTTGATAATAGTTGCAACAATTTAAAAATCTTAGTTATAAACTGGGTATTTCTGGCTCATATCTACTGATTTTACTTTGGTATTGTGTTATGGTGAGCAAGTTCATCTTGCTAGAAAAATTACAACTGAGTAGTGCTTTGATCTGAAGACCCATTGGGATGGCCAAAGATGCATTTCAAAAGCTAAGTAGGGTATTAAGAGACGGAAAATCTTCCTTATGAGTACAGAAAAAAATTGAATTGTTACATGACATCTATTCTCCTATATGGCAGTGAATGCTGGACAATCTCTACAAAGATGAAGAATAGATATGAAACAACAGACATGTGGTTCTACAGAAGGATGCTGAGGATAGCATGGACTGAACATGTGAGCAAGGATGAGGTTTTAGAGAGAATCGAGTCAAAAAGGAAACTTGTACTTAAGATTAGGAAGAGATTTGTTGAATATTCTGGGGCACATAATGAGGAAAGAAGGCTCGAGAAATCTGATACTCACAAAAGAAATTGTGGATGAGAGACACAGAGAAAAACAGTGCATAACATACTTGATGAGCTTGAGTCAATAGATGGCAGAATAGGGTTCAGGGGATATATGAAAAGACAAAATTCATGAAGAGCTATAAAGGACAGGAAATTGTGTAGAGCCATGGTCACCTATGTCTTGAGGGGACATGACACATAAAGAAGAAGTGAGTTTGATCCTTACTAAGAGTTACATAGTTTTTGCCCTGCACCACATGTAAACTTATTTTTTCTTATAACTGTGTCATCCCAAGCAAGGCATTTTACTGCCATTGTTGAGTAGGGGGTTACATAGGAGATAAGTTATGAGAAAGAGTGACAGGTTACAAAGAGTGTCAGGAAGAGGGTAGGAGAAGGATGAGAATACTGATGAGAGTGGAGTGGTCAAAGAAAGGAGCATGAGAAAGAGAGAGAGGACGCATGTTAGTGAGATAGGAGATGACTATTGACTTTACATTTGAATTCTTGGAGATTGTAGCTGTCAGAAAAGCAAGTAAACAAAAGGGAATTTCACAGGTGGGATGTGTGAGAGAAGAAACTGCTGGAGTAAAATTTGCATTGACAATTTATTGGTTTCACAGTAAAAGGGTGGGACCTAGTTGCTAATCTTGTGGCTGAAGCAAATTCATGTATAGGGGGTACCAGTGAGCTAAGTTCATCTGAGTAAAAGCCATGAAAGTATTTGTAGAAGAGACACAGGGAAGCCACATTGCGCTGGTGAGAAAGTGACTGTATCCATGCTGCCAAGTCTGGATTGATCACATTTCAGATTCTCTGTTGGATTTTGTCAAGTAGCCCTAGGTGGGTAGCAGGAGCATCCAACCAGATATGTCAGCAGTATTCAATGCACGGGCGGATGGTAGATTTGTAGATGTGCACGCATGTTTCAGATATAAAAAACTTCCTGGCCCTACACAGAGAACTGATTTTCTTAGCAGCAGATTCAGCTATGAATTCTATATAGTCACTCCACTTGAGGTCTGTTGTGAGAGTTAACCTGAGGAGGCACAGTGTTTTACTTTACTAGACTGATCCATGCTAATGGGGGGTAGGAGTGATTTTCTGTGGTGGTTAATAGATAATAGCTTCATTTTGGAAGCATTAAAATTCACAAGCCATTTCTTACTCCAGACACCTACTAAATCATTATTTACTGACTTTACTGTGTAAAAACACAAAGCTCAATGCAGATATAAATATCATGTTTTGAAAATCAGCATTTGTTATTCTGAAATAAACAACTGACCACTTGCAACAGTGAAGAATATTCATCTGTAATGCAAGCCATATTTAAACTCCTCCTTTCATTATTATTTAATTTACTGTTTAATTAGAACAGAAAAACAATGTTGTTGAGAAGATGATCAGAAACATCGAAATTTAAAACAAAATTTAATATTGATATTTAAACGAAAGATCCCTGTTAATCTGGTTTTCTTTAATATTTAATTAATTGAATGATGTTAAAAACTAAGAAAATCAATGACTGCACTTAGCTTTGAAAAATTTATATTTTGTTTAAAAAATTAATGTTTGCATATGGCATAGACATTTTAATATAAGACAATTCTATGAACTTACATTGATTTTGGTCATAATTCAAAATATTCTTCACTACAATCATCTTTCTCTTTAGGTTGACCATAATTTCTGATTTGTTTTATATGAACTGAAATTTTTCATGCCTTTCATCAAAATTATACAGCTATTCTTTAACTCAGATATCTATAAAGCTTATTTAGATCTCCACTAAACAAGAGAATTATTTTTAGGTATTTTATTAAAAATGCATGGAGATGCAGGGCACGTGTGCAAAAGTCTGCATTTTTTCTTTATAGCTTAAAGTTAAGCAATGTCAATCTTTGTCAATACCTATATGGGTGCTGTAAAAATTTGATGTGCGTGAAGTGTAATGAATAATGGCATAGAACTGGAACTCAGGATCACCAAAGTTAAGCAATGTTGAGCCTGGTCAGTACTGATATAACCACTCAACAAAATCAAGTGCTCTGAGATTTAATGCACATAGGGTGATAATGAATAATGGCATGGAATTGGAACTCAGGCTCACTAAAGATAAGCAACATTAAGCCTGGTTGGTATGTATATAGGTGATTACATAAGAATACCAGATGCTGTAAGCTTTGATATGCATAGCGGTATAACAATAGCTCTTAACTGGGAATCAAAGAGCTGTGTCCTGATTCTAGTTGGGTTCTTTATAATGACTGACATGAAAATACTCTTAACTATAAGTTAATTAGTAGGACTTATATTAGTAAATCATTATCATCTCTAAACAATTATTACAACCGAAAAACATATTTTCTGACTCTAAATAACCTGCAAAGGGTTCATAAGTCATAAAAAACAAGTCAATCAGATCAAATCTTTCCTTTGAAAACTGAATTCTTCATTATTTCAGGACATAGGCAATCATGGACTTACACTTGCCACTATCGTTTGTTGTTCTCAACACTTTTTCTCTTAGTATCTCTTCTGAAAATCAATGATTGCACTTAGCTTTGAAAAATTTATGTTTTCTTTAAAAAAACTCATGTTTATATATGGCATACACATTTTCACAGAAGACAATTCTATGAACTTACATTGCTACCATCCACTTGCTCAAGCCAGTCAAGTATGTCTCCACTGTTTTCCTCTGTCTTGTGAGTGTTAGATTCTCCAAGCCCTCCTTCCTCATTATGTACCCAAGAAACCTCAGCTGTCTCTTCCTGATGCTAAGTATAAGTTTCATTTTCATTTGTATTCCCTCCAAAATCTTGTTGTTGCACATATGATTGATTCATGGTATCCTCAGCATCTTTCTGTAGAACCACATTTCTGTTGCTTCAAGACTCTCCTTTTTTTTGACCAGTGCAACTTCCACTTCAGGTTTTAATATTTCTGGTTTGTCAGTAATTCTGCATATTGCTTGCTGCTTTCTATTGTCATGGAAAAGATCTCCAATATATCACTGAAGAATTTTTTTCTCTCTAATATGAGCATTCGGTCCTTGAATTTTATGCATCCTGTTGCTGAGCATGTCTTTTGTCCTGTTAGTTCCCTTATTTTTTATGCATATCTCTTTTATTTATTGCTCAATCTCTAATCTTGGGTGATCTTGAAACCAGATGTTAGTTATTACCTTGGACATTCGCTGTGCACCACTGGACTTATTTCTCTCCACAGTCATTGATGTTTCCTAGTTTAAAATAGCCAACCATTTCTCCTATCTTCTCTTCACCAACTTTGGCATTCAGGTTTCCCATGATAATCTTAATTTCTTATGTCTTGTACTGAGCTTTGGTGTTGTCCAACATGGAGTAGATTGATTTCTTCTTCAGTACTTTGTGTTGTCAGTGCATATACCACTGTAATAGATATGCTGAGGTGCTTCCCTTTCAGTTTAACCACAAGAATTCTTTCAGATAACTGGCAATATCCCAGAATGCATTTCTTCATGTTTTGATCCAGTATCAAGCCGATTTCTCTTTGATTATTTCCACAACCTGCACATATAATTCTGTGGCTTTCACGAACAAAGTCTCCGTTGTTTGACCACCTTGTTTTGCATATACCTAAAATGTTGATGTCTATTCTTATTGCCCGGCTCACACTCCACCCATGTCTATTGTACAGGTGTAGAGGCTCATCCATTGTTCCCTGTTCAGGATGTGGTTTCCAGCTTTCTTTTTTCCAATCTTTTCACTCTTACATAACCCCCTGCACATCAGTGGTGTTACTGCCTTGCTCGGGGTGATATGATTAAAAAAAAAAAAAAAATTCTAAGCATCTCCTGTTTGACATTTTCCAGCTATCCACAGTTGTTCAGCTTTCTGATGTCCCATTTACTGAGAGTTATTACTTTTTTGTTTGATGGGAACAGTCACAGAATAACAGTCTGGTGACACCTGTCACTCATGTGGTTCCATTCTGGGTGAGGGATCAATTCTGAGAAATTTGGTCCCCTTTATACCATTTACACACTTAATATTACAGAATGATAAAGGATGAGTTTCCTGTTGAATGAATAGTTTGCATATTTTAATTTTTAAATGAAGTCGAGGTGATTAAATCTAAAAAAATGGCTTAAATTATTTCAAAATAATTGCCTGTTAAAAGAAGAGCTCATTAATAAACAGGATGAGATGAGTAAATTATCATCATTTTATATTTTTAATTTTTAAAAAAAAATTTTTGCAAGTGCTTTGTCTTTTTATGGACAGCACAGTATGGTAATGTCAGTTGAGCATCATTTATGAGTAAAAGAGCACCATGACGCAATACAATTTCTCTGCCAGAAATTTGGAAACAATATTCTGTACTGCTTGGCATTCGCACCAGCAACTCTAATGCAAACATTTCAGAGTGTTTGAGAATCAATCTGAGGATAGTGAAGAGGATAAGGAAAGTGTTGCGTGAGTCTAATGAGAAGACATTTTAGAGTGATCACTAGTGATGGCAACATTATGCCTCCATTCATCTTCATTCAGACTCAAAACAGAGGCCTACATCAAGCACTTTGAGGAAATAGTGTTGCCTTGGATAAAAAGGGTGGCTGCTGAAAGACACTATGTCTAGTAACAGGACTCTGCACCATGTCACACAAACAGGAGATGCCAATCATGGCTGTCAGACAATTTCTGCAACCACATCATCCCTTACATCTGGCCACCTGACTCTCCAGATTGCAACCCCCTTGATTATCATGTGTGAGGTGCAGTTGAACAGGAGACTAAGAAAACTCCTTGTAATATCAAAGATGAACTGAAAGCAAGGATTATGGCAACATTCACCAACTTAAACAAGGAGATGATCCAGAAGAGATGCAGGAGATTCTGAAGGTGTTTAGAGGCCATGATTGAGACTAATCACAATTCTATTCTTTAGTATTTCAAGATATCTTTGCGGAATTTTGTAAATGTATCTGTTAGAATGAGATGTCAGCGTTATTTTCATTTTTGCGTCATTTAGATGACCATTCATCGCCCACTGTATAGAGGTTTTGCTCATGAAAACTGTTGCCTAAAGACATAAGAAATAAAATCAAAGAATATGGAGATTCAAAGAACTGTTAACAAAGTCCAGACCAAAGCAGTGTGGATCAAGATGCTGTAATTGGAAGAACTGAAATTATAACCACCATAAGCGTGATATGAACATTCAGATGTATAAACAATCATAATAAAATATTTATAAGAGAGCTTTAAATTTCAAACAAATTGCTGTCACATGGTCCTCAAAGATAAAAAATATTGCTAGCCTCTTGCTATTTTCATGGTAGATGTTCAGGGAAGCTACAATTCACTTGTTCAATCCTTCAAAGCTAGGACCTATCATACCACATATGCAAAATCCTCATCCACTCCATATTCCAATGATAAAGAGTAAGTTTTACTCAGACAGCTTCTTCCCCAGAATTGTTACAATATGGAACAGACTTATGAGGAGATGCTTCCCTGATCACTACAATCTTAACCTATTATCTATCCTACATATCTTCATAATATACAACATTTGTTCTCTGCCTATATGTGCTTACAACATTCCCAGTCAGTAACCCTCTCATTCTGGGTATGACAATAAACTACATCCACCAGAAAGGCCTCTGATTGAGAGGTTTTTATGAGCATTTGAACCACCTCTTAATTGCTGTTGTTCTCAGGTACACAAAAAAAAAAAAACAGGTTGGTACCACTAATTAGGTTCCTAGCTATAGTCAAATAGTGAATCCCACAAATTGATATGAAAACATGAAAATGTAAGAATACATTTAAAAAAATTACCAGGATTGCATTTTCATGGTAAAAAAAAACAAATAAAAATTACCATCAATACATTACTAGAAAAACATAAAAAAACCAGCAATACATTTTTGAAAAAAAAATTTAAAAGAAATAAATAAATAAAAAATACCCAAGCTCACAAGAAAAGGAAATTTAAGACTAAATGACCCATAAGAGGTTGATATGCCATTAAACAACCACACAAAACAGTATTGGAAACAAAGAAAAGAATACTGGTGATATCTGTCCTCCTGTATGGTTCTACAGAAGGATGCTGAAGATACCATAGTATTGGAGAAGATGCAAATAAAAAGAAAACTTATACTTAACTTCAGTAAGAGACAGCTGAAGTTTCTGCGACATGTAATAAGGAAGGAGGGCTTGGAGAATCTCATACTCATGGGATGGACAGAGAGAAAGAGAGACAGGGGAAAGCAGATGAGAAAAACTTGATGGGCTTGAGCAAATGGAAGGCTGAGCAGGGTTTGCAAGTGATAGCAAGAGAAAAAGTGTTAAAAGTGACAAGGGAGAGGGGTAAGTGGAGGTCCATGACCGTCTACCTACTAAAAAAGGACATAGCTTATAAAGAAGAAAAAGAAATGGGTTAACAATATTTAAAAGAAAAAGGTTAATCACATCTGGTGTAAAATGCAAGAAATCATGATAAAAGGAAAGAAATAAGTCTGTGCAAATTTTCAATGTTCCTTTTTTTGATTGGTTTAAAAATAGAAAAAAAACAACTCTTAAAATGACAAAAGCTGAAAGCATTTTCAGCAACATGAAACTTCCACACATGGCTTAACTCAAGATAAGTATGCCTAAAACAGTAACAAACAAATTTTGAGAGCTTGTGGACTCGCACAATTTAAACTTTTAACAAAACCGACAGAAATAGGCTGTTGAATATGGACTGAGTTAAAGGAAGGTTAACTTTCACAAAAAGGAAGGAGAGACTTGAAGCAATCAAAATGTGATTCTACAGAAGAATGCTGAGAATACAATGAAACGAGCTTGTGAGCAATGACAAGGTTTTGGAGAGGATGCAAACAAAAAGGAAACTAATACTTAACATCAGAAAAAGACAGCTAAATTTCTGCAATATATAATGAGGAAGGAGGGCTTGGCAAATCTGATACTCACAAGTCAGATAGAGAGAAAGAGAGACAGGGGAAAGCAGCGCGTAACGTACTTGAGCAATTGGATGACAGAGTGGTGTTTGGGTGGGGTAACAGGAGAAAAATATGCTAAGAGCCACTAGGGATAGGAAGATGTGGAAGGCCATGATTGCCTGAAGGCCTGAAGAAACGTGGCACATAGAAGAAAAATAAGTAACTGCATAGCTCAAAAGTGGTTAAGGATGCTTTCAGTTGGAAATGAGTGATTTCAAGATATATTTAAAATACCATGGACTTTCCAGGTGTAGGGCATCATGGTCTTCCACAGACTCCATTTGCTTTAATAGTTGTGAATTACCATAAATTCTTAGGAAAGAAAGAGTAATGGATTCTATTACCTTCTCCATGGATTTGAATTCATAATCTTCTAGATTGCTAGACAATGATAGAGATCCCAGTCTACTCTGCTATTTAACCATAAGCTGACTAGAATTGAACATGGCACTCTCTCATCTCCTTTTGCTTCATTATCTGTGAATTATCATGATTTATGAGAAAGATAATGGAGAGGTTTTCTATAGTCCTCTCTATGGTCTGAATTCATAGTTTTCTAGACTGACTGGTAGCCAAGGCTAGAGATCCCAGACTACTCTACTATTTAAACCTTACTTTAAGTTTTTTGGTTATTTGGTTTTGTTAGTGTTAGATTCTCTGAGCCTTCTTTCTTCATTAATCTGTTGATGTAATCTTTTAAATAGTTTAATGATTGATTCCCTGTACTGTTCTAATAAGTAGCTGACTGATGTTGCCCTCTACCATTATAAGAACCAGATCAAACTCAAAATGGAGCTGTGTTGCCATATTTGGGTGGGAACTCCCCAGTCCTAACTTTCCAGTTTCGATAGAGTTCAAAAGCATCTCTAAGTCCTTGTTGGAGAAGAATTAATTTCCACTCTCCAATTTCTCTCTCCAAAATGTGGCAAATCTCTTATTGTTCTATCGCTACTTCCATGGAAAGTGCTCAGAAAAACTATATTCCTTGTTTCCACTAGGTCTAACCTTTACACTTAGAATCCACAATGCTACCTACAGACTAGCAAACCACCCACATTCCCTCCATACTCCATCAACAATAAGAAAGTTTCATTCAAACAGCTACTTCCTGCAAACAACTGCTCTGTGGAACAGACTCCCAAGAGCATACTTTGTAGTGAACAAAACAAGTTCTAGATTTAAAAATTCAAATGCTAAACACTGACTCATTGTTAGAAATAAACAAATTTTCTCAAATTTACAAACTTTGCTTAACACACAAAACTCGCAAAATTTCTCACCTTGATGCAAAATGTTTGTCATCAAATAGAAAGGCCAGAATCACATCCGGGAGTGATTTCTAAAATGACCTACAAATGATATAAAAGACAGGACAAGATGACCGTCGCCAGAGAGTTAAGATGACGATCGCAATTAGCACGTCCCTCGACAAACGTCAAGCGATCATTGTTATTATTATTGTCTCTATCTTTCTCTCTCACCTCCTTCCTTTTCACTATTCACCCTGAGGGATAACTTCAAAGACAATCCGACCCAACAATAAACGCTCATACATACATACATTCCTGCCTACATACACATAAACTCACTCTTGCAAGGACTACTGTGAACACTTGATACCCTTGACTTCTTAATATTATTTCTCATGAACATTAACTTTTACCAATTCATGTTATTCTTTTTCATTAATAAAGTTCTATTTAAACATGCAAAAGGTATACTTTTATTCTTCTACAAATCCACACATTCTCATCTCCAAACTTCTGATGATAGTGAATAATCCTAAGTTGCAGGGAGTTTGGTTATGTTTGACACAAGGCCAATTTAATAAACATTAACCCTCTCCCAACTGCTTCAGCTTCCCTAATCACTACAATTTTAATCTGTTCAAGTCTCGAGCTAATCCTCTATATATATAAACTACACCTTAACATAACCCACTACTTTGAGTGGACCCCATGCTTTGTACAGGGTGAACCTTACTGCAAAAATAATTATCATTTTCCCTTACTGTTCTCCATTTTAATGAGTCTTGTTAGTGTTATATTCTCTTGGCCCTCTTTCCTCATTAATAAATGCATTCAGTAGATATCTTATTGTTTTCGCTTGCTTCTGTTGCCTTTAATGTCTTGTTAGTGTCATATTATTTTAGACTTGTTTCTTCATTATTCTATTCACACAATATTGTGAAGTACCTTGCTTGTTATTTCCTCTTTCTTCTCTTGACTTTAATATATCCTCTGAGTGTCACATTCATGTGGCCTTCTTTCTTCATTACATGTTCTAGAAATATCAACTTTTTCTGATTGTAAGGATAAATTTTCTTGGGATTCCTATTTTCCTTAATCTGTCCTTGTTGCTCATAAGTATAATAAAATCAAAGAAACTAAAATAAAATTTTTAAAATACAATGACTAATAACTGATGCTGGTTCTTCAGTCGTAGAATTTATGTCATGTGGTTTCACGTGAGACCAATGAAAATTCACTTACCTCAGCATCACATTCCATCTTACAAGCACAGTCTTTGTTTTCTAATTCACTTTTCATTTTATCAATCAATTTATTTAAATCTGAAAGAACACAGAAATAATATCTCTGAGTCAAAAAGGACATACAATATTAATCCCATTAACACTAATCAGTTTATTGATTTAGTAAGCATGAAGTACAAAATTAACCTTCAAGATTAACTTTTCAAATAACCTTTTAATAGTGGTATGAGATGTTAGATCAGTCAGTAAGTGCCATACGTAATACACACTTGGGTAATCATGTCTCTTTCAACCCATGACTGACTAGGCAAAAGATTTTCCCACAATAGATTGCCAGTTCTTTCTGTGGTAGAATGGTTGCCAAACAAGGCTATAGAACCTTATCTGACCTGCTATTTATTCATTTTATCCAACTCACTCAGTTAATTGCCATACATCATATGTGCATAAGCAATCATGTTTCTTTCAATCCATGAATGACTAGGTAGAAATTTTTCCCACAGTAGGTTGACAGTTCTTTCTGCAGTAGACTGGTAGCCAAACAAGGTTATAAAATGTAATCTGTTCTCTTATTCAAATCAGTCAGTTAAGTGCTATACATGATACACACTTGGGCAATAATGTCTCTTTCAATACATGACTGACCAGACAGAAGATTTTCCTGCAATAGATTGCCATTTCTTTCTGCAATAGACTGGTTGCCAACCAAGAAGCCAATCTGTCCTGCTATTCACCCCATAGCTGGAGGAAGAAAAGATGGATTAATACCTTTCCCAACAAATTCAACTGATATTCAAACTCAGTTCTCTGTTTTCTCATTCCAGCCTGATATCCATTGCACCACAATGCACATCCAAGATGTTAGATACCAGCTGTAAAATATGGGGGCATGATTAGTGGGATGGAACATTTCATCAATTCAATACCGTCCAATTCATCCCTGTGACAACTCAACTCTAGGACAACTCACCACCAACCTACTTAGCATGAAGACTTAACGCCAGCGTGGAATTCATAGCTTCAGACCAGTGTTGGCTGTCTACATCTTTTAGATCAGCTTTGAGCTGCAAAGATTCTGGAAGTTTGGTTGTTTGTCTTAGTGATTCATTAGTTACAACAATCAGTTTTGACTGTTTTTTCATTTTTTAAAATTAAGATCAGACAAATAACCATGCTGAAACAAACAGAACACTGCACACACAGCTTGGGATAGAGCACCCCACAATATGACGATTCATTATGGGGTTAGAAAAGGTGCAAAAAAACCAACATGCATTTTTCAAGAAATTAATTGGAGATCATCCCCTTCCCCCTCAATTGAAGAAATTGATGAATGCAGATGAATGAATTTTGTAGACTGTTTCTTCCTTTTCACAATGATCTCCAGTTGAATATTTTAGTGGAATTGCATACAATTTTCAATAAATTTTTTAATTAAAAATGAAGTTATGTATTAAAAATGTTCCTTAATAAATTACTTTCATTTGTTTTTAAAAAGTGATTGAAAAAGTATTATAACTTTCCATGTTGTTCAGTTGTTCTCATGCTGAGAATGCTGGTGGTGAATTGTCATGGTGTTGAGTTAGTGGTGATGAATTATCCTGCATCCTTGGTTTGTGACTGAGATAGTAGTACAAAATTTGAGAGGTACTATTTATTACAACTGTTTTCTTTTTATAAATCATGCTTTAAATTATTAAAACGATATATTCTGGAAAAAATAAAAATATTTATAAGAATTTCATATGGGAAAACAATATATACAATATATACGACATCTAGAGAAATTTTAAGAAAATCTATTACAAAGTGGAAGATTTTTTGGTGCAAAACATTTTGTCCTTAAGGAGTTCATCGAACTAAAATGAGGTCTACAGTAATGTGATTACACATGTGCATGAATGAGAGACAACACTTGCATTTTAAATTAATTTTTTTTTTTCTAAATATGTGTTTTGGATAAATATATTCTAACTAATTTTATTTAGTTACTTTTTTGCCTATGTTTTCATCACTTTTGCTATTAAATTTACTAAGACAATAATGTATAGAAAGTGATTTAATCACCTGATTGTCCACAGTAAATTTGCATCCAGATTCTTAAAAAATTTTACCTTTCTTGGCAGATCTTCAGTGCGCAATATTTAAAATATTTAATCAATCATATCCACATAAACATCACTTTAGTCGGACAAAGTCCTAAAGGACAAAATGTGTCACATGAAAAATTTTCCCTTCTGTTATAGATTTTCCTGAAAATAACTTAATCATGCACAAAGAGAAATTTATTCAACCTACCTTGTTTGTCTTTGAGGAACATTTCCTCCAATTTGGACTCTTTCTGTTCCCAATTCTGTTCCACTTTCTCAAGAGTCTTCACCTGTTTTAAAAATATTGAAAATAAATCTCTATGATAAACAGTTTGGCATTAATACCTTTTAATGTATACACATGTATTTAAGGACCAATCTAGTAGTATCAGCATAGAATACATTTTTGGATGGTGAGGGAGAAATGAAAAGGACATGTTAGTAAATTAAAGCAAAAAGTAAAAACTATGAACTGTAATGTAGAATTCTTGAATATGAGCAAAAAAAGAGAGAACAATATTTGATCTATGAATTGGAAATGTTAAAATGAATCAAGTACAAATAACAAATGACAATAACAGTAGAAGACAATGAAAAATGTGACAAAAAATCAAAAACACTGAACAGCAAAAGATGTCTTTCAGAAACTATACAAAGACTTTCATTTTATTTTAACAAGTTCGTCATCTTATTTCTCTTGCTTTTTGTTGCAACTTTCAGATATTTTAATCCATGATCATTAAAGAAGTAATATAGACTGGAAATAAAGAATTAGTCTCTTGCTTCTTTTGAGTCACATTATGAAGAGCCAACCTCTTGCTGTGATAATGTCATTATCAGTTTGGCGATATAATCTTTAGCAGTGGTGTCACTAAACCACAGAGTTTTATTCCTTCTCTAATAATTTTTCTTTTATGTGCCTTGTTGCTTCAGGATGTAGGTGATCATGGCCTTCCACATCTCCCTATCCCTGGTGACTCTTAGCACGCCTTCTCCTGTTAGACTATGCAATCCTTGTTCCATCTGATTATGTTCTTCAAATGTTATCCGCTGCTTTCCTCTGTCTCTTTTTCCCTCTATCTGGCCTGTTAGTATCAGGTTCTCCAAGCCCTCCTTCCTCATTGCACATCCCAGGAACTTTAGTTGTCTCTTCCTGATGCTCAGTATTAATTTCCTTTTCGTTTCCATCATTTCCAAAACCTTATCATTGCTCACATGCTTGGTTCATGATATCAGCAACATCCTTCTGTAGAACTACATTTCAGTTGCTTCAAGTCTCTCCTTCATCTTTGATGATATTGTCCAGTATTCAATGCCATATTGAAGAACTGACATCACATAGCAATTTAGTACTCTTAAACCAGTACTCTCTAATAATTAGATTCCACGATCTCGTTTATTTATCATCTGCTAGGTTACCACCCTCTGATAATAATCACAGGTGAGGATGTGTGTTGTGGTACAGTGGATATCGGCTTGGAACGAGAAACCGGGGATCCAAGTTCGAATTCCAGTTGAATCCATTGTATTCACTTATGCGCAAATACCCTTGGGAAAGGTATTAATCCGTCTCTTCCTTCCAGTTATGGGTTAAATAGCAGGACAGATTGGGTTCTATAGCCTTGGTCGGCAACCAGTCTACCGCAGAAAGCAATGGCAACCTACTGCGGGATAATCTTCTGCCCGTCAGTCATGTCTCTTTCGAGACATGATCGTCCAAGCGTGTATCACGTATGGCACTTTAACTGACTGACTGATGTTATATTTAAAGGGCACTTTCTATTTAACATTCGAAGTGGCAACACACATTTTCTTCTTGCTCCAATAGCATATAAGTACTTCAGAGACGCAGAATGAAAATTGTATTGAACTGTTCATAAGTTCAAATTTGTTTCTTTCTTTATCCTTTTGTAACATATTTTGTCAATACATTTATTAATTGTTGTTTCTTTGAATTCCAGGTTTTGAAAACTTTTTTTTAGCTGAACTCACATGAGTCTGCCAAATGTTGTTTGCAAGATAAATGTACAAAGAGGTACAGAATTAGAATACTTTCATTAGAGAAAGCAATGTAACTCTTATTAATTTTTGACGACTCATTCCCTGCCCCTATTTCCCTTGCTTTTTATTACAATTCTCAGATTGTTATTCTATGATCATAAAAAAAAATGCATTATAAACTAGAAATAAGAAATACTTCTTTGACATTTTTTCTTCCTTACAGTTTGTTTTTTTATGACTGCATCATTACTGATTTATCTTCAAAAGCTTTGCCAATAAACATTTCTCACACATATAACTTTATAATCCTTCTGTCTCCAACCACTAGATTCCACTATCTTGTTTATTATTTAAACTAGTAGTATCAGATGTAATAGTATACAAATTCTATAAGACAAAGTATTGTCACAATGACTAATTTCTAACTAGTATTTCTTTCATTGTTTTTCTCATTTCTATATAATTTTATTCTATGACAATTGAATAAACACCATGAATGGAAAATAAAGAATAAACATTTGAAGAGATTTGAACTTATGTCCCTTTAATCTGGATATTCTAAGCATCCATTATAATATAATTTTTTACTAATATAAGACCTAGACCTGGGTATGATGGTAAACTGCATCTGGCAGCAAGGCCTCTAATTGGGAGGTAGTGAGGAGTATGAAACCACCTCTTAATTGGTGTTGTTCCCAGGTCTACCATGACCCGGAGTGGAAACACACATTAGGTTCCCAGCTACGATCAAATAGTTAACCCCCAAACTGGTGTCAAAACACTACGAAAGTATAAAAATACACTTTTATGGAAATATATATATAAAAAGACTTTTAAAGAAAAATATACATTTTTGCAAAAAAATATTACCAACAATACATTTCTGAAGAAAACATTATAACCATGACATTTTTGAAGGAAAAAAAATTATTCTGAGCAAAACATTTTTAAATACAAAACTAGAAGATATTTTCAGTTTTCTAAAATGAAAAGGAATTTTCATTAAAATCTGACTAAATCAACCTTCTCACTATAACAGAACATTAAAAAAATACCTTAAAACCCAACTTTTTTGGCAATAAATAACCCACCAATGTTGATGTGTCATTAAACAAAACTCAAAAACTAATATAAAACTCACATGTTTTGAGTATAAAATGATAGTATGATTGAAACACAATTTGATCAACAAATTCAACTCAATAAACATGACATATCTATCAACGGTTAGTAAGCAAGTATGATTTTAACTGGACACCCAACTACTGTAGCCTTGTGGCTGACTTCACTTAGTTAATAAAGAAAATAAATATCTTCCATGTATTGTGGATAAACATCAGCCAAGGCTAGAAGTTACAAATGAAATGATAGGTGAGAAAGAGATTAAAGACAGATTAAAGACAGTGGTTTCTGGTCCATTACTTAAAAGAAGTATCTGCATGATGGAAAATTCTGGTATCTAAAATAATTTCTAAAAAAGTAAATTATCCATGTATTCCTGGTTTGGAATTGATCTTCCACCTATCTGCAGTAATAAGCATCATCAACCTAGCAATCCCAAGTGCTAGATTTCTAAACCATTATTCCAAAGGGTCATCTCTACAGGATTAATTGATCCAATTTTTTATGGCTTATCAATCATTTGCAGGTTATTTACAGCTAGAAGATGGTTTCAGTTTGTATGAATATTTTGGAGGTAATAATGATTTAATGATACAACTTTAATTAATTAACCCATAGATGAGGAAAGAAGAAGTAAATTCATACCTTTCCCAAGAGTATTTGTGAATAATAAATATAAAGAACTCATCTGGATTTGGAACTCGGCTCTTCAATTAATGTTTCTGAGCCATTGCACCACCTGCACATCCAAGCTTACTGCACATTCCTAAGTGGTCACCCATCTAGGTACTGACCAGGTTCATCGGTGATTATACGAGAACTAACGTTTGAACATGATGTGACTGTAACCTCATGTCTACATGAGGAGGTTTTAATAGAAAATATATTTTGAAATTATGATTGGTTTACTGAAATCTCTGAGAACATTAAAACAAAGAAAACAGTGCTGAACTGTTTAATATCAATCTTCCTCCATGGAAGTGATTGCTAGACAATTTCTTCACAAATAACAAAAGGACTTCAGAAAACATAAATGAAGAAAAGAGTGCTGAACTGTTATATAATACCAATCCTCTTATATGGCAGTTAATGCTGGATAATCTTCGCACAGAGGGAGAGAAGACTGGAGGTAACAGAGATGTTGTTTGAGAGAAGGATGCAAGGAATACAGTAGATGGATCATGGGAAATGGAAACAAAAAACAAACTTATACCCAGAATGAAAGAAAGACACATCTGAAATTTCTTGGACACATAATCTGAAAGTGGGGTTCAGAGAATTTGACACTAACAGGACATATCAAAAGCAAAAGAAACAGGGGTAGAAAGTAGGCCTATCCATGAGTAGCTTGTGTGAATAGATTTTTTTTTTTTTTTTTATAAGCGTTTCACCCCAAGCAAGGCATGTCACTGCCACTACTGTGCAGGGGGCTACGTAGAGTGAAGAAAGGCTGATTAAATATAGGAAATAACAGAGGGTGGGTGATAGGCGGGTGAGGATACCGAGAATGAGGGTTGGGTAGATGAGAGTGTTGTGAGAATAGTTGGGAGTTAGTGTGATAGGAGGTGTCTATTGACCCTACATTTAAACACCCGGAGATTGTAACTGTCGAGAAAGCAGACTTGTGGAAGGGAGTTCCACAGGCGGGAAGTGCGAGAAAAGAAGCTGTTGGAGTAGAATTTACGGTTACATCTTATTTGTTTAACTGTAAAAGGGTGGGACCTAGTTGCTAATCTAGTATCTCGTGTAAATTCGTGCTTAGGCGATAACACAACAGTTTTGGGAAGAGTGGTAAAAGACAAGCATTATTGAGAACTAAAAGAAATAGAAAGTTAGCAGATCCTTGATAGCCTGCTTAGACACGACACATAGAAGAAAAAAAGCGCATTGTTTCACATCATCCCTTAGAAGATCTTCTGAAAAGTTACAGATAAAATAAGATTAGCAAGATGTTTCTGATCTGATTTGAATAATTTAAAGTTAATATTTATTTTCAAATAATTAGATTTTCAGAAAAATCAATTGGATTATTTGAGCTCAAGACACAAATAAGAAATTATAATGATGATATTTATTCTTCATTTCATTCTTTTTCTTGCATCAAATTCACGATTCTTTTTATCTCTTCATTTGTCTTACTTTCAAATTTATTCCCCTTTTCTTTCCAACAATTCCTTCCTTTTCTATTAAATGTTTTCTTTTCTTTTATAATTTTTGTTTTGTTATTATCATTTCTATTTTTCTTTCCATTTTCTTATTTTCTTTTTCTTTCTTTTTTTCAACTATCTTCTTTTCTTTCTTTTTTCTGTCTTTCTTTTTTTTAATTTGCAATTTTTCTATTTTCTTTCTATTTTTTTTTCTATTTCTTTTTTTTGTATTTTCTTCTTCTGTCTTTCCTTTCTACTATTTTCTTTCCTTTTTCTACTGTTTCTTCTTTACTTCACAATTTTTCTATTTTATTTTCTTTCTTTTTTTACAACTATTTTCTTTTCTTTCTTTTTTTTCTACTATTTTCTATTTTCTTTCTATTTTTTCTTTTCTATTTCTTTCTTTTTTGTATTTTCTTCTTCTGTCTTTCCTTTCTAGTATTTTCTTTCCTTTTCCTTCTTTTCTTTCTTTCTTTCTACTGTTTCTTCTTTACTTCACAATTTTTCTATTTTATTTTCTTTTTCGTTCTATTTTTACTTCTTTTCTTTCTATTTTCTTTCTTTTCTATTTTATTTCCTTTTTATATTTTCTTTATCTTTCTTTCCTTTCTACTATTTTCTTTCCTGTTTTCTGTTTTTCTACAGTTTTCTTTCTTCACTTCACAATTTTTTCTGTTTTCTTTTTCTTTTCTTTCTATCTTCTTTCCTTTTTCTTCTTTTCTTTCTTTTTTTCTACTGTTTTCTTTCTTTACTTCACGGTTTTCTCTGTTTTTCATTTTCTTTTTTCTTTTTCATTTTGTTTTCTTTTTTCTTTTTTTTCTTATTTCTTTCTTACCTTTCCATTATCTTATATTCTTTTGTATTTTCATTCTATTATTTTTTCCTTTCTTTTTAAAATTTTCTTTCTTTTATTTTCTTTCTCTCCTTTCATTCATTTCCAATATTTTCTGACTTTTCATTCTCCTTTCTTAATCATTTTATTTTATTTCATTGTTTTTTTTGTTTTTTAGTATTTATTAGTTTGTAAATTTGGCTTTATTTTCATGCATCACTTTTTCTTTTTTATGAAAACTTACTTTGGACTTATTTCTTTTTTGTATTCTTTTCTGCAAGTTTAGGAATTTTTTTTCTCAACCTTCTCTTATTTCTTCTAATCTTTATTTTTTATTCTTTTGTTTTATTTTTTTTGTTTTCTCAATTTCATAGATTTATTTTGAGGCAATTTTCTTTTTTATTGACATCTTTTATTGTTGCTATTCTTTGTTTTTTGTTCTCTTCCTTCTAAGAAATTACCTAATTTCTTTCAATATTTATCATTCACATTTGTCCATTTTCCTTCCTGTTTTTGATTTATTTCTAACTTTTTGTTAACCCTCTTTTTATTTCTTACTCTTTCCTTTTCTTTCATTCTTACATGATTCATTTTTTCTTGATTTCTTCCAACTCATTTTTGTTGTCATATTCACAACATTTCAGCTGTTCTATGTTCTGACCTTCTTCAAGTGATTAGAATTTCAAACTGAAACCTTTATTTCATCCATCGGGGTAGATTGTTCTAGTCTCACATTTCATACTTCTTCAAGATATCTATGTATCAGTTAATTCCCTTTAACTCAACGATGCAAGTTATTCTTCACCTCTGCTGTGGCCAGGTATTGAACTCACAACTCTTTGAATCAAGTCACTAGATTACTTCAACCAACACTTTTATCTACTGAGCATGTGTTCTTGAGAATATCAATGTATAAAGGGGAAAACTGCTCCTATGATATGATGTTGACAGAAAACATCACTGGAAAATATTAAAGAATCAGTGCATATGCTAGGCGACAAAAAACTCCTAAGCTGGCCAAGAATAAACATGAATACAATATGGGAACCAGTAATATGGAGTGCTAGAGAAAAACAATAAATTATAATATGAGCTTTGGTTAAAAAGGTTACTAAGACATGAGGTTTATAAAACCCAAGAATTCATATAGTGATGTCCTTATGGACACATCACCCAGTGGATAAAAGCATTGATTAAAACAATCTAGTGACTTCCATTATTTTTCACTCAGTTTTCTTTAATTTTTTATATTGAATTTTTACAGTTTGAATTTGTAACTGGCTTTACTTGCATATTCATGCACTAATAGAAAGCTAAATTTGGTTAGGATGTTAAGAAAGTTTACTGCATTCAAAATTATTAATATCCAGGATAGGTTTTTTACTAAAGTTTTTTTATTAGCTTAAAAGTTTAAACTTTCATTTTGAATTATATACATATAATGAAGTATGTTTATCCATTTAAACATTATTTTTAGTGGATATTCATAATTGATTAGACATTCCTTTTGTTTAATAAACAGAATATTTATTTTCATCTACTGGCCTGGATTTGCAGTGGATATCAGCTCAGAACAAGAAATCAGAGAGCCATGTTCAAAATCTAGTTGAATTTGTTCCATTCACTTATGGGCAAATAACCTAGGGAAAGGTATTAATCCATTGCTTCCCCACCAGCTATGGGTTGATAGCAGGACAGATTGGGTTCTCTAGACTTGGTTAACAACCAGCCTACTGTAGAAAGTAATGGCAATCTACTGTGGGGAAATCTTCTGCCCAATCAATTATGTCCCTTTTGAGACATGATCACCCAAAACAATATCATATATGACACTTAACTGACTGACTGGCATGAATGTTTGAGAAATTTTTTTAAAGAAAAATTTACACTGTCCAGAGTTTTATTAGACTCTACATGCTACAATTGTACTGTTCAACAGAAATGTGCTATTAGCTAAAACAATTTGGTGCCCACCCGACAGAGTTTGACAATAAGCAACATTCCATCTTACGCAACATATTAGCATTCATTTTTGGTAGTAAACTTGACCAAAATGTTATGGAAACATTCAAAATGTTTTGTCAGGCTTTTAATGAACAGTTGTTAGGTTGAACACAGGTTTTTCAGTGGATCAAACATTTCAAGGCTGTTTGAGTGTTAGTTAAAAAAATGAGTGTTCAAGGTGACCAATCATTAACAAAATGTGAGAAAATCTATAATTTCAGAACTCATCCATGAAATTACTTCCAAATTTCTATCATCTATAACCTGATTAGAATCATTTATGGAGTTTACTATGAGAGCACAGTGCTCAAAATTACATATATATATATATATATATATATATATATATATATATATATATATATATATATGTATATATATTTCATATATATATATATATATATATATATATCTGAAGTAATTACTTTCTAGGTGGGTGCCTCTGCAGATGACACCCACCATTTACTCCCATCTTAATTGCAAAACTACCAAGGCTGACAAACCTGACTGCTGTTTTTCAAAAAGACTTTCAATCTGGGACGTGTAACAAATGGCAAGTAAATTTTAATGCCTCCACAACAGAACTGCTCTCCTTCAACCACCATTGAGAAATTTTCCTACCAGCCATCAGAATGGATGATGCTAGACTCCTGGAAAGTGACCCACTGTACTTCCTTGGCCTCACACTCTCAATAGACCTGAAGTGGAATGACTACATTGAATCTATAGCAGTATCTACTGCTAGGAAAGTTTGGTTACGGTATTGAGCTAGAAAGTTTTCCTCTTCAGAATCTAACTTGCATGTTTATAAATCTACCATTTGTCCATGCATGGAATACTGTTCCCATATCTGGTCAGGTGCTCTTGCTACTCAAGTTTCTCAACAAAATCCAAAAGAGGATCTGCAATATAACTGATCCTGACTTGGCATCTTGACTTCAGTCACTTTCTCACCGATGTGACATGGCTTCCTTCTATCATTTTTACAAATATTTTCATGGCAACTGCTTCAACGAGCTTTTTCTCTTGGTGCCCCACCCACATGAATTTAAGCATGCTACTAGATTGACATTTAGGTCCCACCCTTTTACCATTGAAATAGATTAATGTAACCACCACTTTTGCTCTAACAGTTTCTTTTCTTGCACTTATTGACCTACCAAAAATATGATTGGGAAAAATATTTTCTGGCTGTGGATGGTGGTGACAGGGTGCAATATCAAAAGCCAGAAACACAAGTAATAGTCAACAAAGATATGATTGACATCAAAGGCAGAAAACACTGACAACAACAAAGGCTTGAAAGAAGATAGCTGGTGAATATGATTGACAGATGTATCTGGCTATAGATGATGTCCATTAAGTGACCACCCAAAAACAGCAAAAATGTGTAGGCATTTTGAGGTTATATTTCGCATAATCTATAAAACATAGATACACATTCTTTTTCATTTGTATTGCCCTTTTGAATAGCATCCTAATCATAAATAATGTGTCCTTTGTTTCAGTGTCTTTGACGAAACCACACTGTTCTTGTCCTATCTCTGGCCTGATTCTGCTTCACACTCTATTCATCAGGATTCAGGTGATGAGTTTTGTTATGTGGCTTATCAAACTGATTGTTTGGTGGAGTTTGCACTTGTTTGCACCTGGCTTTTTAGACAGAGCTATGAAATTTGACTTGCTTAGGTTGTCCAATATTACACCACTGATATAGATTTCAATTATTATTTCTGTAATTTTCTCGATGTCGAATTTGTCTAGGACTATCAGCATCTTTATTACAATGCTGTCTAGTCCAGATGCTTTGTTTCTATTCAGTTTGGTCATTGCAGCTTCCACTTTGGATTTTAATATTTCTGGTCTGTCCTTCTCTTTGTGTATTGTCAGTTGCTCTCTCTTGTAATGGAAAAGATTTTATATATATTCTTCCCATCTCTGGAATATTTATTCTTTCTCTAATATGATCGTTCCATCCTTTGATTTTATACATCCTGTTAAGGAGCATGTTTTTTGCCCTGTCAGTTCTCTTATTGCTTAATGCATGTCTGTTTTACTAGCCCTTCTAAGTCTTTCTATTTCTGCACATTTGTTGTTGAGCCATTCTTCTTTAGCCTGTCGGCATTTGTTCCTTATTTTATTGTGTAGTTTCCTGTATTCCGTTCCATGTCTTGGCATCGTTTTCTGTCTCCTTTGCATCATGTAAAGAATCTCTTCAGTCATCTACTCATTTTTTTCTTCTGTATTAGATTTCATTTGGGACAATGTTGTTTGCTGATGTCACTAGCAATTCCTTTAGTATATCCCATTTTGATTTAAATACAGAATATAGAGAGATAATCCATACTACACTCACCAAAGGTACAGAGCTTATGTCAGCACATAAAGAGAGGACTGTAACTTCATGCTAGAACAGCTATCAACAATTGTTGACATTTTTGTCCACACAATTTTATTTACAAGGCTTTGGTTAACCCATGGTATGGTTTTCAGGCACTTACCAATAGAGCCAAATGTTGAGAATCCTCTCCCTATGCTAATATCATTAAACAAACACCTCTTTCATAAATTGACCAGAGTGAGATTCAAACTTGAGTATCATGGTCAGAACTCTAACACTATGACCATTTGGTAATATGGATACTTTTTATTAAACAAGAACAAAATCTATGTCATCAAAACAAAGTGTGATTAATGTTAAATATCCAGATGCTTAATTTGTATTTTAATTGTATTATTATCTTTGTCATTGATTTTCCTGAAGCATATCAGAAGATTAGAAAACAATCCAAGATCATATTCACACAGTGATTAAACTAATTTCTTGATTACAATATTTTTCAATTCTTTACAGCATTCACAGCATTTTTAACACCATAAAAAAAGGAAAGTAAGGTTTAAAAAGTAAAGAGAAAACTTTAGAAAGAGAATGCATTTAAAAAAGAAAAAAGTAAAACTTAAAAAAGAAGAGTAAACCTTCAAAGGGAAAATAAAACTTTAAAAGAGCAAAAGTTTAAAAATAGAACATTTAAATTTGAAATGAGAAAAAATTACAAAAAAAGGGAGAGTAAATCTTATAAGAGAAGAGTAAAATTTAAAATGAGAACAATAAATTTAAAAAGGTGAAGTTTTTAAAAAAGAAGTAAACTTTAAAAAGAACATTGTGATTTATTAAAATGAGAAATGATTTATAAAAGAGAAAATTCTAAAATAGATGTGTAAATTTAAAAAATGAAAGAAAAATTTTAAAAACAGCAGATGATAATTAAAAGAAAAAGAGTAAACTTTAAAAAGAAACATTAAAATATACAGAAGAATATATTTCAAAAAGAGAAGACTAAAATTAAAAGAGAAAACTAAATTATTAAAAGGAGAAAATAAACTTTAAAAACATAACAGAAATTATAATGTAGAGTAAAAAATGGAGAAAAAATGAAAACAGAGTAATAAAATTTAAAAAGAGAAATATTAATTTTAAAAGAGAAGTGTAAATTATAAAAACGAAGACAAAGCCTTTTAAAAGAGTAGATAAAATCATAAAAGGGAAAAGTGAACTTCTAAGAAAAAAAGAGAAGTGTAAATTATAAAAACGAAGAGAAAGCCTTTTAAAAAAGTAGATAAAATCATAAAAAGGAAAAAGTAAACTTCTGAGAAACAAAAAAGAGAAGTGTAAATTATAAAAACGAAGAGAAAGTCTTTGAAAAAAGTAGTTAAAATCATAAAAAGGGAAAAGTAAACTTCTAAGAAAAAAAAGAGTAGTGTAAATTATAAAAACGAAGAGAAAGTCTTTGAAAAAAGTAGATAAAATCATCAAAAAGGAAAAGTAAACTTCTAAGAAAAAAAAAAGAAGTGTAAATTATAAAAACGAAGAGAAAGTCTTTAAAAAAAGTACATATAATCATAAAAAGGGAAAAGTACACTTCTTAGAAAAAACAGAGAAGTGTAAATTATGAAAACAAAGAGAAAGTTTTTATAAAAGTAGATATAATCATAAAAAGGGAAAAGTAAACTTCTAAGAAAAAAAGGAAAGTGTAAATTATAAAAACGAAGAGAAAGCCTTTTAAAAAAGTAGATAAAATCATAAAAAGGGAAAAGTAAATTTCCAAGAAAAAAAGAAGTGTAAATTATGAAAACGCAGAGAAAGCTTTAGAAAAAAGTAGATAAAATCATAAAAAGGGAAAAGTAAACTTCTAAGAAAAAAAGAGAAGTGTCAATTATAAAAACGAAGAGAAAGCCTTTTAAAAAAGTAAATAAAATCATGAAAAGGGAAAAGTAAACTTCTAAGAAAAAAAGAAGTGTAAATTATGAAAACGCAGAGAAAGCTTTAGAAAAAAGTAGATAAAATCATAAAAAGGGAAAAGTAAACTTCTAAGAAAAAAAAGAGTAGTGTAAATTATAAAAACGAAGAGAAAGTCTTTGAAAAAAGTAGATAAAATCATCAAAAAGGAAAAGTAAACTTCTAAGAAAAAAAAAATAAGTGTAAATTATAAAAACGAAGAGAAAGTCTTTAAAAAAAGTACATATAATCATAAAAAGGGAAAAGTACACTTCTTAGAAAAAACAGAGAAGTGTAAATTATGAAAACAAAGAGAAAGTTTTTTATAAAAGTAGATATAATCATAAAAAGGGAAAAGTAAACTTCTAAGAAAAAAAGGAAAGTGTAAATTATAAAAACGAAGAGAAAGCCTTTTAAAAAAGTAGATAAAATCATAAAAAGGGAAAAGTAAACTTCTAAGAAAAAAAAGAGAAGTGTAAATTATAAAAACGAAGAGAATGTCTTTTAAAAAAGTCGATAAAATCATAAAAAGGGAAAAGTAAACTTCTAAGAAAAAAAAGAGAAGTGTAAATTATAAAAACGAAGAGAAAGTCTTTAAAAAAAGTAGATATAATTATAAAAAGGGAAAAGTAAACTTCTAAGAAAAAAACAGAGAAGTGTAAATGATAAAAACGAAGAGAAAGCCCTTAAAAAAAGTAGATATAATCATAAAAGGGAAAAGTAAACTTCTAAGAAAAAAAAGAGGGGTGTCAATTATAAAAACGAAGAGAAAGCCTTTTAAAAAAGTAGATAAAATCATAAAAAGGGAAAAGTAAACATCTAAGAAAACAAAAGAGAAATGTAAAATATAAAAACGAAGAGAAAGCATTTTAAAAAAGTAGATAAAATCATAAAAATGGAAAAGTAAACTTCTAAGCAAAAAACAGAGAAGTGTAAATTATAAAAACGAAGAGAAAGCCTTTTAAAAAAGTAGATAAAATCATAAAAAGGGAAAAGTAAACTTCTAAGAAAAAAAAAGAGAAGTGTAAATTATAAAAACGAAGAGAAAGTCTTTAAAAAAAGTAGATATAATCATAAAAAGGGAAAAGAAAACTTCTAAGAAAAAAACAGAGAAGTGTAAATGATAAAAACGAAGAGAAAGCCTTTAAAAAAGTAGATATAATCATAAAAGGGAAAAGTAAACTTCTAAGAAAAAAAAAGAGGGGTGTCAATTATAAAAACGAAGAGAAAGCCTTTTAAAAAAGTAGATAAAATCATAAAAAGGGAAAAGTAAACATCTAAGAAAACAAAAGAGAAGTGTAAAATATACAAACGTAGAGAAAGCCTTTGAAAAAAGTAGATACAATCATGAAAAGGGAAAAGTAAACTTCTAAGAAAAAAAAAAGAGAAGTGTAAATGATAAAAACGAAGAGAAAGCCTTTAAAAAAAGTCGATAAAATCATAAAAAGGGAAAAGTAAACATCTAAGAAAACAAAAGAGAAGTGTAAAATATAAAAACGTAGAGAAAGCCTTTGAAAAAAGTAGATAAAATCATAAAAAGGGAAAAGTAAACTTCTAAGCAAAAAACAGAGAAGTGTAAATTATAAAAACGAAGAGAATGTCTTTTAAAAAAGTAGATATAATCAAAAAAAGAGAAAAGTACACTTCTTAGAAAAAAACAGAGAAGTGTAAATTATAAAAACGAAGAGAAAGTTTTTAAAAAAGTAGATAAAATCATAAAAAGGGAAAAGTAAACTTCTAAGAAAAAAGGAAAGTGTAAATTATAAAAACAAAGAGAAAGCCTTTTAAGAAAGTCGATAAAATCATAAAAAGGGAAAAGTAAACATCTCAGAAAAAAACAGAGAAGTGTAAATGATAAAAACGAAGAGAAAGCCTTTAAAAAAAGTAGATATAATCATAAAAAGGGAAAAGTAAACTTCTAAGAAAAAAACAGAGAAGTGTAAATTATAAAAACGAAGAGAATGCCTTTTAAAAAAGTAGGTAAAATCATAAAAAGGGAAAAGTAAACTTCTAAGAAAAAAGGGAAGTGTAAATTATAAAAACTAAGAGAAAGCCTTTTAAGAAAGTAGATAAAATCATAAACAGGGAAAAGTAAACATCTAAGAAAACAAAAGAGAAATGTAAAATATAAAAACGAAGAGAAAGCATTTTAAAAAAGTAGATAAAATCATAAAAAGGGAAAAGTAAACTTCTAAGCAAAAAACAGAGAAGTGTAAATTATAAAAACGAAAAGAAAGTCTTTTAAAAAAGTCGATAAAATCATAAAAAGGGAAAAGTAAACTTCTAAGAAAAAAAAAAGAAGTGTAAATTATAAAAACGAAGAGAAAGTCTTTAAAAAAAGTACATATAATCATAAAAAGGGAAAAGTACACTTCTTAGAAAAAACAGAGAAGTGTAAATTATGAAAACAAAGAGAAAGTTTTTTATAAAAGTAGATATAATCATCAAAAGGGAAAAGTAAACTTCTAAGAAAAAAAGGAAAGTGTAAATTATAAAAACGAAGAGAAAGCCTTTTAAAAAAGTAGATAAAATCATAAAAAGGGAAAAGTAAATTTCCAAGAAAAAAAGAAGTGTAAATTATGAAAACGCAGAGAAAGCTTTAGAAAAAAGTAGATAAAATCATAAAAAGGGAAAAGTAAACTTCTAAGAAAAAAAGAGAAGTGTAAATTATAAAAACGAAGAGAAAGCCTTTTAAAAAAGTAAATAAAATCATGAAAAGGGAAAAGTAAACTTCTAAGAAAAAAAGAAGTGTAAATTATGAAAACGCAGAGAAAGCTTTAGAAAAAAGTAGATAAAATCATAAAAAGGGAAAAGTAAACTTCTAAGAAAAAAAAGAGTAGTGTAAATTATAAAAACGAAGAGAAAGTCTTTGAAAAAAGTAGATAAAATCATCAAAAAGGAAAAGTAAACTTCTAAGAAAAAAAAAATAAGTGTAAATTATAAAAACGAAGAGAAAGTCTTTAAAAAAAGTACATATAATCATAAAAAGGGAAAAGTACACTTCTTAGAAAAAACAGAGAAGTGTAAATTATGAAAACAAAGAGAAAGTTTTTTATAAAAGTAGATATAATCATAAAAAGGGAAAAGTAAACTTCTAAGAAAAAAAGGAAAGTGTAAATTATAAAAACGAAGAGAAAGCCTTTGAAAAAAGTAGATACAATCATGAAAAGGGAAAAGTAAACTTCTAAGAAAAAAAAGAGAAGTGTAAATTATAAAAACGAAGAGAAAGCCTTTAAAAAAAGTCGATAAAATCATAAAAAGGGAAAAGTAAATTTCCAAGAAAACAAAAGAGAAGTGTAAAATATAAAAACGTAGAGAAAGCCTTTGAAAAAAGTAGATAAAATCATAAAAAGGGAAAAGTAAACTTCTAAGCAAAAAACAGAGAAGTGTAAATTATAAAAACGAAGAGAATGTCTTTTAAAAAAGTAGATATAATCAAAAAAAGGGAAAAGTACACTTCTTAGAAAAAAACAGAGAAGTGTAAATTATAAAAACGAAGAGAAAGTTTTTAAAAAAGTAGATAAAATCATAAAAAGGGAAAAGTAAACATCTCAGAAAAAAACAGAGAAGTGTAAATGATAAAAACGAAGAGAAAGCCTTTAAAAAAAGTAGATATAATCATAAAAAGGGAAAAGTAAACTTCTAAGAAAAAAACAGAGAAGTGTAAATTATAAAAACGAAGAGAATGCCTTTTAAAAAAGTAGGTAAAATCATAAAAAGGGAAAAGTAAACTTCTAAGAAAAAAGGGAAGTGTAAATTATAAAAACTAAGAGAAAGCCTTTTAAGAAAGTAGATAAAATCATAAACAGGGAAAAGTAAACATCTAAGAAAACAAAAGAGAAATGTAAAATATAAAAACGAAGAGAAAGCATTTTAAAAAAGTAGATAAAATCATAAAAAGGGAAAAGTAAACTTCTAAGCAAAAAACAGAGAAGTGTAAATTATAAAAACGAAAAGAAAGTCTTTTAAAAAAGTAGATAAAATCATAAAAAGGGAAAAGTAAACTTCTAAGAAAAAAAAGAGAAGTGTAAATTATAAAAACGAAGAGAATGTCTTTTAAAAAAGTCGATAAAATCATAAAAAGGGAAAAGTAAACTTCTATGAAAAAAAGGGAAGTGTAAATTATAAAAACGAAGAGAAAGTCTTTTAAACAAGTAGATAAAATTATAAAAAGAGAAAAGTCAACTTCTAAGAAAATAACAGAGAAGTGTAAATGATAAAAACGAAGTGAAAGCCTTTAAAAAAGTAGATAGAATAATAAAAAGGGAAAAGTAAAATTCTAAGAAAAAAAAGAGAAGTGTCAATTATAAAAACGAAGAGAAAGCCTTTTAAAAAAGTAGATAAAATCATAAAAAGGGAAAAGTAAACTTCTAAGCAAAAAACAGAGAAGTGTAAATTATAAAAACGAAGAGAAAGTCTTTTAAAAAAGTAGATAAAATCATAAAAAGGGAAAAGTAAACTTCTAAGAAAAAAAAGAGAAGTGTAAATTATAAAAACGAAGAGAATGTCTTTTAAAAAAGTCGATAAAATCATAAAAAGGGAAAAGTAAACTTCTATGAAAAAAAGGGAAGTGTAAATTATAAAAACGAAGAGAAAGTTTTTAAAAAAGTAGATAAAATCATAAAAAGGGAAAAGTAAACTTCTAAGAAAAAAGGAAAGTGTAAATTATAAAAACAAAGAGAAAGCCTTTTAAGAAAGTCGATAAAATCATAAAAAGGGAAAAGTAAACATCTCAGAAAAAAACAGAGAAGTGTAAATGATAAAAACGAAGAGAAAGCCTTTAAAAAAAGTAGATATAATCATAAAAAGGGAAAAGTAAACTTCTAAGAAAAAAACAGAGAAGTGTAAATTATAAAAACGAAGAGAATGCCTTTTAAAAAAGTAGGTAAAATCATAAAAAGGGAAAAGTAAACTTCTAAGAAAAAAGGGAAGTGTAAATTATAAAAACTAAGAGAAAGCCTTTTAAGAAAGTAGATAAAATCATAAACAGGGAAAATTAAACATCTAAGAAAACAAAAGAGAAATGTAAAATATAAAAACGAAGAGAAAGCATTTTAAAAAAGTCGATAAAATCATAAAAAGGGAAAAGTAAACTTCTAAGAAAAAAAAAGAAGTGTAAATTATAAAAACGAAGAGAAAGTCTTTAAAAAAAGTACATATAATCATAAAAAAGGGAAAAGTACACTTCTTAGAAAAAACAGAGAAGTGTAAATTATGAAAACAAAGAGAAAGTTTTTTATAAAAGTAGATATAATCATAAAAAGGGAAAAGTAAACTTCTAAGAAAAAAAGGAAAGTGTAAATTATAAAAACGAAGAGAAAGCCTTTTAAAAAAGTAGATAAAATCATAAAAAGGGAAAAGTAAATTTCCAAGAAAAAAAGAAGTGTAAATTATGAAAACGCAGAGAAAGCTTTAGAAAAAAGTAGATAAAATCATAAAAAGGGAAAAGTAAACTTCTAAGAAAAAAAGAGAAGTGTCAATTATAAAAACGAAGAGAAAGCCTTTTAAAAAAGTAAATAAAATCATGAAAAGGGAAAAGTAAACTTCTAAGAAAAAAAGAAGTGTAAATTATGAAAACGCAGAGAAAGCTTTAGAAAAAAGTAGATAAAATCATAAAAAGGGAAAAGTAAACTTCTAAGAAAAAAAGAGTAGTGTAAATTATAAAAACGAAGAGAAAGTCTTTGAAAAAAGTAGATAAAATCATCAAAAAGGAAAAGTAAACTTCTAAGAAAAAAAAAAGAAGTGTAAATTATAAAAACGAAGAGAAAGTCTTTAAAAAAAGTACATATAATCATAAAAAGGGAAAAGTAAACTTCTAAGCAAAAAAACAGAGAAGTGTAAATTATAAAAACGAAGAGAAAGTCTTTTAAAAAAGTAGATAAAATCATAAAAAGGGAAAAGTAAACTTCTAAGAAAAAAAAGAGAAGTGTAAATTATAAAAACGAAGAGAATGTCTTTTAAAAAAGTCGATAAAATCATAAAAAGGGAAAAGTAAACTTCTATGAAAAAAAGGGAAGTGTAAATTATAAAAACGAAGAGAAAGTTTTTAAAAAAGTAGATAAAATCATAAAAAGGGAAAAGTAAACTTCTAAGAAAAAAGGAAAGTGTAAATTATAAAAACAAAGAGAAAGCCTTTTAAGAAAGTCGATAAAATCATAAAAAGGGAAAAGTAAACATCTCAGAAAAAAACAGAGAAGTGTAAATGATAAAAACGAAGAGAAAGCCTTTAAAAAAAGTAGATATAATCATAAAAAGGGAAAAGTAAACTTCTAAGAAAAAAACAGAGAAGTGTAAATTATAAAAACGAAGAGAATGCCTTTTAAAAAAGTAGGTAAAATCATAAAAGGGAAAAGTAAACTTCTAAGAAAAATGGGAAGTGTAAATTATAAAAACTAAGAGAAAGCCTTTTAAGAAAGTAGATAAAATCATAAACAGGGAAAAGTAAACATCTAAGAAAACAAAAGAGAAATGTAAAATATAAAAACGAAGAGAAAGCATTTTAAAAAAGTCGATAAAATCATAAAAAGGGAAAAGTAAACTTCTAAGAAAAAAAAAAGAAGTGTAAATTATAAAAACGAAGAGAAAGTCTTTAAAAAAAGTACATATAATCATAAAAAGGGAAAAGTACACTTCTTAGAAAAAACAGAGAAGTGTAAATTATGAAAACAAAGAGAAAGTTTTTTATAAAAGTAGATATAATCATAAAAAGGGAAAAGTAAACTTCTAAGAAAAAAAGGAAAGTGTAAATTATAAAAACGAAGAGAAAGCCTTTTAAAAAAGTAGATAAAATCATAAAAAGGGAAAAGTAAATTTCCAAGAAAAAAAGAAGTGTAAATTATGAAAACGCAGAGAAAGCTTTAGAAAAAAGTAGATAAAATCATAAAAAGGGAAAAGTAAACTTCTAAGAAAAAAAGAGAAGTGTCAATTATAAAAACGAAGAGAAAGCCTTTTAAAAAAGTAAATAAAATCATGAAAAGGGAAAAGTAAACTTCTAAGAAAAAAAGAAGTGTAAATTATGAAAACGCAGAGAAAGCTTTAGAAAAAAGTAGATAAAATCATAAAAAGGGAAAAGTAAACTTCTAAGAAAAAAAGAGTAGTGTAAATTATAAAAACGAAGAGAAAGTCTTTGAAAAAAGTAGATAAAATCATCAAAAAGGAAAAGTAAACTTCTAAGAAAAAAAAAAGAAGTGTAAATTATAAAAACGAAGAGAAAGTCTTTAAAAAAAGTACATATAATCATAAAAAGGGAAAAGTACACTTCTTAGAAAAAACAGAGAAGTGTAAATTATGAAAACAAAGAGAAAGTTTTTTATAAAAGTAGATATAATCATAAAAAGGGAAAAGTAAACTTCTAAGAAAAAACGGAAAGTGTAAATTATAAAAACGAAGAGAAAGCCTTTTAAAAAAGTAGATAAAATCATAAAAAGGGAAAAGTAAACTTCTAAGAAAAAAAAGAGAAGTGTAAATTATAAAAACGAAGAGAATGTCTTTTAAAAAAGTCGATAAAATCATAAAAAGGGAAAAGTAAACTTCTAAGAAAAAAAAGAGAAGTGTAAAATATAAAAACGAAGAGAAAGTCTTTAAAAAAAGTAGATATAATCATAAAAAGGGAAAAGTAAACTTCTAAGAAAAAAACAGAGAAGTGTAAATGATAAAAACGAAGAGAAAGCCTTTAAAAAAAGTAGATATAATCATAAAAGGGAAAAGTAAACTTCTAAGAAAAAAAAGAGGGGTGTCAATTATAAAAACGAAGAGAAAGCCTTTTAAAAAAGTAGATAAAATCATAAAAAGGGAAAAGTAAACATCTAAGAAAACAAAAGAGAAATGTAAAATATAAAAACGAAGAGAAAGGATTTTAAATAAGTAGATAAAATCATAAAAAGGGAAAAGTAAACTTCTAAGCAAAAAACAGAGAAGTGTAAATTATAAAAACGAAGAGAAAGCCTTTTAAAAAAGTAGATAAAATCATAAAAAGGGAAAAGTAAACTTCTAAGAAAAAAAAGAGAAGTGTAAATTATAAAAACGAAGAGAAAGTCTTTAAAAAAAGTAGATATAATCATAAAAAGGGAAAAGTAAACTTCTAAGAAAAAAACAGAGAAGTGTAAATGATAAAAACGAAGAGAAAGCCTTTAAAAAAGTAGATATAATCATAAAAGGGAAAAGTAAACTTCTAAGAAAAAAAAGAGGGGTGTCAATTATAAAAACGAAGAGAAAGCCTTTTAAAAAAGTAGATAAAATCATAAAAAGGGAAAAGTAAACATCTAAGAAAACAAAAGAGAAGTGTAAAATATACAAACGTAGAGAAAGCCTTTGAAAAAAGTAGATACAATCATGAAAAGGGAAAAGTAAACTTCTAAGAAAAAAAAAAGGGAAGTGTAAATGATAAAAACGAAGAGAAAGCCTTTAAAAAAAGTCGATAAAATCATAAAAAGGGAAAAGTAAACATCTAAGAAAACAAAAGAGAAGTGTAAAATATAAAAACGTAGAGAAAGCCTTTGAAAAAAGTAGATAAAATCATAAAAAGGGAAAAGTAAACTTCTAAGCAAAAAACAGAGAAGTGTAAATTATAAAAACGAAGAGAATGTCTTTTAAAAAAGTAGATATAATCAAAAAAAGGGAAAAGTACACTTCTTAGAAAAAACAGAGAAGTGTAAATTATAAAAACGAAGAGAAAGTTTTTAAAAAAGTAGATAAAATCATAAAAAGGGAAAAGTAAACTTCTAAGAAAAAAGGAAAGTGTAAATTATAAAAACAAAGAGAAAGCCTTTTAAGAAAGTCGATAAAATCATAAAAAGGGAAAAGTAAACATCTCAGAAAAAAACAGAGAAGTGTAAATGATAAAAACGAAGAGAAAGCCTTTAAAAAAAGTAGATATAATCATAAAAAGGGAAAAGTAAACTTCTAAGAAAAAAACAGAGAAGTGTAAATTATAAAAACGAAGAGAATGCCTTTTAAAAAAGTAGGTAAAATCATAAAAAGGGAAAAGTAAACTTCTAAGAAAAAAGGGAAGTGTAAATTATAAAAACTAAGAGAAAGCCTTTTAAGAAAGTAGATAAAATCATAAACAGGGAAAAGTAAACATCTAAGAAAACAAAAGAGAAATGTAAAATATAAAAACGAAGAGAAAGCATTTTAAAAAAGTAGATAAAATCATAAAAAGGGAAAAGTAAACTTCTAAGCAAAAAACAGAGAAGTGTAAATTATAAAAACGAAAAGAAAGTCTTTTAAAAAAGTAGATAAAATCATAAAAAGGGAAAAGTAAACTTCTAAGAAAAAAAAGAGAAGTGTAAATTATAAAAACGAAGAGAATGTCTTTTAAAAAAGTCGATAAAATCATAAAAAGGGAAAAGTAAACTTCTATGAAAAAAAGGGAAGTGTAAATTATAAAAACGAAGAGAAAGTCTTTTAAACAAGTAGATAAAATTATAAAAAGAGAAAAGTCAACTTCTAAGAAAATAACAGAGAAGTGTAAATGATAAAAACGAAGTGAAAGCCTTTAAAAAAGTAGATAGAATAATAAAAAGGGAAAAGTAAAATTCTAAGAAAAAAAAGAGAAGTGTCAATTATAAAAACGAAGAGAAAGCCTTTTAAAAAAGTAGATAAAATCATAAAAAGGGAAAAGTAAACTTCTAAGCAAAAAACAGAGAAGTGTAAATTATAAAAACGAAGAGAAAGTCTTTTAAAAAAGTAGATAAAATCATAAAAAGGGAAAAGTAAACTTCTAAGAAAAAAAAGAGAAGTGTAAATTATAAAAACGAAGAGAATGTCTTTTAAAAAAGTCGATAAAATCATAAAAAGGGAAAAGTAAACTTCTATGAAAAAAAGGGAAGTGTAAATTATAAAAACGAAGAGAAAGTCTTTTAAACAAGTAGAAAAAATTATAAAAAGAGAAAAGTCAACTTCTAAGAAAATAACAGAGAAGTGTAAATGATAAAAACGAAGTGAAAGCCTTTAAAAAAGTAGATAGAATAATAAAAAGGGAAAAGTAAACTTCTAAGAAAAAAAAGAGGGGTGTCAATTATAAAAACGAAGAGAAAGCCCTTTAAAAAAGTAGATAAAATCATAAAAAGGGAAAAGTAAACATCTAAGAAAACAAAAGAGAAGTGTAAAATATAAAAACGTAGAGAAAGCCTTTGAAAAAAGTAGATAAAATCATAAAAAGGGAAAAGTAAACTTCTAAGCAAAAAAAAGAGAAGTGTAAATGATAAAAACGAAGAGAAAGCCTTTAAAAAAAAGTCGATAAAATCATAAAAGGGGAAAAGTAAACTTCTAAGCAATAAACAGAGAAGTGTAAATTATAAAAACGAAGAGAAAGTCTTTTAAAAAAGTAGATAAAATCATAAACAGGGAAAAGTAAACTTCTAAGAAAAAAACGGAGAAGTGTAAATTATAAAAACGAAGAGAAAGCCTTTTAAATAAGTAGATAAAATCATAAAAAGGGAAAAGTAAACTTCTAAGAAAAAAAAAGAAGTGTAAATTATAAAAACGAAGAGAAAGTCTTTAAAAAAAGTACATATAATCATAAAAAGGGAAAAGTACACTTCTTAGAAAAAAACAGAGAAGTGTAAATTATGAAAACAAAGAGAAAGTTTTTTATAAAAGTAGATATAATCATAAAAAGGGAAAAGTAAACTTCTAAGAAAAAAAGAGAAGTGTCAATTATAAAAACGAAGAGAAAGCCTTTTAAAAAAGTAGATAAAATCATGAAAAGGGAAAAGTAAACTTCTAAGAAAAAAAAAAGAAGTGTAAATGATAAAAACGAAGAGAAAGCCTTTAAAAAAAAGTCGATAAAATCATAAAAAGGGAAAAGTAAACATCTAAGAAAACAAAAGAGAAGTGTAAAATATAAAAACGTAGAGAAAGCCTTTGAAAAAAGTAGATAAAATCATGAAAAGTGAAAAGTAAACTTCTAAGCAAAAAACAGAGAAGTGTAAATTATAAAAACGAAGAGAAAGTCTTTTAAAAAAGTAGATATAATCAAAAAAAGGGAAAAGTACACTTCTTAGAAAAAAACAGAGAAGTGTAAATTATAAAAACGAAGAGAAAGTTTTTAAAAAAGTAGATAAAATCATAAAAAGGGAAAAGTAAACTTCTAACAAAAAAACAGAGAAGTGTAAATGATAAAAACGAAGAGAAAGCCTTTAAAAAAGTAGATATAATCATAAAAGGGAAAAGTAAACTTCTAAGAAAAAAAAGAGGGGTGTCAATTATAAAAACGAAGAGAAAGCCTTTTAAAAAAGTAGATAAAATCATAAAAAGGGAAAAGTAAACATCTAAGAAAACAAAAGAGAAGTGTAAAATATAAAAACGTAGAGAAAGCCTTTGAAAAAAGTAGATAAAATCATGAAAAGGGAAAAGTAAACTTCTAAGAAAAAAAAAAGAGAAGTGTAAATGATAAAAACGAAGAGAAAGCCTTTAAAAAAAGTCGATAAAATCATAAAAAGGGAAAAGTAAACTTCTAAGAAAAAAGGAAAGTGTAAATTATAAAAACAAAGAGAAAGCCTTTTAAGAAAGTCGATAAAATCATAAAAAGGGAAAAGTAAACATCTCAGAAAAAAACAGAGAAGTGTAAATTATAAAAACGAAGAGAATGCCTTTTAAAAAAGTAGGTAAAATCATAAAAAGGGAAAAGTAAACTTCTAAGAAAAAAGGGAAGTGTAAATTATAAAAACTAAGAGAAAGCCTTTTAAGAAAGTAGATAAAATCATAAACAGGGAAAAGTAAACATCTAAGAAAACAAAAGAGAAATGTAAAATATAAAAACGAAGAGAAAGCATTTTAAAAAAGTAGATAAAATCATAAAAAGGGAAAAGTAAACTTCTAAGCAAAAAACAGAGAAGTGTAAATTATAAAAACGAAGAGAAAGTCTTTTAAAAAAGTAGATAAAATCATAAAAAGGGAAAAGTAAACTTCTAAGAAAAAAAAGAGAAGTGTAAATTATAAAAACGAAGAGAATGTCTTTTAAAAAAGTCGATAAAATCATAAAAAGGGAAAAGTAAACTTCTATGAAAAAAAGGGAAGTGTAAATTATAAAAACGAAGAGAAAGTCTTTTAAACAAGTAGATAAAATTATAAAAAGAGAAAAGTCAACTTCTAAGAAAATAACAGAGAAGTGTAAATGATAAAAACGAAGTGAAAGCCTTTAAAAAAGTAGATAGAATAATAAAAAGGGAAAAGTAAACTTCTAAGAAAAAAAAGAGGGGTGTCAATTATAAAAACGAAGAGAAAGCCTTTTAAAAAAGTAGATAAAATCATAAAAAGGGAAAAGTAAACATCTAAGAAAACAAAAGAGAAGTGTAAAATATAAAAACGTAGAGAAAGCCTTTGAAAAAAGTAGATAAAATCATGAAAAGGGAAAAGTAAACTTCTAAGAAAAAAAAAGAGAAGTATAAATGATAAAAACGAATAGAAAGCCTTTAAAAAAAAGTCGATAAAATCATAAAAAGGGAAAAGTAAACATCTAAGAAAACAAAAGAGAAGTGTAAAATATAAAAATGTAGAGAAAGCCTTTGAAAAAAGTAGATAAAATCATAAAAAGGGAAAAGTAAATTTCCAAGAAAAAAAGAAGTGTAAATTATGAAAACGCAGAGAAAGCTTTAGAAAAAAGTAGATATAATCATAAAATGGGAAAAGTAAACTTCTAAGAAAAAAAAGGGAAGTGTAAATTATAAAAACGTAGAGAAACCTTTGAAAAAGTAGATATAATTATAAAAAGAGAAAAGTCAACTTCTAAGAAAATAACAGAGAAGTGTAAATGATAAAAACGAAGTGAAAGCCTTTAAAAAAGTAGATAGAATAATAAAAAGGGAAAAGTAAACTTCTAAGAAAAAAAAGAGAAGTGTCAATTATGAAAACGAAGAGAAAGCCTTTTAAAAAAGTAGATAAAATCATAAAAAGGGAAAAGTAAACATCTAAGAAAACAAAAGAGAAGTGTAAAATATAAAAACGTAGAGAAAGCCTTTGAAAAAAGTAGCTAAAATCATAAAAAGGGAAAAGTAAACTTCTAAGCAAAAAAAAGAGAAGTGTAAATGATAAAAACGAAGAGAAAGCCTTTAAAAAAAAGTCGATAAAATCATAAAAGGGGAAAAGTAAACTTCTAAGCAAAAAACGGAGAAGTGTAAATTATAAATACGAAGAGAAAGCCTTTTAAATAAGTAGATAAAATCATAAAAAGGGAAAAGTAAACTTCTAAGAAAAAAAAACAGAGAAGTGTAAATTATAAAAACGAAGAGAAAGCCTTTTAAAAAAGTAGATAAAATCATAAAAAGGGAAAAGTAAACTTCTAAGAAAAAAAGAGAAGTGTAAATATTAAAAAGTATAAAAAAGTATAAAAAGAGAGTGAAGTTAAAAAAAATAAAAAATAGAAACATAAACTTTAAAAAGAGAAAAATAAATTTTGAAAAGAGAGTAAATATTAAAAAAGATGTGTAAAGTTTAAAAAGAGAAAATAACTAAAAAAGAGAAAAGTAAAATTGAAAAAAAAAGAAATTTTAAAAAGATAAGTAAACTTTAAAAAGAGAAAATAAATTATAATTAAAGAAAAGTAGACTTTCGAAAAGAAAATAAATAAACGAGACAGGAAAACTTTAAAAAAAGAAAAAGTTTGAAAAGGTGGGAAGCTAACCTTAAAAAGAAAATAGAAAAAAGTGTAAGCTTTTAAAAGAGAAAAATATATTTTAAAAAGAAAAATTCTGAAAGATATGTGTAAATTTAAAAGTGGAAGTATAAACTTTTTTAAAAGTAGAGAAAATCATTTAAAAAGGTAGATAAAAACTAAAAAGAGAAGAGTAAATTTTAAAAAGAGCTCAGTATAATTTAAAAAGTGAACAATAAATTATAAAAAGAAGAGCAAAGTTAAAAAACTACAAAAAGAAAAGTAAAATTTCAAATGAGAAAAAATAAAATTGAAAAAGAGAAGAGAAAACTTTAAAAAAAGAAAATAAATTTGAAAAAGTGAAGAATAAACTTTAAAAAAGAAACTAATCTTAAGAAAAAGGAGTAAAATTTAAAAAGTGAATAGTTAATTATAAAAGAAACTAAAATAATTTTTAAAAAAAGAAATTCTAAAATAGATCTGTATATTTAAACAAAAAGAAGAGAAAATTGAAAAAAGTAGATTAAATCTTAAAAAGAAAAGTGTATTTGAAAAATAATAGAGTAAACTTTAAAAAGAGAAATCAAATTAAAAAACAGTACACTTTAAAATAAAAATAAATTTTAAAAAAGAGAAGAGCAACTTTAAAATAGAAAATAAATATTTAAAGAGAAACTAAATAAAAAAGATAATTGGTAAACTTGAAAAAGAAAATAAATTTAAAAAACATCAGAAGAAAATTTAAAAATAAAAAATAAATTAAAAAAGCATTGAATAAACTTAAAAAAACAAAAATATATATTAAAAGTGAAGGGTAAACTTCAAAAGAAAAACCATTAATTATTAAAAGAGAAGAGTAAACTTTAAAAAGCAGAAAATGGACAGATAATTGTAAAATTTAAAAAGTGAAAAATTAATTTTAAAAAGAAAAAAGTAACAATAAAAAGAAAAAAGTAAATTTTAAGAATAATGAAACCAATAAAAAAATCATAAATTTTAAACAGAGAAGAGTAAATTCAAAAAGAGAAAATAAATAAAAAAGAAAAAAATAAACTTTAAAGGGACAAAAAAAATTCTAAAAAGAGAAAAAAACTTAAAAAAAGAAGGGTAATCTTTAAAAATAGAAGAGAAAAATAAATGTTATAAAGAGAAGGGAAAATTTTAAAAAAAGAATAAATTTTTGACATGATTAAGGTTAAATTTAAAAAGAGAAGAGTATAATTTAAAATGAGAATAGTAAATTTTAAAAAGAAAAAAATTTAAAAAACAGAAGAGTAAAATTTGAAAAGAGAAAAAATATTTAAAAACAGAAGTGTACATTTTCAAAAGAAATGAGCAAATTTAAAAAAATGAAAAAGTAAATTTTAAAAGTTAAATTTAAAAAAGAGAAAAATGTATTTCAAAAGAGTACTGTGAATTTTTTAAACAAGAGTAAATTCTAAAAAAAGCAAAGGAAATTTGAGGGAAAATTAAATTTTACAAGTAAAAAAGTAAATTTTATATCAACAGATTTTTTAACTTTCCTTTGGCGAGATCAAAGTTTTGAATAGATCAAGCTATATATTGCAACAGGGTCCTCAACATATTTCAACATTAAAAAACTGTTGTTTTTTTTATATATGGTGATATTTTTCTTTCTTTTACTTCATTGTATATTTTTGCTTCTTACTATTGATTTGTTCAATTCATTAACCTCTTCTTTCTTTCTGACAAGCTTTTTCTTAACCTTAATTCCTCAACTCTATTTTAATTGCTTCAAAATGTTTTATATAAATTTTCAAGATTATTCTTATCTATGAGCATCAGTTATAAAAATTCATTGTTGACTTAACACTTTCATCAATGAAACATATAGAAAAATTTTATGATTACATGAGAAGAACATTATACAAAAGCAGTATGACATTCTAATAGAATATGAAGACTGTTTCCTCCAAGAATTTTTTTTGTTCTTCAGATACAGACACAAGAGCTTTTGTGTCTCTGTACTGAAGGGACAAAAGATTACATTACACATTTCTTTCACCAAATATCACACCCAAACCTAGGGCCTACCCAACAGCTGAATTCCTTGATGAAAACAGGAAACACACTCTACCTTTCCCATGATACCTATTTCCTGTATTGTTCTACTTTTGAATTCTTTCTCCACGTGTTTCTTTTTGTTTTTGTTTTTTTTAATGAGTGCTTAATTTTTGTTTCTTTTTCTCATTTTTTATGCCTCTTTCAGGTGCAGGGTGTGGGACAGGATGAGGATAAAAAGGAAGCACCATCCAAAAATTTTCTCTTGTTTGTCACTGATTTACAAAAGTATCTCTCGAAATAAATATCCTCTCTTAACAGAATGAAAACATTTTTGTAATACGTTTTTTTAATTCTTAAATTAAAAAAAAAAAGAACTTATTTTCTTCCATCAGAAATATAAAATTATTTTAACACAAGAAGATTTTCTTCTTTCTAAAAAAAGAAATGCATACAGATCAAAAGGAAGTTAAACTTTTTTTAATCCATTTAAATAAGTGATCTACCTTTAGCTGACTTAAATAAAATGATCTACCTTTATGTCAGTACAAATACAGTCAGAGCTAATGTTTGTAAAGAATCACAGACTCTAATGGCAATGGTAATATTAGCCATTTTCTCATAAGGAAACATTTGGCATTTCAAAGACTGAGCAGAATCTACTATGGTTGGATGAAATTTCTAAAATCTTTCTCTCAAAACAATTTTTCTGGAAAAGACTTTTTTTCAAAACCAGTTCACTAGAAACAAAGAAGAGAGTACTGGATTGATATATGATGTCAGTTCTTCAAAATGGCAGTGAATGTTGGACAATATCTTCAAAGATGATGGAAAAACTTTAAGCAGCTGAAATGTGGTTCTACAGAAGGATGCTCTGGACCAAGCATATGAGCAATGATGAGGTTTTGGAAAGGATGGAGATGAAAAGAAAATTAAGACTGAGCATCAGGAAGAGACAGCTAAAGTTCCTGGGACATGCAACGGCAAAGAAGGGCTTGGAAAACTTGTTACTAACAGGCCAGATAGAGAGAAAAAGAGACAGGGGAAAGCAGCAGATATCATATTTGAAGGATCTGATCAGGTGAATGACAGAACGAGGGTGACATGGCGCAACAGAAGAAAGCATGCTAAGAGCCACCAGGGATAGAGAGATGAGGAAACAATTCAGTATTGATCAGGGCCACTAGGAATTTAAAAAAAAAGATAGAAGGTAATGAGGCTGACAGAAAAATCACATGATTCACCAGAGTTCTTCAAAACTGGAACAACAGATGATGACCATAACGTAGAAAAGCAGCAGGCATTGAGGCATTTATTATACAGTTTAGAGAGAACAGGATCCAGTTCAAATTATATTATACTCTCTTTCACACAACTACACTTGGGGAAAGTATAAATCTATCTGTTCTCTAACAGCTATGGATTAAACAGTGGGGCTAAATAAGCACTTTTAGAAAAAAAAAGAAAACTCTGATTTTAATATTATCCTGAAGAAAGATGTGTTCTGTCAAGCTGTCCTGTCCTAGACACACCACTTCTGCTATGGATGCAGTACATGCAGTGTCCTTTAAAACCTCTTAATTCTGTAATCCTGAATGCACCTGAAATTTTCAAATGTATATCAATCTATCTTCTATCTATCTATATATAAAATTTTGTGACTTTCATTAGTTTGACTATCCATCACACCCTTTAAAATAGCTTTACATTGACCGATAAAAAACAAATTTTGTATAGAAATGCAAACAAGGAAGTCAGTACAAAGTATAGTTGGTTTTACTAGGGCGCATAGATTTTCATTCATAAATGTGCCTCACTTTGATTCTATCCTGATGGCCTCATTAAACAACATAATAATCAAAATAAGCAAATGAAATAATTAGAAATATTTTTAACATGTTTTGCCTTTTCAAGATTTGGTTCAGATCACAAGATACTCAATGACCTAATCAATCAGAATCAATTTACCAGTGACCTAATTAATCAAAATCTCCTGGATATCAGTTTATAATTGAAGCCATCATTCATTTTCTTCACAGAGGACAAACAGCTAAAAATAACAAAATAAAGAGCAAAACTTGCAGGAACACTAGCAAACTGAAGACTGTGCTTTTATATATATTTTCCAAAAAGGTTCCGGGGGGGGGGGGTCACTTGAGGTAGAGGGAGGGGGTTACATCAAGAGGCAGTTTATACGAATAGAAAAAGAAGATAAAAGTTAACCCTACGCTTGAACAGGTTAAGATTGTAATGATAAGCAATACATCTTTTGGGAATTGGTTCCATGGAGAAGTGGTTTGCAAGAAGAAGCTGTTTGAGTGGAACAATTCTCATCAGGCTTACGGCCATATCACGTTGAATACACTGGTTCTCGCTCAATCACCGAAGTTAAGCAACATTGAGCCTGGTCAGTACTTAGATGGGTGACCACTTTAGAATACCAGGTGCTGTAAGTGTTCAGTGACGGATATGCGTTGTGGTGCAGTGGATATCAGCTCGGAAAGAGAAATTGGTGAGCCGAGTTCAAATTCCAGTTGAATACCCTGCATTCACTTAAGCACTGGTACCCTTGCCAAAGGTATTAATCCATCCCTTCCCTCCAGTTATGGGTTTAATAACAGAGTAGGACTTGGAGACCAACCAACCAACCAACCAACCTCTTCAAGACACTTGATGCTAATAATTTATTTTCTCATACTTCTCGCCTGTGAAACAGTCTTCCAGCTCCATACTTTCTAGTCAAATCTTCAAAAATTTAAATTCAGTGTCAATCATTATCTACTGCCTTCCTGATTACTCTTCTATTTTCCTGGTTCTTTCATAATGTTTGTCTTCTCATTCTTTCACACACAATCACTCTTTGTGCTTAAGTGATTTTACTGCCTTGCTTGGGGTGACTTTGATTAAAAGAAATATGGTGCAGATATGTAAGGATAAAAACAATATGGATGAAAATCTTCTTCATCTTCTATGTACCCTGTCCTTTCAGGACGTAGGTGATCATAGTTTTTCACGTCTCTCTATCCCTGGTGGCTCTTTGTAAGCTTTCTCCTGTTACACCACGCAACCCCCATTCTGTCATCCACCTACTCAGGCCCTTCAAATATGTTATCCGTTGCTTTCCTCTGTCTCTTTTTCCCTCTATCTGGCCTGTCAGTATCAGGTTCTCCAAGCCCTCCTTCCTCATTGCATGTCCCAGGAACTTCAGTTGTCTCTTCCTGATGCTCACTATTAATTTCCTTTTCGTTGCCATTCTTTCCAACACCTCATCAATGCTCACATGCTCTGTCCACGATATCCGCATCATCCTTCTGTAGAACCATATTTCAGCTGCTTTAATGATATTGTTCAACATTCATTGCCATATTGAAAAACTGACATCACAAAGCAATCTAGTACTCGCTTCTTTGTTTCTAGTGAAAGTTTCCTGTGTCTTAGTACTTTACTCAGCTTCCTTTGCCATGCCAATTCACCTTCGGATTTCTGTGTTGAAAAAGTCTATATTTCAGGTAATATCTGTCAATCATGCTAATCTTTTTGTAAAGTCACATATACAAGAAATAATGCCTTCAAAAATACTATCAGACCGTTTTCTTTTCTGCCTCGAATACTTATTATGTACCCATATATATATAATTTCTATGTCACATGATCCCAGCAGCACAATTTCTCTAATTACATCAAAACAAGGTTGTTCTCTGGAAATCAGTGTTCAAACTCAAGTGTTGGCAGAAAGACTTTATTCATATATGATGCCTCCCCTTTCAGATGTTACTTATGTTCCCCACTTTGTCCCTGTACCATCTATGTCATTTTGTCGATCTATTTTTTATAACATCTTCCCAGAATGCTTTGCCACGATGATGCATTTTAGGAAAGACCTCATCTCCAGGTTTGAAATATTTAATTAATTCTTGATGCTCATGACTTATGTTCTGGTAGAAATTTATTAAAAATACACTTAATCTTCTTGGCAAACATCAACTCTGCAAGCGACTTTCCAGACTTTGTGTTCAGGTTTGGTGTTATTTTGAAAACATTCAGAAATTGTCGTATCATCATTTCATCTGACTCCTCTCTTTCCAACTTTTTTTAGTGCCCTTTTAAACGTATAAATAAACCCTGCAGCTTGCCCAATTGATCTTGGGTGATAAAGAGGCATTGTAAAGTATCCTGATGCTAATGATTTACAAAAAAATTTAAATTCACTAGCCATGAATTGTGTCCCATTATCTAAAATAATAGAGTCAGGTACACCAAACCTTGCAAAAATCTTGTGTAAAAACTTTCTCATTACCACTGTAGTCGGTCTTCTACATAAATATTTCTGACCATTTTGTGTAACTATCGACTACCACTAGATAGTATGCGCTGCTTAATGGTTCTGCAAAGTCTATATGTATTCTGGATCATGGAATATTGGTTTTTGACCAAGATTGAAATTTTATAGGTTGTAACTTCACTGCCAGAGCAAAACCTCTGCACGATTTTACTAAATTTTCAATATCTCGCTCCATTTTTGGCCAATATGTATAACACCTCATTAAAGATTTCATCCTAAAAATTCCTGGATGTCTCATGTAAAATTCTTGTAGCATATGTTTTTGTAATGATGCTGGTATTACAATTCTTCCTGTGTACATAAGTACATCAATGCATAGTAAAAATGCGTTATTTCTAGTATATATTCACTTTTCTATTTTTTTCTGGAAATCTTATTTACTTCTTCATTTTTATTATAAAGTCCTTGCAATTGTTGTTCTTATAGTTGCTTTTGTAGAACCAACATTTGAATCAAAATAGACTTCAGTTCTTCTATGTTTCTGTACTCTGCTGAACATTTTATAGATTAAATTTGGAATAATTTTGCCTGGCTATTTCTCTGTAGTCCTAGGAAGATGACGTCTCTTTGGTGATGTGGTAAATTTTTTTTTTTTAAAAATCATATCACCCCGAGCAAGGCGGTAATGCCACTGATGTGCAGGGGTCTACGTAAGAGTGAAAAGATTGGAAGAGAGAAAGAAAGCTGGAAACCACATCCTAAACAGGGAACAAGGGATGAGCCTCTTCACCCGTTCATTAGACGTGGGTGGAGTGTGAACCGGGCGATAGTTTAGTCTATTTACTCCAATTGAGAAAAAAAAAAATGAATAAGAGTAAAAGATTGAAAAAGAGAAAGCCGGAAACCACATCCTAAACAGGAAACAAGGGATGAGCCTCTTCACCCGTTCATTAGATGTGGGTGGAGTGTGAACCGGGTGATAGTTTAGTCTATCTACTCCAACTGAGAAAAAATAAATAAATAAATAAGAGTAAAAGATTGGAAAAGAGAAAGCCGGAACCCACATCCTAAATAGGAAACAAGGGATGAGCCTCTTCACCCGTTCATTAGAAATGTGGGTGGAGTGTGAACCGGGCGATAATTTAGTCTATTTACGCCAACTGAGAAAAAATAAATAAATAAAAGTAAAAGATTGGAAAAGAGAAAGCCGGAAACCACATCCTAAACAGGAAACAAGGGATGAGCCTCTTCACCCGTTCATTAGATGTGGGTGGAGTGTGAACCGGGCGATAGTTTAGTCTATTTACTCCAATTGAGAAAAAAATAAATAAATAAGAGTAAAAGATTGGAAAAGAGAAAGCCGGAAACCACATCCTAAACAGGAAACAAAGGATGAGCCTCTTCACCCGTTCATTAGATGTGGGTGGAGTGTGAACCGGGCGATAGTTTAGTCTATCTACTCCAACTGAGAAAAAATAAATAAATAAGAGTAAAAGATTGGAAAAGAGAAAGCCGGAAACCACATCCTAAACAGGAAACAAGGGATGAGCCTCTTCACCCGTTCATTATATGTGGGTGGAGTGTGAACCGGGCGATAGTTTAGTCTATTTACTCCAACTGAGAAAAAAATAAATAAATAAGAGTAAAAGATTGAAAAAGAGAAAGCCGGAAACCACATCCTAAACAGGAAACAAAGAATGAGCCTTTTCACCCGTTCATTAGACGTGGGTGGAGTGTGAACCGGGTGATAGTTTAGTCTATCTACTCCAACTGAGAAAAAATAAATAAATAAATAAGAGTAAAAGATTGGAAAAGAGAAAGCCGGAAACCACATCCTAAACAGGAAACAAGGGATGAGCCTCTTCACCCGTTCATTAGATGTGGGTGGAGTGTGAACCAGGCGATAGTTTAGTCTATTTACTCCAACTGAGAAAAAATAAATAAATAAGAGTAAAAGATTGAAAAAGAGAAAGCCGGAAACCACATCCTAAACAGGAAACAAAGGATGAGCCTTTTCACCCATTCATTAGACGTGGGTGGAGTGTGAACCGGGTGATAGTTTAGTCTATCTACTCCAACTGAGAAAAAATAAATAAATAAATAAGAGTAAAAGATTGGAAAAGAGAAAGCCGGAAACCACATCCTAAACAGGAAACAAGGGATGAGCCTCTTCACCCGTTCATTAGACGTGGGTGGAGTGTGAACTGGGCGATAGTTTAGTCTATCTACTCCAATTGAGAAAAAATAAATAAATAAATAAGAGTAAAAGATTGGAAAAGAGAAAGCCGGAAACCACATCCTAAACAGGAAACAAGGGATGAGCCTCTTCACCCGTTCATTAGACGTGGGTGGAGTGTGACCCGGGCAATAGTTGGTTCTATTACAATGAATTTTCTAAATTTTTCCTTTTATTTTCCTATTACTTTCTCTATCAATGCATAGTTTCTTGGTGTTTTTTTTTGTACTCAGACATTATTATTACTAGCAGCATAGCCCGGCGCCGCTCGGGCGCAATGAAAGCTCTAAAACCAATCCATGGAGCTCAGACACTCCGGACGCTGGCACGAAAGACCAAAAAGCAACAGCTGCTTCCAGCCAAAGCGAAACCGCAGACTGAAAGAAAAATGAATGGATGCAAGTCTAATTTTGATTTCCTGGTATCGATATCAAATAAGTTTTTTTCATCGTAAACTGAATTTTCAAGGCTAAATAAGTCCTCTGAGTAAATGGTATCATGGCTGAGACTAAGAACTACAATTATACCTACTTAGAGCCAAACCCGAAGTAAAAACTAAAATAAAAGGGCTGAAAAAAATACAGACATACAGGCAGATAAACAGACAAACACACAAACATCCTGCCCTTTCTATATATATATATTCTTGACTCTCTGCACCATTGCAAGAACTGCAACCTTGCAACCTCCGAACATCGTTTATCATGTCCTTGTCCATAAGTATATCAAACTTGACCAAATTTGAACCACTCCCTCTATAACACGATTTTATCAATTTTCAAAACTCATCGGGGGCACCTTGACACAAAACCCAGCCAAGAACACTCGCAGACGCCTACAGTACAACTGTGCAAATTTTCAAGAAAATCGGCTCAGCCGCCTCGGGGTCCATAGGTAATGAACACACAGACACACAGACACACATGTACAGACAAAGTTCCATTTATAAATAAGTTTAGATTATTTATCAGCTATGCTTCCAACTCACCTCAGAGCCCCCATATAAGAGAGATTATAAGTGAGAGAAAATGCCTTTTGTCTCAATCTCTCAGAGTTACATGACTTGTAACAGAATTTTCTATTACAAAGTACAGGATACTTATTTCTTTTCGTTTCTTACGTAAGTTCAAAGAAATGCTTATTGTCACTTTTTAAAGCCAAATATACTAGAAATAACATCTTCAAATAATGCTGTTAGACATTTTTCTTTTCTACCTCGAATGCTTATTATGTACCCATATATGTATTATTTTTACATCATGTGGTCTCAGCAGCACGACTCCTCCAATTACATCAAAATAACGTTGACTATTTACATTCTCTGGTGATCTGTGTTCAAATTCAAGTGTTGGCAGTGATACTTTATTCATATATGACAGTGTTTTTTTTTTACAAATATTCAGTTTCATTTTAATTTTGTAACAACTTTTTATTGCAACTTTACTTGAGCTGTCAGTCTACTGCAATGAGTATACAGCACAGGATCAGAAATTAAGATTAAGTCTGATTAAACAAGCCAATTGCACTAACCCACTGAGCTACAAGAATTTGGTAACTTTGTGGGAGATCAAATCTAAACTTTTAACCTAAATTTCATGTCACAATCTCTTTTGGTACCATATTTGTTTTTATACTAGTAGTATTAATAGCAGTGGTATTATCTTTATCAAACTTTTTTTTTGTCAGGTGAGACCTTGTCAAATCTTATGCTAATAGTTTTACTACTATTTTCTCATCTTAATTTTTAGTCACGTTACACTGCAACTTTAGGATGTACATTGTGGTACAGTGGTTATCAGCTCAGAACAAAAAATCAGGTAGCCGAGTTCGTATTCCAGTTGAATTCCTTGCATTCACTTATGCACAAATACCCTTGGGAAAGGCATTAATCCATCTCTTCCCTCCAGTTATGGGTTAAATAACAGGACAGATTGGGTTCTATAGCCTTGGCTGGCAACCAGTCTACCATAGAAAGTAATGGCAACCTACTGCAGGATAACTTTCTGCCCAGTCAGTCATGTGTCTTTTGAGACATGATCATCCAAGTGTGTATCACGTATGGCACTTAACTGACTGACTGATATTGCAACTTTACTCAAACTGTCAGTCTACAGCACAGAGTAGACTGCAGTAAATCAGAAATAAACTCTTAGTGAGGCTCAAATACCCTTTTTGGCTCAGAGAAGTCTGCATAAAAACACAAACTGATATAACCAACCAGACTAAAAGAAATTGAGGACTTCATGGGAGATCAATTTTAACATTTAAACTCACCTTTCATGATATGATCACTTTTGCTGCCATATTTGTTTGTGTTTTTATCCTCGCATTACTCATCCCGACCATATTATCTCTATGCATTCTATTTTTTTTTTTGTTCTATATACTGTATTTCTCCAGAATGTAGGTGATTGTGGCACTCCACAATTTCCTGTCCTTTGTAGCTCTTAATAAATTTCCTCTTTTTATTTCCCCTAAAGCTTGCCGTACCATCCATTTACTCAAGCTCACTAAGCAGGTTATGAATTGATTTTAGTTTGTTTTGTGAGTATCAGATTTTCCGACCCCTCTTTCTTTATTATGTGCTCTACAAATTTCAACTATCACTTCCTGATGTTAAATATAAGTTTCCATTTTCTTTGTCATTGGTCACATGTTTGGTCAATGGTATCCTCAGAAATCTTTTTGTAGAACCATTTTTCTGTTGCTTCATCTCTGAAAATATTGTCCAGCATTTACTGCCATTTCAAATATAATTATAAAAAAATGAGAATATGTTCAAAAACCTATGATAGAATTACAGTGTGTGTGCATGCATGTATATATCTTTGGAGGTAACTCATGAAGTCTGCAGTCTAATGCTAACCTAACAAAACAAATAATTATTCTTTAATATAACTGCATTCACACTGTAAGAAATTAATTTGGGCATAAATAATTAAAGATTTTAGCTAATAACTATATGGCTGTCATAGACTTTTAAAACTACCCTTGTGTGTGATCTAATATTACTAATAAAGTTTAAATGATATATATATATATATATATATATATATATATATATATACATATACACAATCCATTTTGCCATATTATTATTATTAAAAAAGTGTATGCAAAGAACAAAGGAATGATACAAAAACATAAGAAAAATATTTTTTTAAAAGATAGTGACAATTGGGTGCTTCAAATAATCTGTTCTGTAATTAACATCCGCCTTTAAAAATTTCCAAGATAAACCATTTCAACCAAGATGATAAAATTATCTTGCTTGAAGTGTTTCTTGATTCTTGACATGTTTTGTACCAGAATTTATATTTGGCAGTTTGTAGTTTCTTTGCACCTTTTTGTCCTTCTTTTGTTGCTCTGCATTTACCAAGGATATAAGCGTTACGAGGCAAATTTAATAATTAGTCACACATCCTCATTAAGGCAACTGCTCAGAAACTGCACTGAAGATGTAGGGTTTACCCCTGCCTACTGCAGAATTATGAACCTCAGCAATTATATCTTGTTCACTTGCTGAAACAGACTGTCTAGGATGGGTTATCAGAGAGTCAGCACATTTAACCAAATTAGTACTTTTACTTCGGTAAATTTCATTTGGTTTGGTTATTTTAGTTTAGTGGCATGTCAACCTCGATAGGTTATTTAATGTCAGCAAATAAATATTTTTTACACAATTTTATAGCTACAATTACATATAATTTGAATGATATTTTATGCCCTCAGCTACATTTATTTTTTACGTAATTCTATACTTTCAGAATAAATGTATGTTTTCAGGTGGGGGATATCAGAATCAAGCAAGTACAAAAATTTAAATACCTAGGAAATATTCTAACAGGAGATGTAAAGTGCGACATAGAAATCCAAAGGCAAATTGGCATGGCAAAAGACGTGTTCCAGAAGCTGAGTGAAGTAATAACACACAGGAAAATTTCACTAAAAACAAAGAAAAGAGTGCTGGATTGTTATGTGATGTCAGTTTTTCAAAATGACAGGGAATGCTAGACAATATCATCGAAAATGAGGACAAAACTTGAAGCAGCGGAAATGTGGTTCTACAGAAGGATGCTGTGGATATCGTGGACTGAGCATGCAAGCAACGATGAGGTGTTGGAAAGAATGGCAACAAAAAGGAAATTAATACTGAGCATCAGGAAGAGACAACTGAAGTTCCTGGGACATGCAATGAGGAAAGAGAGCTTTGAGAATCTGATACTGACAGGCCAGATAGAAGGAAAAAGAGACAAAGGAAGGCAGCGGATAACATATTTGCAGGGCCTGATCAGGTGGATGACGGAATTGGGGGTTGCGAGGTGTAACAAGAGAAAACATACTAAGAGCCACAAGGGATAGGGAGACGTGGAGAACCATGATCGCCTACGTCCTGAAGGGACAGGGCACATAAAAGAAGAAGAATTTATCTATTTTAGGTGTTATATGTTTTAGTATGAACCTATCTTTTTTTAGGTACAAAATTATGTTGATAATTTCAGTAATGTATTACAGTAAGAACATTCTGTTAAAAACTATTTCACTGTCAATGCAACTTGGCATGTTTTGCTTGTTAGGTGATCTCCATTCTTCAGCATGTATTTACAGCTACAACTACATATAATTTAAATGATATTTTATACATTTATTTTTTTACATGATTTTATACTTTCAGGAGAAACATATTTTTTTTTATAGATCTATTGTTTATACATTGTAGGTATTATACAGGGTATCCATAAAGTCCATGTGCATTTTAAAAAAATTATAATTTGATTTGTATTTGTGATAGAAATAATCTGTATTATCTCGATTGTTGATTAGTTGTCCAACAGCTATTATCTGTGATGGACGTTACTCCAAACAAGCATAAAAAATTGTAATGTTGCACAAACACACTGGCAAGCCTTATAGTGCAGATATTGTTGGTGTTAGCCATTAAACTCTAAGTCGTGTTATCAAGACAAAAAAACAAAACAAACAAGATCCATCAATCCAAAACATAAGGAAAATGTGGTCAGAGCAGAAAAACAATACCAAGACATGATATATCAGGAAAAGTGTTAAAGATCCTAGGAAGGAAGTTTTGTTTCAATTAATTTGCACAAGAATTTAGTCCATGAGAAAGTTTTATAAAATGAGAGAGATTATATTTATGCCATAAGTTAAACAATCTTACTAATGCCAAAATGTGGTATGATTGATGCAAAATTTTAAATTTTAATAGAAACAGAATTCAAAATGATCATAATTATCAAATGTTGTTTAGTAAAGCTTTTGTTATTTAATAAATCTGTGCTTCAAACCTTGTCAACTGGTGCTATAGATTAACAGAGAACTATACCAAATAACAGACACCACATCGCTTGAAAATTTTCAATAGCAATAACAATTAAAATGGATAGCACATGTAACAAAAATGTTGATGTTCCACACTACTTGAAGTAAAAGTTTAGGAAGCTAACAAACATAAAAGCTGGAAAGGGCAATAAGAATTACTGGAGCTGAAAAAGATATTTTCCTAAAAAATTGTTTTAAGAAAAAATTTTTATAAATTTTAATTAAAGGTAGCACTGGTTGCTCAGTCAAAGAATGTTGAATGTTTCCTTACAGATTTTGTGTAATTTTGGGAAATATATATGTTAAAATGAGATGACAAGTGTTATTTTCATTTTTGTATAATTTATACAATAATTCATCTATCACCCCTGTATGTATTTTGGATGAGAATGCAACAAAATGGTAAATATATATATATATATATATATATATACACACACACTGTTATGACCAAATTGCCACAACATAAAATTTAAAAAGAAAAGTAAAAACAAAGAATGTTTAGCTTGTTGACAAAAGTCAAGGTTTTCCCCTTTGGCAGTGGATTGTTTTTTGCAAGATCAGATACATGGATAAGGGAAAATAACTAATAGAGATGAACAAAGAATACTGGTATTAAAATTTAACAAGATTTAATAGAGAGCAAAAATAATGCAACGAAACATGTCTGTGCGGAAAGGTATATGTGTACGCAATATGAAAATAAAAAACACTTAACTTTAGTTCATTGTCTGAAAATATACACATTTTTTTTCTCTCCTTTTATATTTTAAATGCTCCTTTTTCCTTCTTTTTCTTCAATACAGTTTTTTACTTTCTTTTTCACATGCATGAGAGTGCTATTTAGCTTTGACTTCTGAAAGTTGTAATCTTCTGTTACCAAGTGAGATTCATTTCCTCTTCCAAGTTTTTGACAGCAAAAAAATTATCTTTCAACATTTTTTTTATGTAGTATAAATTCAACATAGAGTTGACCAAAGTGTTCTCAGTTTTTCTTCACTGGAAATATCATACATGTCTTTATATTAGGTGATTAACACAACTGGTGATTTACTGTTGCATTTTAGTTTGTGACTAGTTAATCAATCAAATAAATGTTCATATGCAGCATGGGATTAATGTGAATGAGTCGGAAAAAATATTCGATCTCTTCATTTTGCAACCTCCAAATCTGTTGGTGACATGAAAAAAGAGTCTTCATTCCTGAATTTCTGCAATCTAACTTAACTCTTAGTATATGTAAGTTGGTCATATGATTCAGTCTCTTTGTTAAGTTATATTACTAAATTAATTACTAAATCACTAGTACAGCTGTAACTTAGTTTGACTGAATTTCTATTGAAAATTTTGTTTAATTCTGAGCTTTTTGGAAAGTGTTTATTGATTATTTTAAAAAATATTTGCCCTATTTTGGTTTATACTTCTAGGTTAAATGGTAAGTAGAACCAGATAATATTTCAATTTCTATTGTTGTTTTTTATTTGCCTGCTTGGTTAAGGATTGTATTCTAAAATGTTTTTATGGCCAGATTTTCTTAGGGCATCTTCATAATCATAATTCTTTTATCAAATATTGTTTTGTTTGATGAATTTTTTGATAGCCTATGTTCTATTCCTATATGGATGTGCTTGATTATGCTTGTAGGATGGTTAGATCTTGTGTTGACGTACTTAAAAGTTGAGTTTGCTTTCATATATGGAGAGACACTGACCGTTTGCCGAAAGTTCTACATCTAAATATTGGAATACCTTCTTATCTGTTTCAACTATTATTTCAAAATCTAGATCTTTGAAAAGTTTGAAAAGTATTTTCGTTATTCTATCATTTTCTCTTTTGTTGTCCAATGCTGTATAATCTGTGGTTGTCTACGTGGATTATTTCATTGTTTTTATTTAGGATGTATATTCCTATCAATTCCGAAATTTTGGCTCTGTCATCAAAAGTGCCGTTATTTGATTTTTAATCCATGTTTTACCATTGTGGAATAGTATGGATTTTCGGAAATGTAGAATTATATCTATATGTTCAATTAGTATATCTATGTGCCGTTTAGTGAAATTTAACACTTTTACCCATCAATATCTAAAAAAGGTTTAATAGAAGCACTATATTTCACTGAATAAGTAACTTAGAGAGCTGGGTTAAAGGAAGATAACTCATGACTATCAGAAGCAGCTTCACACAAGGAATGAAAATGGTATACCCCAGTGATCATAAAAAAGGGTTAGGTTCAAAATTCCTAGCACCTGAAGAAGGCCAGAGAATATGTCTGAAACATTGTGGACATTGCAATGAAAATGAGGACAATAGTCCAAATAATGTAAATTGTGTAAATACTACCTCATCTCAGAAATATAGACAAACCACCCCTTCTGTTTTTCACTGAATTCAAACAGGTATAAAATAAGCATATGGAATTATGATACTCTCATCTTCTCATGCTGTCCTTCTGAAAAAAACCCTGGAGGCTAACAACCACACCAAGTGGTGGTGCTATTGGTTCAGTAGTAAAAGGAATGGAATAACTCACCTTTTGCCTAACTTGCTAGTTTTTAATCTAAAGTCATCCTTTTACTTGACTGGTTGCCAACCAGGCAAGAGAGACCAGTCTGCCCTATTATTTTGTCCATAATTTTTAGTAAGTCCTCAGTTTAAAGTGGCCACATTTTGTACTGAATATTCAAAACTGTCTTTCACCTTGACTGATTGTAGACTAAGGCAAGAGAAACCAGTCTGCCCTGCTATGTTACCCATAGTTAGGCTAGAAGAGATGAAGTTCTGCCTTTTCCAACGACATCAGTGCAAGTGCAGAATGTGTATTATTATGAATATAAGCATGAAACCATCAATAATGGCAAGATCATTTACGATTATTTTTATATGAATTAGCAATTTTGACCCAGATCAGCATGTCTCTGTACACTGTCAATTGTTTTGTATCAAATAAAAGAACCACTTGATATAATCATGCTTTTGAGAATTGTTCATCTTATAGAATAAAAATGCTGGCTCAAATGAACATTTTGCCAGGAATTTTATGTAAATTTAATAATCAAAGAACAGGATCATCATGCCAGGGAGAAAATGTTTTGAAAAATAATTAGTCTATCATAACAAATACTATATTTTCTTGTGTATTATATGAGGAATTAAAAGCAAAAAAACTGAGGCTTTCATACACAATTACTTGTCTTCAGCTTAAAAAATCTCTGATTTTAAACATCAAGATTGCAAATAGACACAGTTAACACAATAGAAAATAAAACACAAATTAGTCAGATGTTGATCACAGTTGTTGACAAATGGTATTTGATATTTCCCCAATATTTGTTTCTCACTTCACTGATAAGGAAAGATAATATTTTTTTCATTTTCATAGTTTATTAATTTATAGAAATATAATAAATTCATACTAAACAGCAAATAATGATTGATTAATTAACACCTTAAAATGTGTTACCAAGTATGTCTAGTTAGCACCTTTCCCCAAAAATATGTTTTTAAACAGAAATTAGAAGAAACACGCAAACATCCAGTTCATTTCTATTCTTTATTATTGTGAAAAAATATTTTAGTGAGCTATACGACCTTGTGCAAATTAATTGAAACAAAAAACGAATAATGTCTTCCTTAGATCACGTATATGTCATCTCCTGGTGTTGTTTTTCTCTTCTGACCATATTTACTTTTAAGTTTTGGACTGATAGATCCAGTTTGTTTCTTCACCTTGATAACACAATTGACATTTGAAAGGCTGGTACCAACAATATCTGCAATCTCTCTTTAAGGCTTTGACAGTGTGTTCCTGCAGCTTTACATTTTTCATACGCTTCCCTTGAGTAATGTCCATCACAAACAATGGCTAGTGAAGAACTAATCAACAGTCGAGACAATAGTGTCTAGGCATGATAAAAATTTGATTCAATCATGGATGACGTAATTTTTTCAAGGCCAAACAAATTTCATCATACACCTCAAAAATAGATTACTACACAACTCTGCAAATAATGTAATGTGAGGAAAAAATAGGTATCAATTACAGCCTGTCACTCCAATGGGTCTAAAACCAACCATATAGTGAAAGAAAAAAACTAAAGCAGTTGTTTCAATTAATTTGCACAAGGGTGTATGCATGACATTGAGATTTTAATGGTTAAAACCGAATAACTTTTCAAAAAAAGATTGCATCAAGATGACTTAACTACATGATCGTATAATACTCAAAGAAGTAATTTATTCCTGTGTTTAACTTCAGAAACCAGACAGTCATATTATACACAAGAAAATATGGCAAGCACTGTACTGAGTGAAAAAAGTAAAGAAAATAATTGCAATGGCACTTGATCCTACAAGAGTAGAATCAAAGTAGCATTTCTACTAGGATTAGAGTGGAGTATCTATGCTGTCTGTAAAAACTTAGATACAAAAATTGTATGGATATTCAATGCATTTTATATGTGCAGATAATTTACTCTTTCTATATGCCCTGTTGCTTCAGGACATGGTCGATCATAGTTTTCCACATTTTCTTGTCCTTTATAACTCACTAGCAGTATAGCCCGGCGTTGCTCGGGTGGAATGAAAACTTTTATATATATATATATATATTATCGATTTTCTGCACTATTGTAAGAACTGCAACCTTGAAACTTCTGAATATCGTTTCTTATGTCTTTGTCTATGAGTGTATCAACTTTGATTAAAATCGGACCACTCCTTCTATAACCCGATTTTTTCAATTATTGATTTTCAATATTTATCAGAGGTACCTCGACACAAAACCTAGCTAAGAACACTCGCAGATGCTTATAGTACAACTGTGTAAATTTTCAAGAAAACCGGTTCAGCCATTTCGGAGTCTATAGGTAATGGATACATACACACACAGACACATACACACAGACAAAGTTCCATTTATAAATAAGTTTAGATTTAGATAGTAAAGCTTTTTATTTTGTTATCTTTCCTAATCCCTGTTCTGCCAACCATTTACACAAGTTCATTAAGTAGATTATGTGCTGCTTTCCTCTATCTCTCTTGCCTTCAAAGCATCCTGTAAGTATCAAGTTTTCTAAGCCCTCTTTACTCATTATGTGCCTTAGAAAATTCAAATTTCTCTTTCTGATCGTAAGTATATGTGTCTCTTTTGTTTTCATTTTCTTAAAAACCTTAAAAACTTCTTTAATTTACTCGTAAATGATAAAAAACTATAATATTAAAATTAGAATCACTTAAAGATGTGCAGTCAGTGTATTGGATAACGGCATGGAAAGTTGAATTGATAAGCTAAGTTCAATTATCAACCTCGTCTGCAGTGTCCACTTTCGAACAAATAGAGAAAGCATCACACCCTCTCTTCTCTTCCTCCCTATTGGTTAAGTAGCAGTGTAAAATGAGCTTTTTAGCTTTGAGTAGCAATCAGTCTGCAAGAAGGAAATCTCTAAATCCTAAACCATAAAGAAAGCAAAAGGAAATTACACCACTCTCTTTCCTATGAATGCTTGACAAATAGAGAAAGCATCACACCCTCTCTTCTCTTCCTCCCTATTGGTTAAGTAGCAGTGTAAAATGAGCTTTTTAGCTTTGAGTAGCAATCAGTCTGCAAGAAGGAAATCTCTAAATCTTAAACCATAAAGAAAGCAAAAGGAAATCACACCACTCTCTTTCCTATGAATGCTTGACAAATAGAGAAAGCATCACACCCTCTCTTCTCTTCCTCCCTATTGGTTAAGTAGCAGTGTAAAATGAGCTTTTTAGCTTTGAGTAGCAATCAGTCTGCAAGAAGGAAATCTCTAAATCCTAAACCATAAAGAAAGCAAAAGGAAATTACACCACTCTCTTTCCTATGAATGCTTGACAATTCACAGATAAAGATGAAAAATTTGTGGAGAGACCTGTTCAGGCACATTAGCATCAGCCAAAGTACACAGATACTCCACTGATATCAGGCAAAAGGTCAGCAAGAAACACTTTTACCTCAAGTAGAATATACAAATCTCTAGCTATCATCTTGGTTTCCGTCACTTTCGTACTATCGTAACATAGCTTCTCTCTATCTTTTCTATAAATATTTTAAGAATAACCATACTGATGAGTTTTCCTTGTTTCATTTTGGTTTCATTTTTAAATTTTGTTATATTTATCCACCCGCTACAGACAAATTGTATATATGGGAACTAGTCAGGACTATCTAGAGACTTTGAGGTATTATGGTGTCTGTAGTAAAAACGTTAAGTAAAAATGTGTTGGTTTGGTGCAAAGAATATTGTGGTATATTTGGGTCAGTAATTTTGGCTAGCTAAGTTTAAAATTACTCAGATGATAGACCAGTCAGTTAAGTGACATCCGTGATACACACTTGGGTGATCATGTTTCGAAAGAGACATGACTGAATGAGCAGAAGCATATCCTGCAGTAGGTTGCCATTACTTTCTGCAATAGAGTGGTTGCCAGCCAATATGTCCTGTCATTTAACCCATAACTGGAGAGAGGAGATGGATTAATACCTTTCCAAAGAGTATTTGCACGTAAGTGAATGCAACGAATTCAACTAGAATTCGATTACTTGTTCCACTGCACCACAACACACATCTTCCCTAATCACCTCTTAGCCTTGTGCCACATTTTTGTATTCTTCAAAATTAGTATGGCGTTCCTTGTTGGTAACTTGACTTTGTGAATTTAAACATAGTTTTACACTGGTAGCTAGGTCGTATCATTTTATTGTTGAAATCACTAGATTTAGCAGTAAGTTTTATTCCAATAGTTTCTTTTCTTGTACTCCTCACCTTTGGAACTTTTTTCACTTATTGTTTTCCTATAAACTATAATTAGCAAAAATGTCAATTGTCATTTTCTCTCTTTTTAAACCCTGTTCATCTTTTGTCATTTCTCTTCAATAACATTTTCTTAGTTTCATTCATTCTGATTATTTACCTTGCATCTTAGTGGCTTTATTGCCTTGCTTGGATGAAAATGAATAAAAAAAATAATAATTTATTAGTTACAGTATTAAGAAAAAGAAGAGCATTGTCCATTTCTGATTATTACTATCATCTATTTATATTTTTTCATTTCCTTGACTTAAGAATATCAAATAGATACATCAAAGCAAATATGCTTTTTCCAAAGAGCAGAACTAATGAAGAAGAAATAGGGGTCATAAAAATACCCCCCCCCAAAAAAAAAATCAAAATAAAATAATGAAAATATAAAATAAAATGATCCTAAGTTATTCAATGAACCTTTTTCTGATTGAGTTAACACCTTTAAGTGGAACTTCCAAACTCCTGACAGATTCGTGCTTATGTAACATTTTTCCGTGGTAAACTCAAAACATCCACCATATTTGGAAGATGGCACACACTGATTCAAACCAACAACCACAACAACAAACCTAAACAAACTGAAAAGCAAAAAAAATAAAATAAAAATAGTAAATGATAAAAATCAAATTTTTTTTTATCCAAAATCTTTCACGGTATTACCTAACACCCACTTTACCTGACAAAAATTACACGTGACTGACAAGATTAAAGAAATGTTTTTTGTTTTTTTTTATTTTCATCTTTCTGGGAGGTGTCGAAAAGTTCAAATACAAAATCAATCAAACCCTGTTTCTAATAAGTAACAAACTAGCTAGCTACTCAAGGATAATCATATCTTGACATTAGACATAAGGAAAAGGTTAAGTCAGTATGCTAATTCATGCAATACTACCTCCCTATGCCTCTTTACAGGGCCCAGAAGAAATGTCATCAGAGACAAGAAACTATTATTTCATTTTTTATTTATTATATATTTTAAGAATGGCCATGCCATATGCTGTGATCCATAGACCTAAACACCCCAAAATAAGGAACATTAATAGGACTGCATATATTATATTCATATATTATATTTACACTTACAAGTGACAAATCAATATATTATATATATATATATATATTTGGGCGGTAATCTTTTATGGATACACATACACAAAAGTTTTGTATATGCGTATCAATAGTGCTGGGAATGTTTGTTTTTTATTTGTTTTTTTATCTTTAATCATAGTAAACTGTCAGCTGTCTTTAATGAAACTTGTATAAAAGAAAGACTGCTGCCCAAATAGATATATATGTATATTTTCAAGTGTGTTTTTTTCTCTGGTGTTGTTATTTTTCTTCATGTTTTGATTATTACATTATATTCATACAAAATGACAAATTGTTAGGATGCTGGAAGAATTTCCTAAAAAAATTAATTAAATCTTCCTTGCCACAGTATTTCATGAAATATGTTTGAAAAAAAGGTTGCTGCCCAAATATATATATATATATATATATATATATATATATATATGATCCTATCATATGAATGTGGGTGTCCCACAAGGCTCTATTCTAGGTTCTATGCTTTTCCTGATCTTCATCAATGATCTTCCTGATGTAATCAGTATGAGTACCCAAGTTGACATCTATGCAGATGACAGCACTTTTTACTCTCCTCGAAATAAAAAATCTACCAGGGCTGACAAAAGCAAACCTCACTACTGCTCTTGAAAAAGAACTTTAATCTGTGATGGACTGGGGTAAGAAATGGCTTGTAAATTTTCATGCTTCCAAAATGAAGCTGCTTTTCTTTAATCATCATAGAGAAACTTTCCTACCTTCCATCAATACAGATCACACTAATCACCCAGAAAACAATTTTAATTACAAAATCTGGTTGTCTTAAAAGCATTACCTTCTCAAAACACCCAGTATTTCTGTGAAACATAATCTGTTATATATATATATATATATAAAATGGACACTGAGCCACAATAGTCTGTTTCATGTTGCAATTTTCCGACATAAAGACTATGTTCAAGCATGAAACAAACTGTTACCACTCAGTGTCCACTATTATATTTATATCCATTATTCTTGATATTAATTACTTTTACTTATATATATCCTAGCAGTATAGCCCAGCATTGCTCGGGTGTAATGAAAGCTTTCAAACTAATCCATGGTCCTGGAGCTCAGACTCAGCCTAAAGAATTTTGTGTGAAGTTTGGTGAGAATCGAATAAAAATTGTATAAAGGACACACAGACAGATAAACAGACACACACAAACATCTTGCCTTTTATATATATATATTATCAATTTTCTGCACTATTGTAAGAACTGCAACCTTGAAACTTCTGAATATCGTTTCTTATGTCTTTGTCTATGAGTGTATCAGATTTTATTAAAATCGGACCACTCCTTCTAACCCGATATTTTCGATTATCAATTTTCAGTATTTATCTGGGGTACCTCGACACAAAACCTAGCTAAGAACACTCGCAGATGCTTATAGTACAACTGTGTAAATTTTCAGGAAAATCGGTTCAGCCATTTCAGATTTTATAGGTAACGGATACACACACACACACATAGACACACAAAGTTCCATTTATAAATAAGTTTAGATTTATATATATATATATATATATATATATATATATATATATATATTTATATGACCATCTGACAGATTATAAGTGTCCAATGACTGATTTATCACCATCAAATATTTGTTAGATAGAACTGAATTTCCTGTCTGTGGCCATTGAAAATAAACAGTGTGCCCAAGAAATATTAAATTACAGGAAAACATCAAAATTTAAGTATCATTTTTTATTCAATTTTGTGTATTGCTTTTTCTCTCTATAAATAACACGCTAAAATTTTCCTTCTCTGATTCCATGTGCCTATGGCTTAGGGGTTAGTGACTCCAACTGACACCAAATCGGTCAAGTTTCAATCCCGATCAGAAACAAGTGGATGTCTAGCCACACTGACAAGCTGTGATACAGCAAAACAGGCTTGTATATGGATGACAAATATATATTTAATTCATTTGTTTAGATGTGATATTTGTTTTTTTATATGGATACTCATATTTGATTTGATTCTCTGTTTTGATTATGAAATGGTATATTTATAACACAACTTCCTGTCTGAGTCCTGCCAACCTTCCCGACCTTTGGGAGATTCTACCCACATTATGTTTTTAATCTTGGTTTGTCTAAAGCAGCATAACTTGTCATCATCTGACTAGGTTAGCCCAGACACACAATGGAACAGTATATTATGAAAAACCAGATTTAAGACTGCCATGCCATGGTGTAGATTTATACATATTTATATATATATCAAATGGATAAAAAACCATAAGCAAGTCAAAGCTGAGTGACACAAAAAAATCAGTTGGCTGGTATTTCAGTGGCACGCTAATATTCATGATCTATTATCTCCACGGGAAAGTGATTTGTTCAATTTGCAACTCGCTGAATTCGGATGGACTGTCTCTTGCAATATCTCTGGTGGCAGATTATTTCAGCTTGACTGCATCAATTCATCACCAGTCCTCATCTCACTGAATTTCATTTTCCACCCCAGTTTTATTAAAAAGGCACAAAACCAAGGTGTTAAAATTAGGTATGAGATTTCAATTTCCCACTCCCTATATAAGTCTCAGCATCTCAAAATGTAAGTAATATCATTTAACCATTTCGACTTCCAGTGGAAGGGGAGAAAACTTACTTTCTGTTATAATCTTCCTGTTCCTACCAGCTGTCCTGTTAGTAAACAGGAAATACTCAAGGTTAAATTTTGACCTAGGGTCACAAACTGTCAAAACCCAATGACAATATTTTGACTAATTAGCTTTGGTAAATTAGTTTACTTCTCCCAACAAAAGCAATTTTGCACTCATTGTATTCTTGAATCTGTATTTTCCACTTTTTATCATTTTGGCTACTGTTCCTGACAAAAAATAATTGTTTTCTCCAATTTTTAGAAAAATCTCTTCTCGTCCTTAAAATCACTTGAAATTATTATCAGCCATCTGGAAATAGGGTTACATATTTATTTATTGAGATTTAACAGACTGAAAATTTCAAAATCTTGTTAGAAACATGTACATGTAGTATTTATCAAGGTATATTCAGGTTTGATGTTGCTTAACCTCGGTAATTATACAAGAACCAATGTTTCAACTTGATGTTGACATAAGCCTGTACTTTACTAAGTCAGTGTCCTTACTTAATCTTATCAATATATTATCCTATCATTATCTGATCCCCCGCCTATCTCAAAGTGACGAACATGTGCTTTCCTCTGTATTTTAATTCTGTACTCCCTCTCTTTTAGCATAGTCACAAAACAGTCATGAAACATTAAAGAAAATGTCTACATTAATGCCTATATTTTAGTTTCAGAAACATCCTTATTAATCAGAATTGATGGTTATCCTCAAGAAAATGTAGATGCTTCAGACAGTTTAGAACAGCCTGATATATCATCAATCAATTTCAACTGACAATAAAACCTGAAACAATGATTTGGCAAAAGTATAATTTATGGTAACTGGTTTTTCATTAAACACTCATCAGTTTTCATCCCAAATGAATCAGCTACCTATTTATACAATCATGAATATAGCACAGATCTCCACTAAAAGCATGCAGCACAAATCATTAAAAGTAATCTGTCAGTGTCAAAATAAGGTTTTGAAATAGCAAATGGAGCTGATTTGACATGATTTAGATGAAGCAATTTTTAAATACTATAATTACTTATGTATAACACGAATCCCTAAATTTTGCCAACAAAATTCTGGAAAAAAATACACTTTTTATGTACAATATGAACTGATTTTTACAATCCACAGAAGCTAAATTTAATATTTATTAAACTTGTTATCTGCAAGAAGTGTAACCAGAAACTGGCAGAGTGGAAAGAAATCACTCATTCCAAGAGACCCCTATTGCTCACCAGAGCTTTCCATACAATGTATCTTCTTTTATACACCATGTCCTTTCAGGATGTACTCAATTATGGCCCTCCACATCTTCCTGACCCTTGTAGCTTTTAATATATTTTGTCTTGTTATTTCTCCCAAAACTGACTCTGCCCAAAACCTGCACTGTTTTCCCCTGTCTCTCTCTCTTGCTAGCCACCCTGCAAATATCAGATTCTCCAAGCCCTCCTTCCTCATTACATGTCTCAGAAGCTTCAGTTGTCTCTTCCTGATGTTAAGTATAAGTTTCCATTTTGCTTTCATTCTCTTCAAAACCTTGTTATTGCTCACATTTTCAGTCTATGGTATCCTCAACATCCTTCTGTAGAACCAAATTTCTGCCATATAGGAGAAGAGATATCATATAACAGTCCAGTACTCCTTTCTTTGTTTCTAACCAAAATTTATACACTGGATACATTATTTGAACTATTGTCCTCATCTTTGTTGACATTTGTACGATGTTTCAGCCATTGTACACTTCGGCCTTCTTCAGGTGCTAGGAATTTTGAACAGAACCCTTTATTACAATCACTGGGGTATATCGTTCTCATTCCTTGCATAGATCCTCTTCTGGCAGTCATGAGTTATCTTCCTCTAACTCTCTAAGTTACTTGTTTACCACTGCTGTAGCCTGGTATTAAACTAACAAATCTTTGGGTCAAGTCACAGGAACTAGCCAACATCTATATCCACTGGGCCAGGCTACAACAGTGGTGAACAAGTAACTTAGAGGGTTAGAGAGAGATAACTCATGACTATCAAAAGAGGCTCTATGCAAGGAATGAGAATAATATACCCCAGTGATTGTAATAAAGGGTTCAGTTCAAAATTCCTAACACATGAAGAAGGCCAGAGCGTACAACAGCTGAAATGTTATACAAATGGCAACAAAGATGAGGACATTAGTCTGAATAATGTAAATAGTGTAAATCCTACCCCATCTCAGAAATATAGACAAACAAAATTTTTGTCACTTAATAACCTACTCAGCTTTTGGAATATGTCCTTGGTCATATCAATACACCTTTGGATCTTAGTGTCACATTTTCCAGGTATTTAATTTCTGTACCTGCTTGATTTTAGTATTCACAACCTGTGATTAGCATTTTGGGCTCCTCTTTTTGCTGATAACTATGCATTCATTTTTCTTGTAGTTTAGTTTTTTCTTCTCACTTTCCGATGTTGCCTTCTGTAGAAGTTCTTATAGTTTCCTTTCCATATCTGCTATCAGCACTATGTCATCTGCATATTTTATATTGTTAATACTGTGGCTGCAAATGGCAAATCATGGCAGAACTTCTACATCTCTCAGAATTGTCTATATTGATACAGAAAGCCTGGGAGGGCATCCCTGAAACTATTGTTGCAAATTCATTCAATAAATGCTTCATTGTGAAGGCACTAGATGGCAGTGAAGATGACATGCTTATTGAGGAAGTAGTGCAGAATGACTGTGGACAATATCAAGATGATGGAGACATATTTCCCTACTGAGAATATCAATGAAGCAGCCATCATGTTTATCAGACAGTCAGTCAGTTAAGTGCCATACATGATACATGCTTTGGGTGATCATGTCTCGAAAGAGACATGACTGACTGGGTAGAAGATTATCCCAAGTTGGTTGCCAATGCTTTCTGCGGTGGAATAGTTGCCAGCCAAGGCTATAGAACTCATTCTGTCCTGTTATTTGACTTATAGCTAGAGGGGAAAGAGATTTATTATACTATTAAGTAGTAATTAGTGGGGAATCAGTTTATTACTTAATAACAATAGAAAACTGGTCCCCCATTTTATGCCCATTAAATGTCTAAATCATGATTCCAACTATTATATTCAGTCAATCATTCAGTTAAGTGCCATACGTGATACACGCTTTGGGCAAACATGTCTCTAAAGAGACATGACTGACTGGGCAGAAGATTATCCCGCAGTAGGTTGCCCTTGCTTTCGGTGGTAGACTGGTTGGCAACCAAGGCTAAAGAACCCAATCTGTCCTATTATTTAACCCCTAACTGGAGGGAAGAGACAAATTAATACCTTTCCCAAGGGTATTTGTGCATAAGTGAATGCAAGGAATTCAACTGGAATTCGAATTCAGCACCTCCGTTTTGTCATGCCATCAATATCCACTGTACCACAAAGCACATCCCAATCAGACAGTAGTGAAGCAGAAACTGTGCTTAATGCTTATGGAAATAATTTTTTAAACCAATGTAGTAGTTGATTAGTATTTTAAATTCTTTGTCACAGATTAATTCAAACCATAGATGTAAGATATTTTCAGTTGTGCTGTCTCAAATATGGAGATGCATGTTGTTTGAGGTTTATGGCCATATCACGTTGAAACATTGGTTTATATATGATCACCAAAGTTAAGAAACATCAAGCCTGCTCAGAGTATCTAGAGAGATGATTACTTGGAAACACCAGGTATTGAAAGATGTTCAGAAATGTATAATGGAAAGCAGCTTAGAATTGGAAATCAGAGAGCTGAGTTCCTATTCCATTTGGGTTCTTTGTATTCACTTTCACACAAATACCCTCAGGAAAGATATGAATCCATCTGAGTTATGGGTTAATTAGTATAACTTGAATTTGTAAATAATTATTATCTCCAAAAAATTTTTCAATGTAAAAATATTTTATGGCTTTAAATAAACTGCACAAGGTTGATAAGCTGTAAAACACAAATCAATCAATAAATGCATGTTGCTGGAAAAATATTCATACTTAATTACTGTGTATAGCAGCAGAGTTGTTTTATTGTATAATATGTTGGACCACTAATGAATTTGGATTGTTGTTATGCAGAATAATGAACTGGCAGTTCACTAAAAAACATCTGACTACAGTTTTGATTAAAAAATACCAGTCTGATCATGAGAGAATTCATTGACAGTGTCCTAATCTTGCAGTTCTTAACAGTAAACCTAAGACCAAGGCCAAAATTTGATGCCTTCTTTGTCAGCTTATGATTCACAGGAACCATGTATAACTTTATTTTCCATCTGATCATTTAAAACATTCGATGGACTGATCTCTTCGATCCTGGCCTGCCTTACCCAACATGTAGCTGATCGATGGACTGATCTCTTCGATCCTGGCCTGCCTTACCCAACATGTAGCTGATCGATGGACTGATCTCTTCGATCCTGGCCTGCCTTACCCAACATGTAGCTGATCGATGGACTGATCTCTTCGATCCTGGCCTGCCTTACCCAACATGTAGCTGATCGATGGACTGATCTCTTCGATCCTGGCCTGCCTTACCAACATTGTGATTAGATTGATCATAAGTAGGCCAAGATTCAATTCGTCGCCAGTATTCTTGCATTGAGCTGGTTCAAACAGAGCGAAGACATACAGTAATAAAAGTAAATACTCAAAGTAATATGAAGAAAAAATATTACTATTTCTATATTGAGTATTTCATACAGAAGTTTTGTTAGTAGCTGTTTACATGCAGGGTTGTCAGCCTAAATTGTCCCCAAATCAAAATGATAGTTGACTAAACTGGTAAGAGTTAGCTTGTGTATTTAAAGAAGTCTGTTTAGTTGAATTGGTATGTTTGACTCAAGGCTGAGGTTGAAGTTATGCTTCAGCAGTCAGTCATATGTGAACTTGGGAAATCTCTCATCTTTCTTGTCTTCTCTCAAAGTCTTCTGTCTGATATCACTTTAATTTGTTTCACACATTCAATTTATTGGTGTCAACTAAAAACTGGTGTAGGGGTATGAGGTAGTTGGGGAAATGATATTTCCCTCACTTGTTATCTTCAATGTCTTTGGTCCTGAGAAAAAAATTATTTTCGTAATTTGGGAGTGACCTCCTTTTCACGGTGATGATTGTAGACATTATTTTGCCCACAGCTTTTTCCTCTTCTTTTTAGCCTCTCCTACCAACACTCTGCAGTGATGTGGACAGCTCTTCTCCTTCTTTGGTGGGCCATCTGTGTCTGCTACTCTTTAGTGGCTGCAGGCAGCTTCTCCTCCTTCCTTAATCACTGTTTTTAAAAAAGCAACTATCGTTTCATATGCATTTCTTCTTTTCTCTTTCTGATTTGAAGTTTGAATACAATGAATTGGCTTTCTCAGGGCAAACATCATTCAATAAAATGTTAAAATTTTGCAATTTGTTTTCACTAAAACAAATTAGTGATCTTTATATATTTTCTCTCAATCTGGAGTCAAATGTGAGACACCTTGTTTTTTGTTAAGTAATCTTTTCACCTCTTAACTGGCACTTAGCATTTTTACAGTTTTATCAACGAGATACTAGATTAGCAACTAGATCCCACCCTTTTACAGTGAAACCGATAAAATGCAGCCGTAACTTCTATTCCAACAGTTTCTTTCCTCGCACTTCCCGACTGTGGAATTCTCTTCCAAACGATTGCTTCCCCGACGGCTACAATCTCCAGGAGTTTAAATGTAAGGTCAACAGACACCTCCTAACACACTAACCTGCTCCCATTCTATCAAACACTCTTCCCATCTGCCCAACCCTCATCTTTGGTATCCTTACTCATCTGTCACCTTCCTCCTGACATTCCCTATGTCTAACCACTCCTTCTCTTTACCTTCCCCTATGTAGCCCCATGCGCAATAGTGGCAGTGGAATGCCTTGCTTCAGGTGAGATGATTAAAAAAAAAAAAAAAACACTTTGCCCATTGCACAAATTAAGTACTGTTCTCTGCTGGACATCTAGTTTGATTATATAATTTGCAATCTCTGGAACTCATCCTTTATATCTCTCTCCTTTTTATGAGAGGTTTCTCAGTATATTTCTCTTTATATTCAAATTAAAAAATTATTATTAATTCCAGCAATCAAATAGTGTCAGAATATGCTGTTTCACCTATCATTGCAAAAACAGTAATTGCACAGTATGGTATATGACTTAGTAGAAAGAAGGACAGAAACCTGCTGGGAGTCAGCTAATTTAAAAATCTATAAACTCCCAACTAATTTAAGGAATATGTGTGTATGTGTGTGTATGACTCTCTCTTTAATAAATTTTCTTATTCTCATATTTTAACACTCATTAAGCCCTTGTGTCTTAGTCACTTTATTGCCTTGCTTGGGATGAAATGATTTAAAAAAAGCAAAAAGTTGAGTCAGCTTTCAAAAGTGTCATGATGTTTTCTTGTCAAAATATTGTGTTGTCCAATGTCAGCAGTTTATATGATAAGAAGTGAATTTACTTTTCAAGGAATCCTCAAAGATTTTCAAAGAATGTGCTTTGAGAAAAAAAAAATTGTTTCCATAATTTTTATTTAAAAAATGTTTTCTACTAAGTATTCAATCTCTGATTCTCAAAAAACAAGTTTCTTCTGTACACTTGTCTATATTTTTGAGATGAGCTAGTATTTACAGTATTTACATTATTGGGACTATTGTCCTCATCTTTGTTACCATTTGTATGACATTTCAGCCACTGTACACTTTGGCCTTCTTCAGGTTCTAAGAATTTTGAACCAAACCCTTATTACAATAGAGTAAATACTGCTTTTCTGTACACATTTAATATATGAAGTATTTTTATTTGAGAGATAAGTACATTTTGAAAGCAAAAAAAAAAAAAACTCATTTCAAAGTAAACAATTTGGCTATATCATAATGAATATTGGAAATAATTTTATCTAATTAATTTGTTTTTCTCCTTCATGAGAGCAGATACGAATACATTCTCACACAAACAAAATTGCTACTTTGTAAAACTGACTCGAAAGAGTCCCTTATCATTACAGTTTTAGCCTGTTCAATTCCAGGGTTAACCATTATTTTTACCACATATCCTAATAATATGCATCTCTTATTCTGTAACTCTAGATTGAGTGGCTCATGGACCTTGTATAGGGTGAACATGTAGTAAAAAAAAAAAACACAAAACACTCCCTCTACTGCAAGTTAATACAGCACAGGCAATGATTAATCAAAAACAAAACAAATACAGTAAATTTTCTCTTAACCAAAAAATTTGATAGTCAGTTAAGTTCCATACATGATACAAGGTTGAGTGATCATGTCTCGAATGAGACATGACTGACTGGGCAGAAGATAATCCCACAGTAGGTTGCCATTGCTTTCTGCAGTAGACTGGTTGCCAGGCAAGGCTATAGAACCCAATCTATCCTGTTATTGAACCCATAACTGGAGGGAAGAGAAAAATTAATAACTTTCTCAATGGTATTTGCGCATAAATGAATACAAGGAATTCAAGTGGAATTCGAACTTGGCTTTCTGAATTGCCATTTCAAGCTGATACCCACTGCACCACAATGCACATCCAACATAGTATTATAAGAAAAAATCACTGAGGTATAGAAATGATGCATCAGAATTTCAGTGAAGACATAAGAATATATATCAACTATATCTGATTCAATTATTACATTGTGGGTTATTTAAAGCCAAATTGCATTTTGGATTGTAGAATCTTGGTTACAGTACCTGGTGATCTTAAATGGTTCCCCATTTACATACTAACTTTGCTGAGCACTGTTTAACTTAATTCATTGAACAAAAACCAGTGTTTTCAGTGGGATTTGACAATAAGCACATATTTATAAATTAAGATACAAGATAGCAAAGAGCATTTAGAGAAATATTTTTTAGATATTAAGTTTCATAAATTTTCTAAATTGTTTGCATTGATAAAACATATTTTCCTGTTTATAATTTTATTATTGTAAAAAATATTTAAATTTTACAAGATGGTGGTGGAAAGTTCTGGACTCTGATATGGTTTCCAGACGAGAATCTTCCTGAAAACTCCATAATTGATTCCAATCATGTCAGTGAGATGATGAATTGTTCAGCAATGATCCTCATGGATGAATTTACAAATTCTTTCAACATTTTTTGGCATTGGTTTTTGTTGGTGAATGGTATCCTAAATGCTCATCATCTTCATTTGAGAGTCAAAAGAATTTAAACCAATCAAGACATTGTATTCAATCCAAAGAATGTTTGCTAAAATGTTAACAAAGCCTTTTAAGATTCTTGGCAGCAAATATACCAAGCTTCACAGAAGAATTTGATGCAGGAACCTTGTTCCAGTTTGTCAGCCATTTTAAAACTTCAGAGCCATCCCAATACAAAATTGCAAGCAAAAATTGAACAAGACTTTCGTATTGTAAAATTAACCCTGCTTTTGTAACATTAGGTGCTGTGTTACACCCAAATTTTGGGGGTTGGTAGTTGGTTTGTTTTGTTTAGGTGCTACTACTCTGTTTCAGGGTAGACTTCAGAGATTCATTAAAGACAGAATAAAGTTTTACCAATGAATGCAAACAATATGATCAACAGAATGTGTACATTAGAAAAGTCCTAAAGAAAATAATGCTCTACCAATGTAGGCAAAAATATGATAGACAAACATATGAACAATGAGGAAGTCTAAATAAAAATATGGTTCTACTAATGAATGTTAAGTATACAATAGATAAAACATGTAAATATTGAGAAAGTCTACATAAAAATAAGGTTCTACAAATAAATGTTAATTATACAATAGAATAGTAAACAATAAGAAAGTCTGAAGGAAAATAATGCAAAGAATACCATAGGCAAAACATATGAACAATGAGGAAGTAAACAGAAAAGTAGAGTTCTACAAATGAATGCAAAGAATACTATAGACAAAAAATGTGAACAATCAGAAAGTCTAAGAAAAGAAAAGAAGGTTCTACCAATCAAGGCAAAGATTACTATAGACAAAACATGTAAACAATGAGGAAGTCTAAATGAAAATAAGATTCTGCCAATAAAGGCAAAGAATACATTAGACAAAACATGTTAATAACAAGTAAGTCTGGAGGAAAATAAGGTTTTACTGATGAATACTAAGAATACAATAGACAAACCATGTGAACAATGTGGAAGTCTTAAAGAAAATAAAGTTCTACCAATGAATGCAAAGAATAACATAGACAAAACATTTGTACAATAAGGAAGTCTTAAGGACAATAAGGTTCTACCAATGAGCTCTAATGTCATACACCAAACATGTGATCAATGAAGAAGTCTAAAAACAAAATAGGGTTTTAGCAATGAATGCTAAGAATATCATAGACAAAACACATAAAATATAAGGAAGTATTCACCTGGGTAAGCATAACCAATTAAGACATGCTAAGATCAGTTCTAACATGCTAAGAGAAGCTTTGTACCCAGTTACCACATGAGCGAAGGCTGAGTAATCTTTGATCAATGACCTGAGCATCCATGCTCAGGTTCCCCACGTTAAAAACCCGACCTTGTGCCACAACTCACTCTGGTGGAGAAGTAGGGTAAGTTATCCCAAAGCACTTCCAGATTTTGGTGTCACATTTTCCATCCCTTGTAAAAATAATTCCTAGATATTTAAATTTTTACACTTGTTTAATTTTGGTATCTCCAATTAGTAATTTATATGTTGGTCTGTTTCTTTTCTTGACAATCATAAATTTTATCCTCTCCTCTTGTAATTTATGTTTAGTCCTTTCTTCTTGCTTTTTTTTTTTGCTACCTTCTGCAGACAACTTAAATTCCAACAAGTTTGCTCAATTCTCAATTTAAGATAATTTTTCCATGCAATGAATTAAGAGATGGCTCTTCACTGTAATCATGAAAGAAAATGTTAGATTAATATTTTGTTGATTTTGCTTTTGCAAAACATTAATGCATAAGATGGTCAATGCATTTCCTTTCATGAGGAAAAAATTTTTTTAATTCATTCTGGCAAACACTGTGTCTAAAATGGGTGCCAGTCCAATGACAAAAGATAACAGCTTTTTGTCTTAGAGCCACCTGCAAAGGACATACATTAACACCAACAATGGCACATGGCCAAAAAAAAGGCTCTATTGAAGAATTCATCGGATGAACAACTATATGATACAATGATGATTAGATGACCAAAAAGGCGTGAAAAATAACTTTTCAGTACCAACAATGGCGGATGATTGGTTTTACTGATCACGGAAATTTTTTTCTTCTTTTAATTATTAATAAGAAGATGCATAGAAAAATCACTACCTGTGACAGAAGATACCTCATGGCAGCCAGCATGAACAAAGAAACTGGTCAGTCATCTATGACGGTTCTGAATTCAAGCACGCAAGATACCAGCTGAAGTGGAAACTTACGCAATGGCTCTTTTATTTTGATTTTCCAGTTTGGTCAGCGGAATGAGACAGGATCTGTCATTTTTAAGATTTGCATATTAAAAGCGGAGACTCAAAGAAGAAAAAGTTGATGGCGGAAGAGAAACTATCAAAGACAGTAATAAAAAGGAAAACAAGTTTATAATGGTGGCTGTATTAAACAGATTTTAAAAAGTAATGAAAAATTCATTGGGACTTGGTGGAACCGGGGTAAGTTGATTGTTGTCTTGGTTAGGGTTTGAAGAAAAGCAAGACAAATAACTGACAAATTTATAATGATAAATACACAAGGTACTTGTATTAATAACAAAATATTTGAATGGAAGATGCAAATTTTTAGATTAAAGCAATCCTTCACATCAATATGGCAAACCACTTACACCAGTGACTCTCAAACAGGGATCACTTGGCTCCCAGAATTTTAAACTGCAGGAGAGGAATTTTAAAAAAAGTAAAATTAGAAAATGAAAGTTTTTTTTTTTTTTTTTTTATGATCCCCAGGTTCTCTTTTTTATATGACTGCAACTAATAAAACAATTCATTTGTTTCTTCTCTTGTTTTTCTGATCTGTTGAACTCTTTTGTATCTTCTTGCTTTCCTGTCAACTACAATCTTCAAAATTTAAATGTAATGTTAATTCTTGTCTTGTTTTTTATTCATTCCATGGACTGTCTGGCCTTAATAAGATGGGATGTTGCTAGAATGTTAAATCATGGTATTTGCTGAGCATATATGAGGCACTCAGTACATACCCTTCTTATTTTCTCAGTAGAATAACGAACGTTTCTCATCCTAACAAAATGAGCTTGTCTCGTCATTAAAAAATGTAAAAGACAAACATGGAAGTTTTTCTTTGTTAATGGCAACCCCACAATGTGCTCTTGAGAGTTTATCAACTTGGATATCATCTTTGCCAGGTTGGTACCTTATATCATACTCATATCACCCCAATTCTATCCCCTATCATTGATTTTTCTTGTTTTTAATTTTATTCCAGTCTTTTTGAGTGGAGCATAAAGATTACAGCCTGCTGATCCAGATTACTGTAAACTTTCATTGTAACAAGTAGTGAAACCATTTTTTTCACAGTCTCTATGATAGCACAGCCTCCCCCCCTTTTCAACAGTGGCATGCTTGCATTCTCAGGAGGTGAGTGTTTTTTTTTTTTAATCATATCACCCTGAGCAAGGTGGTAATGCCACTGATGCGCAGGGGGCTACGTAAGAGTGAAAAGATTGGAAAAGAGAAAGCCAGAAACCACATCCTAGACAGGGAACAAGGGATGAGTCTCTTCACCTGTTCAATAGACGTGGGTGGAGTGGAACCGGGCGATAACTTAGTCTATTTACTCCAATTGAAAAAGAAAAAAGAAAAGAGTAAAAAGATTGGAAAAGAGAAAACTGGAAACCACATCCTAAACAGGGAACAAGGGATGAGCCTCTTCACCTGTTCAATAGACATGGGTGGAGTGTGAACCGGGCGATAGTTTAGTCTATCTACTCCAATTGACAAAAAAAAAAAAAAAAGAAAAGAGTGAAAAGATTGGAAAAGAGAAAGCCGGAAACCACATCCTAAACAGGAAACAAGGGATGAGCCTCTTCAATAAACGTGGGTGGAGTGTGAACCGGGCGATAGTTTGGTCTATCTACTCCAATTAAAAAAAAAAAAAAGGAAAAATAAGGCAGCCAGTCAACTAGCTTGATTCAGAGTAACCGTTATAGAAGCATGATTTTCTAATATGCGTGGTATGGTCTCATGAATGGAATGCAATAATGCTTTACCAATTTCCTCTTTAAGATTACTGAAGACATTTACTGCCTCTTGATTGAGAGGAAATATTTCAGTAGCAACCAACAGTCTAATCTTATGGAAAAACTTTGAAATTCAAAATAGAAATTATAGGAGAAAAGCTAATGGTGAGATTGTGAAGCTGGGTAGTCTCATGGAACCTTTCCTGATTTTGGTCATATTCTTGCCGTGTCCTTTCAGTAATAATGTTATCTTCGTAGATGTAGGTTCCAAATAGATGGTGTTATTTTATTAACCCTTTAAAAACAGGCTACACCATTCATGACGCCAAATAGAATTCTGCAGAACTGGAAAGCTTGCCCTTAACCTCAAAGGATAGGTGGTAAGCACTTTTCAGGTCTAAAGAACTATAATGCTTTAACTAAGAAATCTCATATATAAGATTATTAATTCTCAACAGAGGATAAGCATCAGGTGGATAAATCTGTTGATAGTCTGGCTATAGTCAACAGCCAGTCTCTTATAATGATATTTGTTGGTTATGATAAGAACCTGAGCCCTCCAGAGCGATATACTTTCTTCAATACCTTTTTCTTATAGTACCTTATCAACCCCAGACTGTACAAACCTTTCATTATCACTTCCAAGTTTTCTTGTTTTAGTAGTAATAGGTTTGCAGTTTGGAGTCAGGTTGGGAAATAGAGTTGGCATGTCTACTGAAGCAATGGCACACTGTGAGAAGTAAAATTAGTAAATGTGAAGACTCTTCTTAGTACCACCAAAAGCAAACCATAATTCTGAGTGTTGGCTCATGAAATCTTGACCTAGAATCACATCACAGCAGCAATCAGATAAAACTGAAATTCTTGTGTTTGGGTATGAGTCACCTAATAAGTTTATCCTGACTCTGTAGAGTCCCTTTATGGGAGAGTTTAATGATAAAAAAGATATGGATACGTTCATAACTACAGAATTCAACATAAGCCTATGCTTCTTAGGACAGTCATACACAATGAAGGACCCAATACTTCCAATGTCGATGAGAGCTGTAGTCTTCTTATTGTTGATTAAAATAAACACTGTAGATTAAATAATCCTGAAGAAGCTGTAAATGTAGAAGCCAAAGTTGCAGATGTAGATGCTGTAGAAGAGGATACAAATGACTTAGTTGACTGACAAACCTTAAAACAGCATCCCTTTTTACTACACTTGTGATACATGACCTTCTTTACTAAATAATGCTTTCACAAAAATAGCCCATATTTTTCTAAGCGGAAATGGCACAAGTTTAAACTGCAGATTTATGATGAACCAATTACACTTCAGTGATAGTATTTACAGGCGATGAAAGAGTGTATTTCTTAGAGTAGCTCTGAGTAACATCAAGTGCCCTAGCATGATCGACCACCATACTTAAGTCGAGAGATTTATTTTCTAACAAGCGCTGCTTTAATAGAATGTGAGTGTAGGCCACAAATAAAAATATCTCTCATAGAGTCATCCTAATTTTGTGAAGCATTTACAGCTTTAAAATTGCAGTCTTCACTGAATAGTTGAAGCTATTGCATATATCTCCTTCATTTTGTTCTTGAGTGGCTAAAATATCTCATCAAACATTGTTGTTTTGTGTTTATAAAAAGCACTGTTAGAGTGTCTATAGCTGATGCATATCCATCACATCTTGTAATATACTTATACACTGTGGAAGAAACAACGTTAACAAGAGCATCGACTCTTATAGGATCATTAGCTTGAATTGAATGGAATGTGTAAAAGCATTGAAAGTATGGTACCAGTACACAAAATTCTTTTCCGCTGGAGGAGAGTTCGGCAATTATTCTGGTTTGAGGAAATTATCGATACTTGGTTTAATGCCTTGCTTATGCTTTGTTAGGTCATTAAATTGAAATGAAAGCAAGAAGACGTGAGATCTTTAGAAGGTTTTAATGAAATAAAATGATGGCTACATTTTCTATTGAAGAGTCAACAACAAAGATGGATATTAATAGTAAGCGAAAAAGGTGATTACTAGGAAAAGACCTGTTCCTGAAAGTAACAGGCAAGTGTTCTGAATGCCACACTACTGTTGGATTCTATTCGACACCAAGAGAAAAGTTACATTTTTCTTCTATTTGATGGCTTTAGACATTAGATATAAAACAAAAAGAAAAACTTCAAATTTCTGTCTGAAATAATTTCTGAAAAAAGGTATTTTAATCATTAATTTTGGTTAGACTAATTGATTTGTATTTTACAGCTTATTAATACTTTTACAGAAAAACAAAAAAATATTTTTAGATTGTAAGAACTTTTTTTTTGTAATCATAAGAATTTAATGAGTGAAGTCTTACTAATTAATCCATAACTGGGGGAAAATGTGGATTCATACATTTCCATAAGATATTTGCACATAACTGAATAAAATGAACTTGAGTGGAACTGGAACTCAGCTCTCCAATTCCAATCTGAAATATTACACCAATCACACATCAAAACTTACAGCACCTGTTATTCTCAGGCAGTCACTCACCAGGTTCAGTATTGCTTCATTTCAGTGACTGTATGAGAACCTTTGTTTGAACGTGATATGGCCATATGCCTTTACTTTGGTCAGTTTAGATGAACCCATGAGATGGAAAGTGAATAGAATTATAATGACAAAAGTACTCCGGTATAGGATTTAAGAAAGCTTTATTCAAATAAGAATACAAGACTCATGTATAATATCCTTTTATACTCAGTGAACAGAAATAGCACTCTCAAAGAGGAGAGTGACACAACAAGAGAAGACCACCCTTGATTTGTCATAACAGTTATTTCAGAGTAAGGTTTCAACAGAAATATGAGGAAAATCAGAGAAAACAAAATCAAAATATTTTACTATAAAAAATGACAACAAAAACAGGCAAGATATTTGAAGTAGCCAAACTATAAGCATTATATTCCTATGTGTTAGAATGCTTAAAATCATTCATTTTTATTGTGTGTAGGTAGATAAATAAATCATATTTATAACCTAGGAGTTAAGTTTGAATATGAGAGGGTGTGTTCTCCACTCTGCAATATGATATTTGTTCAGATTTTGGGAAGTAAATTTAGCAAGAATCTTTTAACTTCCAATCAAATTAATTTTTCAGATCAATTTGGGAAAAATCATTATTGTTGCATGAAGTAATCTTTTAGGATTATAGCAATTATAATTTCCAGAGAATTATAAAAATTATACAGCTTTTAAAAGCTATATCAAATTATTAATATGAAAAGCTTCAGCTTTTAAGAAGGTGCAGTTTTCATGCTATTAGAAATTTTATACTTATGAAGTAATGCAATATAAAACTGAGGTGAGCATTTTTCTGTGCTTTTTATGTCTAAAGAGCAACATGTCAGTCAGTCAGTGAGGGTATGCATAAGAGTGTATCTGAGTAGCAACCAGGTGCAACAGTCCTCATGAAAGTCAGTAAAAAATCATCATGTGTCTACTCTATCATCCTACCTGTTGTACATAACTGCCTTCATCAGAAAAAAATGGACTTAAAGAATTGCTAAGTCAGCTGCTAAGAAAGTTTGTTCACCATGCCATGTGAGACAATTTTTATCTCCAGAATCTATGATACATATCAATAAGTTTATCACTTGCCCATGCTTACAATACTGCTGCCACATATGGTTGGGTTCTATATCTTGAACTCCTTGATAAAATTCAAACAAGAATCAGCAATATTATCCGTCCTGATCCAGCAGTTCAGCTTCAATCACTTTCCCACTGCCATAAGGTTGCCTGTCTATGCCTTTTCTATAAATATTTTAATGGTAATTGTTCAGATGAACTCTTTGCTATGATAACTAGACTTCATGAATTTAATCACAGTACTAGACTGGCATTGAAATCTCATCAATTTACAGCTGAGTTAGCTAGATGTAACTGTAAATGCTATGCTAACAGTTTCTTTTCTTCCACTTCTTGTTTGTGGAACTTTCTTCCAGCTCCAAGCTTTCCATTCAACTTTAACCTTCAAAAATTTGTCTATTACTTTTTTCTGTTCCTGCTCGTTATTTATGTTTCTGTTCTTAATTGATTCACACCCAATAACCCAGTAACCCCTTATGTCTTAGTGACTTTACTGGCATGCATGGGATGAATTCAATTAAAAACAAAAAAGGCAAAACAATTTTTGCAAAACCCGACTTGTAAAATATAAAATATTTGTATTTAAACTTTATCTGTTTTTTCTTTTCCTCTGTGGATGAGTTGAATACTTTCACAAGGTTAAAATTTTCACCCACTTAACCTTCGACAAACTCTTCAAATATTTTTTGGTTATCACTTATAATTATGATTATCACTTATACAAATTAACTTCTTTCTATTTTCATTTTGTTTTTCTGTATTTATTTTAAAAGATATTAGAAAAACAAAGAATGAAAACCACAAATTTTTTTATATCCAACCATTTAATATTGAAAAAAAATGTCCACTTCAAACAATGATAGCTTAGTCCACTTCAAAGCACTTGGAACCTCACACATTTACCTCAGCATGCATTCAAGTTTTCAAAACTGTCAAAAAAATTATTTTTCAGGACTACCATCAGCTGCCTTGTTGTATTCTGTTTAATATTAACACTAATCTTAAATTTTCTTTAAACTGGATGGTGTAATGAGTTGCCAAAAGACACTGTGAGGACTAAAATAATAAAAGTGGACGGACATTTGTGTCCCTAGACGACTGCATAACTCTGGTAATTTTTCGAAATTTCAGTTCCCTAGCAATTTTAGTTCACGCTAGCAATGCATATCAGTCAGTCAGTCAAGTGCCATACGTGAAACACGTTTGGGCGATCATGTCTCGAAAGAGACATGACTGACTGGGCAGAAGATTATCCCGCAGTAGGTTGCCATTGCTTTCTGCGGTAGACTGGTTGCCAGCCAAGGCTATAGAAGCCAATCTGTCCTGCTATTTAACCCATAACTGGAAGGAAGAGGTGGATTAATACCTTTCCTAAGGGTATTTGTGCGGAAGTGAATACAATGAATTCAACTGGAATTTGAACTCAGTTCCTCGATTTCTTGTTCCGAGCCGATATCCACTGCACCACAACGCACATCCGCATATCACAAACATCTATTAGATTCTGGATTTTATAGATTATATTTTTATTTGGAACCTATAGCTAGGTTTTGAAAATCAAACACTGGTGGAAAACTATTTGCTGAGGAAGAAAATTACAGAAAGTGATTTGCAAAGAGGAATTCTAGTGAAGCAAAAATATACAACCGCAAATAAGAGGATCCTGGCAATATTAGATGAGTATATTCCTGAAAATAAGAGAAATTTCTAAAAAGGGATAGCTCACAGCATTCATAACTTTTGATTAATTTGTGAAGCTACAATAATTTTCATTCTTTTTAAATTTCTTCAACTTGTACAGCGAGAATATTTTGAGGACCCTAAAAGTTATTCCTGGATTCATCATCGGAGGCTACAATTTAAACAATCTAAGGTACACAGATGATACAGTGCTGATAGCAGACACAGAAAGGAAACTACAGGACCTCTTACAGAAGGTAGCTGAAGCGAGTGACAAGAAAGGACTACAAATAAACTGCAAGAAAACCGAATACATGGTCATCAGTATAAAGGGCAGCCCAATATGCCAAATACAAGTCAGGGATGCTAAAATCAAACAGGTACAAAAATTTAAGTACCTGGGATGTGTTCTAACAGAAGATGGAAAGTGCAACACGGAGATCCAAAGGAGAATTGGCATGACGAAGGAAGCATTCCAGAAGTTGAGTAAAGTATTAAGAAACAGAACAATTTTGCTAGAATCAAGGAAGAGAGTACTGGATTACTATGTGATGTCTGTTCTTTAATATGGCAGTGAATGCTGGACAATATCATCAAAGATGAAGGAAAAACTTGAAGCAACTGAAATGTGGTTCTGCAGAAGGATGCTGTGAATATCTTGGATCAAGCATGTGGGCAATGATGAGGTTTTGGAAAGGATGGAGATGAAAAGGATATTAATACTGACCATCAGGAAGAGGCAGCTGAAGTTCCTAGGACATGCAATGAGGAAAGAGGGCTTGAAGAACCTGATACTAATAGGTCAGATACAGGGAAAAAGAGACAGAAGAAAGCAACGGAAAACATATTTGAAAGACCTAATCAGGTGGATGATGGAACGAGGGTTGCGTGGTGTAACAGGAGAAGGTGTGCTAAGAGACACCAGGGATAGAGAGATGTGGAAAGCCATGATTGCCTTCATCCTGAAGAGACAGGTTACATAGAAGAAGAAGAAGAATCTGTCATTGCATTTATAATAAAAACAAATTTGTTATTTTTTAAAAATTTTACTCCTTTTATTTCTTTTTAAAAAATTAATGATTACAACCAATGATTTTTTTCAAAGTGTATGGTAATTGCCTTAAAAGGCTTCAAAATATTTTCTGAGGTATGCAGTTATCCAAGGATGCATTTGTCTAGGTATGCAATTGTCTGGCCCAGAACTGCAACAGAACCAAGAACAAACAAAATCACTTAATACAATATGCACTTTCATTCAGTGGCATTTCACTGCTGACCCCATGGGAGAGCGTTCAACAGTTAGAACAAAGCTTATCTTATTGGCTGCCATGTTATATTAAAAACATGCAACTAGTCTCAGTGAGATTCAAAATGGTTGCCCCTTTTCCAAACAGACTCCATGTATGGATTTTTTTCTTTTTATATAATCATCTCACCCGAAGCAAGGCAGTATTGCCATTGGGGTACACGGAAAGTTATATGAGTGAAGAGTGAAAAGAACAGGTCACCATAGGTGTCGTAAAATGAGTAAGAAAAAGATGGGTACATTGATGAGAAGAGAGTTGCGTGCAAAAAAAGTGTAAAGTAAAAAGGATGGGGTGGTCAAGAAGATAAGAGATGACAGTTGACATTGCATTTAAACTCTTGGAGATTATAGCTATCATGGAAACAAAAATACAAAAAAAAGTTCCACAGGTGGGAAGTGTAAGAAAAGAAGCTAATGGAGTAGAAGTTGTGGTTACACTTTATTGTTTTCACAGTAAAAGGGTGGGACCTTGTTGCTAGTCTAGTAGTTCGAGTAAATTCACGTAGGGGGGCACCAAACAGCTAAGCTCGTCAGAGCAGAACCTGTGGAAGCATTTTTAGAAGAAATAGAGGAAAGCCATGTCTTGTTGGTGAGAGAGAAACTAGAGTTAGGCTGCCAGGTCAGGATCGAATGCATTCTACTAATAATACTACTATGGCAAGAAGCAGCAGCAGCAGATTTCTCAGTCCCTAAAGAGGCAGGCTTCTGCAACCTAACCAAAAAATTATGACTTTTGACGAACTGAATTATTTAATCTCTTACATGACAGTGAATTGACTGATTCATTCATTCATTTTCTACTGATATCAACTTTTCAAGGTTATTTAAAACCAAAAAAATATTTTTTGATTCTAAGAATATATTTTGGTGATAATAATGGTTTACAAGTCTTACTAATTTCTTTTTTTTAATTTCTTATGCTGAATCAGTAGATTAATTGATTGTAAGAATTTTTTTCAGACAATAAGGATTTAGTGATACAAGTTTTACCAAGAATTAACCCATAGTTTGGAGGAAAAGGGGTGGATTCATACATTTCCCAAGGGTATTTGCAAGTAAGTGAATATATCAAACCCAATGAGAATTCAGCTTTCTGATATATCAATTGAGTCATTATCGATTACATCAGCCACACATCCAAACTTACAGCACCTTGTATTCCCTAGTGGTCACATGCCTAGGTGCTGTTAAGGTTTGACATTACTTAGATTCAGTGATCGTACAGTTACCAATGTATTAATCTAATATAAGCCACTGTGGATATTGGCCAAATTTCGTACCAATGAAAAGAACTGAATTGACAAAGATGTAGCTCTCCTGAGAAAGACTAAGAATATCATAGACAATGCATGTGATAAACAAAGTTTTACTATTTGTACTAAAATTTAAACTTTTCTCACTGAAGCCATGTTCTAATTTTAATCAGATAGTGTTGCATTCTCATTCAGATTTGAATCATACAACCTTAGAAAAACTAACAGAGCCAGTCAGAGTAAAGCAGAGCATCACTGGAAAGTGATTAGAATTCGAGGAGCAAGTCTGTAAAAAAGTATAGTGTCATAGGAATAAATCTATCCTTCCTTTTTTTTTTAATCGACAACAATTCAGATATTTACATTAATGACATACGGAAGAAGCTGTTTGGAAAATTCTTTTTTATTTATAAATCACTATCACAACATGCCAGGGAATAAAGCCACTAAGACATAAGGTGGCTACAGAATATGGAAGAGTTTAAAACATAAATATTAATAATGAGCAGGAAGATGAAAGTGTAATCAGGAGAACAGGTAAATTGTTTGCAGATTAAAGTTGGCTAAAAAGCATAGAGCCAGAATAGAGTTCCATAAATGAGAAGTGTGAAAAAAAAAACAATTAGAATAGAACTTATGGTTACATCTAGCTATTTCAACAGTAAAATGATGCAACCTTGTCAGGGCAGAAAGAAGCCGGGAGAGAGTTTCACAAGTAAGAAGTGTGAGAAAAGAAACTATTAAAATAGAACGTATGGTTACATCTAGCTATTTCAACAGTAAAATGATGAGACCTTGCCAGGGAAGGAAGAAGCCAGAAGAGAGTTCCACAAGTGAGAAGTGTGACAAAAGAAACTATTAAAATAGAACGTATGGTTACATCTAGCTATTTCAACAGTAAAATGATGAGACCTTGCCACAGAAGGAAGAAGCCAGAAGAGAGTTCCACAAGTGAAAAGTGAGAGAAAAGAAACTATTAGAATAGAACTTATGGTTACATCTAGCTATTTCAACAGTAAAATGATGAGACCTTGCCAGGGAAGGAAGAAGCCAGAAGAGAGTTCCACAAGTGAGAAGTGTGACAAAAGAAACTATTAGAATAGAACTTATGGTTACATCTAGCTATTTCAACAGTAAAATGATGCAACCTTGTCATGGAAGGAAGAAGCCATAAGAAGAGTGTGAGAAAAGAAACTATTAAAATAGAACGTATGGTTACATCTAGCTATTTCAACAGTAAAATGATGAGACCTTGCCAGGGAAGGAAGAAGCCAGAAGAGGGTTCCACAAGTGAGAAGTGAGAGAAAAGAAACTATTAGAATAGAACTCATGGTTACATCTAGCTATTTCAACAATAAAATGATGAGACCTTCCCACGGAAGGAAGAAGCCAGAAGAAGAGTGTGAGCAAAGAAACTATTAGAATAGAACTTATGGTTACATCTACCTATTTCATCAGTAATGATGAGACCTTGCCAGGGAAGGAAGAAGCCAGAAGAGAGTTCCACAAGTGAGAAGTGTGACAAAAGAAACTATTAAAATAGAACGTATGGTTACATCTAGCTATTTCAACAGTAAAATGATGAAATCTTGCCAGGGAAGAAAGAAGCCAGAAGAGAGTTCCACAAGTGAGAAGTGAGAGAAAAGAAACTATTAAAATAGAACGTATGGTTACATCTAGCTATTTCAACAGTAAAATGATGAGACCTTGCCAGAGAAGGAAGAAGCCAGAAGAGAGTTCCACAAGTGAAAAGTGAGAGAAAACAAAACTATTAGAATAGAACTTATGGTTACATCTAGCTATTTCAACAGTAAAATGATGAGACCTTGCCAGGGAAGGAAGAAGCCAGAAGAGAGTTCCACAAGTGAAAAGTGAGAGAAAAGAAACTATTAGAATAGAACTTATGGTTACATCTAGCTATTTCAACAGTAAAATGATGAGACCTTGACAGGGAAGGAAGAAGCCAGGAGAGGGTTCCACAAATGAAAAGTGTGAGAAAAGAAACTATTAGAATAGAACTTATGGTTACATCTAGCGATTTCAACAGTAAAATGATGAGACCTTGCCAGGGAAGAAAGAAGCCAGAAGATAGTTCCAAAAGTGAGAAGTGTGAGAAAAGAAACTATTAGAATAGAACTTATGGTTACATCTAGCTATTTCAACAGTCAAATGATGAGACCTTGCCACAGAAGGAAGAAGCCAGAAGAGAGTTCCACAAGTGAGAAGTGTGAGAAAAGAAACTATTAGAATAGAACTTATGGTTACATCTAGCTATTTCAACAGTAAAATGATGAGACCTTGCCAGGGAAGGAAGAAGCCAGAAGAGAGTTCCACAAGTGAGAAGTGTGCGATATGAAAATGTTAGCATAGAATTTATGGTTATATCTAGTCAACTCAACTGTAAATTGATGAGACTTTGATGCTTGTGTAGTACTATGATTAAATTCAAAAAATATCAGTGCCAGTGCAAAGAGCTTATGTGAACAATTACCCTGAATGTATTTATAAAAAAAGCATAGTGAGATAACATTATGGTGTTAGAAAAGTGTCTGAAGCTGAGCTGCTAGGCGAGGACCAATAGTATTGCTTATTTATCTTCAAACTTTTTCAAGGAACTCAAGGTAAATAGCTTTGATGAGTTTTATAGTACAACATTTAAGGGTCAATATTTCAAGATTTCATAGAAGCCTGTGGAGCACCAAGTGGTTCTAGAGAATCAATTAAATCCCTAATTTAAGATGGAAAATAAAAGAAGGAAATACAAAATAGAATCTTGTGAAATTTATTTTCAATGAGAGAAAAATAAAATTCCTAAACACAAATCTCTCATGCATAAATCGGAAAAATTTACAGCCATATGAATGAAAAATCTATTTATGCAAGAAATGAAACGTCGCAGGCATAAAAATAGACAAATCTCCTGTGACCAATGTTTGTTTCCAATGTACAATCTAATCACTGTTTCTGTTATTGAGGAGGGAAAGTGTAAAACCTCTTAGGCTTACCGTTCAACTTCAGCCTACTGTGAAGCACATCTAATTGGACAGAGAGTGATCAATATGACTCCTCCCTAGACACTCAGACAGACAACAATTTCGAACTAGAACATGAAAATATAACTCAGCGTGATTTTACCCTATAGCAAATATTCGTTTGGACTTAGAGTAAAATCTTTTCCCCAATTGTCTTATTTTACAATGTGCTGAAAAGTTTTCAGCTTGTTCTTAGAACAAATATTTGAAATATTTTTAAATCTCTTCTTGGTTGAACTGAGAACTTTTAAGCAACCCATTGCATATTTGAATCATTTTTGGCTGGTCTGGATACTTTTAAAATCACTAAAATATTTTTGTTATTCTTCATGAAATATGAGTTAAGAATGAAATCTATTTAATCATGAACCATTAGCAAAACAGTCTATAATAATATATATATTCATGAAACAGGAAAATTATGTAATGTGTACTGATCTGTTAAGTAATATCAGTCTTCCTATATGGTATTGAATGTGAACCATCTCATCACAGATGAAGAAGCAACATCAGACAGGAGAAATGTGATTCTACAGAAGGATGCTGAGCATATCATGGACTGAACAATAACATTTTTAAGAAAATAAAAACAAAAAGAACATGTTAGCATCAGAAAGAGATGGTTGAAATTTTTAAGATAATGAGGAAAGATGGCTTAGAACTTTAACACTCACACAATATAAAGGGGATAAAGAAAAACAATGCATAACTTACCTGGAAAGCTTGTGTAAATGTTTGGCAGAAAATGGTTTATGAGAGATAGCAAAAAGACAAATTGTTCCAAGAGCAACAAAGAACAGGACATTGTGGAGAGCTACGATCGCTAAGAGCATGGTCCATAGAAGAAGAAATAATAAAGGATAACTAAAGTCGGCTACAAAAATATGTTTGTTGAAAGACCACAGATATTATTCTTTTTTATTTTAGAAATAAGTTCTTGATTAAGCCTGATTAGTTAGCCATTATCAAGATTTAAGAGATGATACCAAAATTCAAAAACATATTAAAATAGTGAAAGATACCTTTCAAAAGCTAAATAAAGAATCAAGAAGCAGAAAAATTTCAATAGAAATAAAAAAAACAAGTTCTGAACTAATATTGAATATGGAACAATCTCCAAACAGATGAAGTAGAAATCTGAGGCAAAAGAAATGTGGTTCTACAGAAGGATGCTAAGAATATCATAGAATGAACAAACAAACAATTTCAAAATTATGAAGAATTACGAAATACAGCAAAAAAGTATTGTAAATAATTTATTGTAGGAAAGACTTGCAATGATTTTAGGAAACAAATGAATGGAAAACAAAACAAAAAAAAAACAATTGTTGGTAATTAAAACAGGTGTCTATTATATCTATCATGCTAATGACTGTTTTGATATTTTATGGCTTATCAACCCTTCACAGGTTATTTAAAGCCAGAAAATATTTCTAGATGATAAACTTTTTTGGGAGATAATCATGATTTACTGATAAAATTTCTACTAATTGACCCATAGCTGGGAGGAGAAGAGGGGTATTCATAACTTTCCCAAGTTTATTTGCATGAAGGTGAATATAATAAACTCAACTGGAATTGGAACTTGGCTATATGATTTCAAATTTCAAGACATTATCCATTACACCAACTGTACATCCAAGTGTATAGGACAATGTATAAAAATAGTCAAGAAAATGATTTACAGAAAAAATTTTTACTAATTAACCCATAGCTGGGAGTAAAGGAGGTGGATTATATTATAATGGGTTCATTATATTAGGTGCAAATGCACTTTTTCAAGTGCATTTGCACCTAATATCATGAACCCATTGGAATTAGAACTTGTCCCCTCTGTTTTTATATTTTGAGTCATTATCAAAGCTTAGATTACTTGGTATTCCCAAGTAGTCACTTAGGTACTGACCAGGCTCAACACTGCTTAACTTCAGTGTCTGTATGAGAACCTGTGTTTAACTACAAACATAGCATATTATTAAATAAAAAATAATAAAATAGTGTGTTTGTCTTATCTGGTTTTTCAGACATCTGCACGCCAAGAGTTGTCCTCATGTCTGAGAAAAATGATGTGATGTATCTCAGTTACTAATCCGTGTTGACTATTGGCTAATACATGCCCAGTATTATTTGCATGTAAATTTTGTCTACACTAAGCAGAATGTCCTCTCTCAACATCCACTTGTAAAATAGGACATGACTCCATGTGCTTCCTGCCTCACAAACAACCAACTATGGGTTTCTTGTCAAGTTATACAGATTCTCTGATACAAAGTTTTTTATATCACAAAACAAAAACAAAGAAGAAACCATAAAAAACCAAAAGTTACATACAGCAATAATGACAGGACACATAAAATAAAAACTGCCCTATTTTTAAAAACCTACTTAGGAAGTGTTCTAACAGAAGATGGAAAATGCAACACTGAGATCCAAATGCAAATGGGCATGGCGAAGGATGCATTCCAGGAGCTGAGTAGAGTATTAAGAAACAGGACAATTTCACTAGAAACAAAGAAGAGAGTACTGGAGTGCTATGTGATGTCAGTTCTTCAATATGGCAGTGAATGTTGGACAATATCTTCGAAGATGAAGGAAAAACTTGAAGCAGCTGAAATGTGGTTTTACAGAAGGATGCTGCGGATATCATGGACCGAGCACGTGAGCAATGATGACGTTTTGGAAAGGATAGAGACAAAAAGGAAATTAATACAGAGCATCAGGAAGAAACAACTAAAGTTCCTGGGACATGCAATGAGGAAGGATGGCTGAGAGAATCTGTTACTAACAGGCCAGACAGAGGAAAGCAGTGGATAAAATATTTGAAGGACCTGATCAGGTGGATGACAGAATGAGGATTGCATCGTGTAACAGGAGAAAGCGTACTAAGAGCCACCAGGGACAGGGAGATATGGAAGACCATGATCGCCTATGTCCTGAAAGGACATGGCACATAAAAGAAGAAGAAGAAGAATTTTAGAGAAGATAATTAAATTCTAAAAAATCATGATGAATTCATAACAAATATTCACGCTGTTAACAAGAAATAAAAAATTTTAAGGATTGTTTCAATACAACTGGATTCATAAAAATCCGATAGCAGGTATAGACAAAAATAAATATGAAAACCTGATCCCATAAATATGAACATCTGATCCCATCATCAATATCTTGATTTGCTTACAATATATCTTTGGCACAGTTGGAGATAATTGTGATAGAATACATCAATATTAAAGCTCAAGTAAAAATCACACTTTCAAATATTTATTGTCAAGGCTGATCTGTTAAGTAATATCAGTCTTCCTATATGGTATTGAATGCAAACCATCTTATCACAGATGAAGAAGCAACATCAGACAGCAGAAATGTGATTCTACAGAAGGATGCTGAGCATATCATGGACTGAACAACGTATTCAAGAAAATAATAACAAAAAAGACATGTTAGCATCAGAAAGAGATGGTTGAAATTTTTAAGATAATGAGGAAAGATGGCTTAGAAAATTTGACACTCAAACAATATATTGAACTCAAGAGGGATAAAAAAAAACAATGGTACTACACAATCTTTGTTTTCTTATTTTCCCTTATTTTCCTCACACATTTGAACCAACATTGAGCTACACAAAATAAATATCAACATACTGTCGGTAATATTTTTATATAATAAAACTACTCTTATTGCAGACCTGTCAGGCTAAAAATCTTAAAACCTGGAGATTTACATCTCTAACTTTAGAAAAAAATGAAAAAATTTCACCAAAGCACAAGGAGTTTAAAAACTATTTCAAAAGTTTTGTAATGCTACTTTTGTAATATAACTTTGTAAAGACAGATCTAAATCTAAACTTATTTATAAATGGGACTTTGTCTGTGTGTGTGTGTGTGTGTGTGTGTGTGTGTGTCCGTTACCTATACACTCTGAAATGGCTAAACCGATTTTCTTGAAAATTTACACATTTGTACTATAAGCGTCTGTGAGTGTTCTTAGCTAGGTTTTGTGTCAAGGTACCTCCAATAAATATCGAAAATCAATAATTGAAAAAATCGGGTTATAGAAGGAGTTGTCCGATTTTAATCAAATTTGATACACTCATAGACAAAGACATAAGAAATGATATTCAGAAGTTTCAAGGTTGCAGTTCTTACAATAGTGCAGAAAATTTCATATCGATACCAGGAAATCAAAATTTGACTTACATCCATTCATTTTTCTTTCAGTCTACGGTTTCACTTCAACTGGAAACAACTATTGCTTTTTAGTCTTTCATGCCAACGTCCAAAGAGTCTGAGCTCCAGGACCATGGATTAGTTTTAAAGCTTTCATTACATCCAAGCAACGCTGGGCTATACTGCTAGTATAAGAATAAAAATGCCTTCAAACAATTCTGTGTCAGACACTCACCACCGAATGCTTATTATATATATATATATATATATATATATATATATAATAAAAACTGTTTTTACACATCACGTACACTCAGTAGCATCATATTTCTAATTAGATCAAGACAAGGTCAATTGTGTTTGCTCTCTGGTGATCCGTGTTCAAAACCAAATGTGAGCATCAAAACTTTATTCCTATATGACAAAAAATGTTAACTAACAAATCATTTTTCAAATTCACAGCATTTATCTCCAAGAGAGGCATAATTATTGAACCAACATTAATCCATTTCAGGTCAATAATTCACTTGTAAACAAACCTCAAATCTAAATCTGTTATAAAAAAAAATACCTTTACAATAATTTAACTGAATCGTGACTCAAGATTGTAAAAAAGTTTCTACAACCTACCGAACAGGAAGTATTTTCACTTGGCAGCTCATTTCATAATTTACTAATTTATTTACAAAAAGCATCATGAGAAAATGTAGATTTTATGAATTTAAGAACAATACTAGATTAGTTTTCATCATTTTACAGTTGGAATGTGTTATGGTGAAACACACCTATTCCTCAGATAATGGACTCTCCCTCCTATATTAATAAGAGTTAACAGGAAGTTAACTCGAGAAGTTCTTGGGAAGTTTTTAGAATTTCTACAGAGTTCTTTAGAGTTCTATTGGAGTTCAGTAGAACTACTAGTTAGTTCCAGTTTGGACATAGTTGGACTAAGGCAGTTGATATTAGTCAGCAGTTAGCCGAATACTAAGGAGTCAGCTCACAGTGGAAAATTTCCAAGTTCCTAACATTTTGGGTGATAAAGTTGATTAGCAACCGACATAGCATGATTATAACTTTCAGTGCAAAAACTACTCCACAACAGAATGACTACATGTAACCCTAAGTTCTATGCTAATAGATTCTTCTATCACAATTCTTGCTTGTAAAAATCTCCTCTGGTTTGCTGGTTCCCAGTCAATTTTTATCTTCAAAAAATTTAAATTCAATGTTGATCATTATCTTCTGTCTTCTTAATTCATGTTCTTTTATTGTTTTTCTCCTTAATAGATTTTTTTTCTGTATAAGTGGCTTTATTGCCTTGCTTGGGGTGAAATAATAAAAAAAAAATAAGTAAAATCTGGTAGATTTTTTTTTTTTAATCATATCACCCCGAGCAAGGCGGTAATGCCACTGATGTACAGGGGCTACATAAGATTGAAGAGATTGGAAAAGAGAGAAAACCGGAAATCGCATCCTAAACAGGAAACAAGGGATGAGCCTCTTCACCTGTTCAGTAGACGTGGGTGGAGTGTGAATTGGGCGATAGTTTAGTCTATCTACTCCAATTGAAAAGAAAGAAGGAAAAAAAAAAGAAAGAGTAAGATTGGAAGAGAGAAAGCCGGAAACCGCATCCTAAACAGGAACAGTCTGGATAATATAAGTAGTATAAATACCTCATCTCAGAAGTACAGACAAATACTGAAGAAATTATAGAGTATTTTCAGGAAGCTAATTATGGTAACACACAACCACCCATTGTTTTGGATGGTGCGAACATTTTTCAATGAAGAGACAATCTATCAGTCATAGTCACGAATATCATCGACCGATGAGCTTCAGAGCATAAATTTGGATGGAAGAAGAATGCATAGCTGCTAAATAAGAGAAAACTAGTTAGAAACTAGGAGCTGGGATAAAGAGCTCAAAACTGGAGAATTAACAGATTGTGATATTTTGTTAAGATGAAAAGTCTTTCTGTCATCCAATACATTTGATCATATTGTACTTTTCAGTAACTATATCTGATTCTAGTAATACATTTAGAGTGTAACCAATACCTCAGTAGAGAGAGGAAAAAAAAATTAATGTGGAAAAAAAAACAAACTAGAAAATTACATCCATATCAGCCAAATCTTCTCATAAAATATGCTACATTTAATTCTGTCATTTCAGAAGCTGTTAACCTAACCCATTTATGAATGTTAGCTGAAAACCTGCCCTAGAAGCAGAATTTTAAGCTGGTTCATTTAGAAAGACTAAATATGACCTTTGGCACCAAGAGATCATTGATTTCAGCTATGTGTTTATTAAATCATATCTCATTTGAGAAACATCACCTGGCGTAAAATATGATTATCATACATTATTTGAAAATCATCATGAGTGTGAACTCTTGGATCATATTTAATTTAAATATCTGATAAAATTTCATAAAAGAGATTTCAATTGGCTACATTTTGGGAAAATCTTAATATTTCACTGAGATTAGTTGTTTCAATGTAGGAACCATTCGGCATTCATTAACTGAGCTGCTGAAATTTAGAAAATCTTTCTTTAAAATAGTGATAACAGTGAAACTGAAAAACTATTTCCCATACTGATGGGAGTTACTTTTCTAACCTTTTGTTTAAGATTGGAAATTCAACATCTTGCTTATATCCTTATATTTTTTTCTAGTTTCATGCACTATACATTTTTGTTGCTGCTCCTGTTGTAAGTCTTCAAGTGATAGGTTTTTGCTATTTGGTAAATGTCTTTGTGATTTTGTTGTGCTAGGCAATAGGGTCTGATGAATGATTGTTTTCTTTAAGACTTAAAGAATTCATTCACTTGAATCCATTTTTAACCATTGGGCTGGGAAAATGGCTCTACATTGCTGATAGTTTGGATATTTCCAAATGAGCTGGATATATATATATATATCATCCACATGAGAGTTCAGAGCTAACGAAGATATGTAAGACTATGACTTGAATTCTGAGGTTAATATTTTAGTTTTGCAGCATCTTGTCATATTAGGCAAAACTATCCCCCAGCACTGATCATTCTATGTTCAATTTCCTTACCTTGTCTACTAAATTTATTATAACTGAAACATACATCACCTTGTGATGCAGTGGATATCATCTCTGAACAAGAAATCTGGGTAGCCGAGTTCGAATTCCAGTTAAATTCATTGGATACACTTACACACAAATTCCTTTCGGAAAAGATATTAATCCATCTCTTTCCTTCAGTTATGGGTTAAATAGCAGTACAAATTGGGTTCTATAGCCTTGGCTGGCAACCGGTCTACCACAGAAAGTAATGGCAACCTACTGCAGAATAATCTTCTGCCCAGTCAGTCATGTTTCTTTTGAGACATGATCGCCCAAGCATGTATCATGTATGGCCCTTAACTGACGGACTGAACTATACATTGAGGCATTTGAAGTATTTAGTGTTTATTAATTCCATGTTCTGAATTTTTATGATGAATACTCTGAGTATGTGCCATCACTACTTTCCTTTTAAATCAAGATCATATTTTCTGTTTTGGAAATTTACTTTTTGTGCTATTTCTTAGAATAACAGGTAAAGAATGTTAATGACAGGCACAGGTATAGTAAAGAATTACATTTTTGTGAGGCCTTATAATTTAATAAATGGCATTAAATGTTTAATATCGATGGATCCCTGATGGCTCATGGTCATACTACAAATGTAAATACTACAGCATTATTTTTATAGTCTGAATTTCCCAGTGACCAGAACAAAATCATGGCAAAAGGTATAACTGGACTCTAAGACATTTTCTGTGAAAATATATACTTAAAACAGTTAAAAACAGTGATAAATAATCAGTTCAGCTGATAGACACAAAATATAGTTCCAGCTTTGTATGATATTCTTTCATGTATAGTCTTGCTTTAAAACATAGGCAATAATGACTCTCCAAAACTTACTATCCCTTCAATAAGTTTACACAAGTTTGTTATGTTTTTTTTGTTTTTTGTTTTTAATCATATCATCCCGAGCAAGGCTAAATGCCACTGAAGCACAGGGGGCTACATAAGAGTGAAAAGATTGGAAAAGAGAAAGCCAGAAACCACATCCTAAACAGGGAACAAGGGATGAACCTCTTCACCTGTTCAATAGACGTGGGTGGAGTGTGAACCGGGCGATAGTTTAGTCTATCTACTCCAAAGGTTACTTGATGTTTCCCACTGGCATTCTTGACTTCAATATGTCCTGCGAGTGTCAAACCATCTTTCCTTACAATGTTTTCTAGCTCATAAATATATTTCGGTGCTTAAAGGGGCTCTTTAATAATTTCCTGTCTTCATTGCCGATTTCAGGTTTTTAAACATCATATCAGCTCCGGCAGTATCCCCGACTTTTGGTCCAGAAGTACTAAGCCGGCTCCTTACTTTTGTGCTACTTGTCTGGATTTAAATTTTCTTTTCGGCAGAATTCGTACTTTTTATTGTTAAATGTCTTTTTCAGGCTCTATGTAAAAATGTCTCTTTTCTTCCTATTTTCTTTAAAACTTGCTCATTTTCACATGATCTATCTGTGATATTCTCAGCATCCATGTCAAACCACATGTTTGCTGCCTCAAGTAGTCTCTTCAACTGTGAGGAACTTGTCCAGCATTCATTGTCATATATTACATAATAGTTCAGTATTCATTTTTTGTTGTTTCTCAGGTGATTTTCATGTTTCTTATTATTTTGCTTAGCTTTTATAAAACATATTTCACTATTCTAATGCCTGTTTATTTGTGTGTCACATTTTCCATTGGCTACTAAAATACTTTCCAGCTCATTAAATTTCTGTCCTTGCTTGATTCTGCCATCTCCAATTCATAACTGGAATCTTTGGCTGTCCCACTTATTCTCATGGTTTGTCCATGGTATTCTCAGCATCCTAATGTAGAACCACATGTTTGTTGCCTCAAGTTTTCTCTTCATCAATTGTCCAGTATTCATTGACATATTGGTATTAAAAACTTAGAATGTCTTGCAATTTCTAAAAACTATGATAATAATAAGATGCTCTTGCAGCCCTTTGTAACTGTGAAAAATTTGGTGATCCTAACTTTAGTTGTTCTTTGTTAATTCAATGAAAAAAAATATCTGTTCAATTATTTTTCTCACAAAGAATTTTAGATAAACTTTAACTGACAATGTCTGGTTCGAAATAAGTTTAATTTTAAACAAGTGCAAAAAGGTTGGTTTTTCTCTGACAGTGAATGACTCATCACTCACTGTCAGAGTAATAATTTAACATCAGCTCAACCAAATATTGCAGGATTTTGGCAATGATTTATAACAATGCCACTGTGCCATATGTGTCCAAGATAGCACACTCCATAACAACAACAACACAAAAGATGAAAGATTCCTGGTCGAAGACATTTGATGAAGCTATATTTTGCTGCTGTTCACTTTCTTTAGAAACAATTTTTTTTACCAGGATCTTTTAATATAAATATTCTTAAGTCAGTCATGTATTTCTACCCTGGGTCTCCAGTGTAATTCAATGTAATTTTACAAAACATGAAAACAAGAACATGATATAAGTAAATTTGTTAGGCCTGTATGATGATCATCACTGCCTGGAAGCCATATGTCATTTTTGAGAGCCTCTTCAAAAATGATACAAATTTACGAGCATACCCCTATGGAGACACAGCAAATAAAAATCTGCCCATCTATAGAGGTGTCTTTTATTGCTTCAATACATGAAAAAAAAAAAAAAAAAAAAATCAGGAGAGGAAAATTGTGAGAATTCAACTTGACAATTTGATTAAATAGATGGCAGGAAGACAAATATGCAAAATAAAAAATAAAAAGCATGAACTGGAAGACAAATGATAAGAAGCTGTGGAGAGCCGTATTTGTCCATTCCTGAAGGAATATAGGATGTAGAAAGAGAGAGAGAAAAAGAAGTACAGAGCAACAAACCAAGCTAAGTTAGCACAAATTTACTCCATAAGTGATAGCTTAAAATATTTTTGTAAAAATGATGATTTTTCTTTCTTTTGTGTAAAATCAATTTCCTATTTTTCGATAAAATAGTAAAGAATGTGAAAATTACATGCAAGATGTTTTTTAAGTCGTGTAACCTCATCCTTTATTTTTTGAAGAAAATCCAAAGTCTTTGTTTCTCTTACAATGTGGGTCTTTTCTCTCAAGAAAGATCATCAACTGTATTTGTGTTAGGTCATGAAAAAAAACAAAACCAATTAAATCAACACGATAATCGCCATCCTTTTCCATGGTTCCAGTTAATCAGTTAACATGTTCTACATACTACATCAATTAATCCAGTTATTGTGAAACCAATAAAATGTAAACTCAAATTCTACTCCAGCCACTTCTTTTCCCTTCCACTTAGTTGGTTCCCCGACAGCTGCAATCTCCAAGAATTTAAATGTAACGTCAATAGTCATCTCCTATCTCACCAGCTTGCATCCTCTCTGTCATGCATCTTTCTCTGTCTACTTCACTCTCATCAGTATTCTCATCCTTCTCTTACCCACTTCCTGACTCCCCCTATAACCTGTTACTCTTTCTCATAACTTTCCTAAGTTAAGTGCTATACATGATCGCCCAAGCGTGTATCATGTATAGCACTTAACTGATGGACTGAACCATACATTGAGGCATTTGAAGTAGTTAGTGTTTATTAATTCCATGTTCTGAATTTTTATGATGAATACTCTGAGTATGTGCCATCACTACTTTCCTTTTAAATCCAGATCATATTTTCAGTTTTGCAAGTTTACCTTTTGTTCTATTTCCTGGAATAACGGGTAAAGAATGTTAACAACAGCAACAGGCACAGGTATAATAAAGAATTGTATTTTTGTGAGGCCTTATAAGTTAATAAATGGCATTAAATGTTTAATATCGATAATTTTAATAATATTAATAAATGCTGTGTAATATAAATCCTTCAATATGTGGCAAAGTCTCATGTTCCAGTTTCTACAAATATTTTCATGGCAACTTCTCTGACATTCTCGGTATCCCAACTACATGAATTAAAGTGTGCTACTAGATTGGCATCTAGGTCCCACCCTTTTACTGTTAAAATAACTAAATTCAACCTCCACTTCTGCTCCAACAGTTTCTTTTCTCTCACTTCTCACCTGTGGAACTCATTTCTGTTCACTTGCTTCTTTGATAAATACAATCTTCAATAATTTGAATGCACTATCAATCACCATCTTCAGTCTTCTTGTCTTGTAATTTCTCCCAAACCCTGCTCTGTCATCCATTTACTAATACCCATCAAGTATGTCACATGCTGTTTTCTCATCCCTCTTTCTCTCTATCCACCCTGTGAGTATCAGATTCTTCAAGCCCTTCTTTTTCATCATGTGTTCTGGAGCCTTCAACTGTTGCAAATTTACAAATGTTTTATTGTATTTAAATTTGACAGAGTAATCATGTTTAAAGCATAAAGAAAGAAACAGACTTAGATAAGGAACAGACCAAGATAGATAGAAATGTACAGACTGAGATAGATAGATAGATAGATAGATAGATAGATAGATAGATAGATAGATAGATAGATATGAGCAGACTGAGATAGATAGATAGATAGATAGATATGAACAGACTGATATAGATAGATAGATATGAACAGACTGATATAGATAGATAGATAGATAGATAGATATGAACGGTCTGATATAGATAGATAGATAATGAACAGACTGAGAAAGATAGATATGAACAGGCTGAGATAGATAGATAGATAGATAGATATGAACAGACTGAGATAGATAGATAGATAATGAACAGACTGAGATATATAGATAAAAAGCGAAATAATAAACAGATCAAGATATACAGATAATGAACATATTGAGATAGATAGCTAAATACAGTATGAGATAAATAAATAAATAGATCATGAACAGACTGTGATAGATAATTAGGTAGGTAAATGCATGCATATTAATAAACTGATGCAAATTCATAAATTTTTTTTTACTGTATATGAATTTGACAAAGCAAGTATTTTCAAAGCAAAGAATGTGTAGTTTACCCATTGTTCAAGTTTTTACTGCTTAATTCTCTTCTCATTTAAGTGATAAATGTTGATATTCTTCAAAAGGAGCATTTACATCAAAGTGATCTGACAGGAGGAAGCATGTTACATCAGTAATTAAACACTCTTTCCAGACAATCAACTAAACAATTTACAATGAATGTTGTTCATACCGACAATGATCTCTACTGGATACTCATTTTGATCATATTCGGAGATAACATATCAAGAGAATTTCTCCTATCTATCTCTAAAAGCATGAATAGATTGAAAAAAACAAAAAACAAAGTTGAAATAAAACTCATTACTTCAAAGATTCTGGTCCAAACAGTTTCCTAAAATCGGTATGCTAATGTTTGGTCATTAAAATATTAATTTTAGAAAGTGGATGTGGATGAAAAAATTTTCTCAATCCCTTGTAGATCACCCATTTTTATCTTAATGTATCAATGCATTGTGTGTGTGCTTGTACAGATATACGTGATAAAACATAGTTTTGTGGGATACAATATTTACAGGTTAAGTGCTAATTATCAGGGATAAAGCTTATGTAAATATAAAAGTGGGGACTGAAATCAACACCCAGAGGTGACATCTTTCTTGTTTCCCTGCTAACCATAATTTTTAAAAATTTAAATGCAATGTCAGTAGCCATCTTCTCTCTAATTGAACCATGATCCATTATTTTCTTTTCCTTATTTCTCCTGACTAAATTCCTCTCATTCTTGTTTACAACCTGTAACCCACTGTGTCCAAGCTGTATTATTGCCCTGCTTAAAGTGAAATGATAAAATATAAAAGTGAACATTGAGTTTTTGAAAAATGTAGATAGGAGAGCGTCAAGGAATTGGAGGGGAGTTCAACAGGTGAAAACATGAGAAAAGAACCTATTTGAATAGAAGTGGTGTTTACATCTAGTTAGTTCTATAACAGAACAATGAGACCTAGTTGCCAATCTAGTTACATGCATAAATTTATGTATTAAAGTCATGAAGGAAAAAATGTCATCAGAACAGTTGCCATGAAAATATTTGTAGACAAGACAGTAAGACGCCATGTCACATCAGTGAGAAAGTGACTTAAGTCAAGATGCAATCTGGATCGATTACATTATAGACTCCTCTTGGAATTTTGTCAAGAATTTTTAAATATATAGCAGGAGCGCCAGACCAAATATGGCAGCAGTATTTCATACACAAGGGAATGACAGACTCATAAATAAATGCGCAATATAAATTATGACAAAAAAAAATTTTCTGACACAATGCAGTAAAATGCAGTGTGAGTTCAATACCAAGCTACAGCAGTGGTGAACAAGTAACTTAGAGAGTTGAATTAGAGGGAGATAACTTAAAAGAGGCTTCACTCAAGAAATGAGAATGATACACCTCAGTGATCGTAATAAAGGGTTTGGTTCGAAATTCCTAGCACCTGAAGAAGGCTGAAGTGTACAACAGCTAAAACATCATACAAATGGCAACCAAGATGAGGACAACAGTCTGAATAATTTAAATGGTGCAACTTTCCAAGAAGTTTCATAGCAACAGATTTGATGTCAGTGAAGAACATGAGCCTAAAGTAACTTTTATTTAAGCTTAAATTTACAAAAAAAAACTCTACGCAAGGGATTTATGAACTGTTAATTACAAAGACCTTTCCTTAAATCTGTCTGAACTCATTTCTATGTTCTGCTTATATCATACAGAAGATGTAAATAAAGTTGCCTTTGTTTGCATTTCCAGATGCAGATCCAGGGCTTTTTCATTCCTGTTGGAGGAACTACTCCCTGATTGACCATTTCTTTAACGAAATACTTAACATTTCTGAGCAATTACAGGTTGGTGACAATATTTAACCTATTGCTGTAGGTTTTGAATTCAGAGTTGTCCTTCTCCTAGACTGGTTGCAATCCAAGGCTATAGGAACAAGTCAGTCCTACTATTTACTCATAGCTAAAGTTTGAGTTTTGTTTAACGGCATATCAACCTTTGTGGGTTATTTAATGCCAAAAAGATGGGGTTTTAAGGGTTTTTTTTAATGTTTGGTTATAGTGAGAAGGTTGATTTAGTCAGATTGTGATGAAAATTTTTTTTTATTTTAGAAAACTGAAGATGTCTTCTAGTTTTGTCTTCAAAGATTTATTGCTGGTAATTTTTTTGCTTCAAAAATGTATGATGGCAACAAGTTTTTTTTTTTCTTCAAAAATGTATTATGGTAATAATTTTTTTCTTCAAAAATGTATTGGTAATATTTTTCCTTCAATATTTCTATCAAAGTATTTTTATATTTTCATAGAGATTTGACCCCAGTTTTGGGGATAAACTATTTACCCATAGCTGGGACCCTATCAGGTGCTACCACTCTGGGTCAGGGTGGACCTAGGAACAGCAGCAATTAAGAGGTAATTCCATGCTGCTCACAACCTCCTAATTAGAGGTCGTGTTGACCGTCATAACCAGGACCTACACATAGCTAGAGAGAGAAGAAATGGGTTAAAGTAAATATAAAAAACCTGACTGGACTTTGAACTCAGCTCTCTGATTCTTCAACCCATCTTAGTGGCTTTATTGCATTGCTTAGATTGATGTGATTAAAAACAAATAACTGCCACAAAACTATAGTTAGCTGTATCTTCTCGCCAACCACTATCCTAATGTGAGGAGTTCAATCTTGACTGCAGCATTCTACAAGATGTGAATGAATATATATTCTTGCCTTTTTTTTTGTTCTTCTTTCTTTTTATTCATTTAATCTTATTCTTCAATTTTTTCTTCCCTCATTTTGCTTGCTTATAACATTTCTCATTCCAATTACACTCTCCTTTCACTCTATTCCATTCTTATTTTTCCGGTCTTTCGTTTCCATCTTTTTTTCTTTCTTTCTTTCTTTCTCCAGTTCTCTGCCTGGAGAGTTGTCTTTTTAATTATCAAATCAAATTAGATTTGGCAAGGAAAATAAGAGAGAATATGCCTCCTTCGTTGTAAAGATGCCACCACCAAAGCCACCGTTCTTGCAATCAGCTTATCGTCTTTTGCAAACGTTCTATCAATTGTTCCATGGAACCAGACAGATACGGTGCATCAGCATCAGCAGGGCCATGTGTACCGTACATTTGTCATGAAATATCTGACTGTGGAATATCATTTACTGACCTCAATGTAATCCCTTTTCAAGGAAGAGAGAAAGAAAAAAAGCATCAGAAGGAAAAAGATACAAAGATTTCTGATGGTTCAAATCTAGACTTGGATAAAGAAAGAATCTGGTGAAACGAATGGATCATCATTTTTTACCGACCAATATCTAAGAGAAGGAGACAGGCACAGTTTATTGCTTGAAAATTGACTTTTTTGTTTCTCTGCTTTCTTTTCTTTTTACCATGCAATGGAACAAATATGGAGAGACATTAATCATTATTGATGAGAAACTTGTCTCTTGTTCAAGATTCTGTTTAAAATTTGATTGAAAAACAAAATGAAAAAAAACAAACAAACTGGGGATCAATAAATTAAGATTCTATGCTTAAAGGCAGACATATTGCAAAATAATTTTTTTTTTTTGCATTTCAAAATAATCATTGATGCTATTAGAATATATTTTGTCATTATAGAAAACAAAAATGTCTTTTTTTATAATATCTATATATATATATATATATATATATATATATATATATATATATATATATACGTGTGTGTGTGTGTGTGTGTGTGTGTGTGTGGGTGGGTGCATTACATTCAGGGTGCTCCAGATATTCATATTGAGGTTCTCAACAAAATCCAAAGAAGAATCTGCAATATAATCAATCCTGATTTAGTAGTTTGTCTTCAGTCACATTCTCTCCAACATGATGTGGCTTCCCTCTGTCTTTTCTACAAGTATTTTCATGGCAACTTTTTTTTGGTTCCTCAACCACGTCTTACAAGATTGGCATCAAGGTCCCACTCTTTTACTTTCAAAATAGTTAAATGTAACCACCTTTTCTACTCTAACAGTTTCTCTTCTCAGACTTCTCATTTGTGGAACTTCCTTTCACTTATTTGCTTCCCTGATAGCTACAATCTCCAAAAGTTTAAATGCAATGTCAATTACCATCTTCGATCTACTTGATTTGCATCCATCATTTTCTTCGACATACTCTGTACCTTGTTTTCTCTATCACTGTTAGCTCCTGTGCACCAGTGGTGGTCCAACTGTGTTTGGGCTGAAATGATTATGTGTGTGTGTGTGTGTGTGTGTGTGTGTGTATTTGAGCAGCAATCCTCTTTTATACAAGTTTCATTAAAAACGACTGATAAAATACTATGGTTATGTTTTTTATATAATTTTTCCTGTGTTCTTATAATTTTCTTCTTTACTGGACATGAATTATATAAAAATTGTCTGAATGTTTTATATGTCCAAGTGCTTTCAGCTATACTTTTAGAAATTATCAAGGATGGATTTTATTTTTATTTTTAACTGAATGTTTGGATTGTTTTATGTATGTATGTACAGATACAGGAATGTTTTATATGAGGGCTACATACATTGTTGATGTTATTGAATGCTGGCTTTTTCTTTATTAAGAAAGCTTCTATTATTTTTAGCTCTTTTTTACATATAGATGAAACTATTTGTTTGACAACAAGTATATTATGGATAGAGCTTCATAGGTTTCCAAGTGGATTTAAATGAGACTTAACTGAGCTATGCTCAGAGAGATGTGACATAAGTCTTCACACACACACGTGTATATATATATATATATATATATATATATTTACATATATATATAGTCATCCACAGACGGATCTGTTTTGCTGTATCACAGCCCATCAGTACAGTTAGACATCCAATTGCTTTGTACCCAGGATTGAAACCCAACCAAATTGGTGTCAGTTGGTGATTCTACCTCTGAGCTATGGGAGCTCAGGAGAAGGAGGCAGATTTATAGCATGTGATATATTATGTATACATACGTCAGTAGTTAGAGTGTTCTAATTCATTACTGAATGATATATATATATATGTGTGTGTGTGTGTGTGTGTGTATGATACTTCGGTTTACTCTCGCATCGATCAAAAATCTGCTGAGGCTAACAAAGCAAACCTTGCTGCCGAGCTTGAAAAGGACCTCCAATCTATGGCAGACTGGGTTAAGAAATGGCTCATGAATTTTAATGCTTCCAAAACAAAGCTGCTATCTATTAACCATTACAATCGCTCATACCCCCATCAGCATGGATCAGGCTAGTCTCCCTGAAAGTAAAACACTGAGCCTCCTCAGCTTAACTCTCACCATAGACTTTAAGTGGAATGACTATATAGAAGCCACAGCTAAATCCACTGCTAAATTTTTTCTGCCTGAAACAATCCTGCAGATATATAAATCTACCATCCACCCATGCACTGAATACTGCTGCCATATCTGGTCGGGTGCTCTTGCTATCCACCTAGGGGTCCTTGACAAAATCCAACGGAGAATCTGTAATGTGATAGATCCCAACTTGGTAGCTCAGATACAGTCACTTTCTCACCGGTGCAATGTGCCTTCCCTGTGTCTCTTTTACAAATACTTTCACGGCTTCTGCTCTAATGAACTTAGCTCACTGGTGCCCCCTATATATGAATTTACTCGAGCCACAAGATTAGCAACTAGGTCCCACCCTTTTACTGTGAAACCAATAAGATGTAAATGCAAATTCTACTCCATCAGCTTCTTTTCTTGCACTTCTCACCTGTGGAATTCTCTTCTGTTTACTTGCTTCCCTGACAGCTACAATCTCCAAGAATGTAAATGTAAAGTCAATAGTCATCTCCTAACTCACTAACTTGCATCCTCTCTTTCATGCTTCTTTCTCTGTCCACCCCACTCTCATCTGTATTCTCATTCTTCTCTTACCCACTTCCTGACACCCCCTATAACCTGCCACTCTTTCTCAAAACCTTCCTCCAATGTAAACTACTGCAAAACAGTGGCAGTAAAATGTCTTGTTTGGCTAATATGATTAGAATATATACCTATCTTGACAAAATCCAACGGAGAATCTGTAATGTGATAGATCCTGACTTGACAGCTCAGATACAGTCACTTTCTCACCAGGGCAATGTGGCTTCCCTGTGTCTCTTCTACAAATACTTTCATGGCTTTTGCTCCAATGAACTTAGCTCACTGGTGCCCCCTATATATGAATTTACTCGAGCCACAAGATTAGCAACTAGGTTCCACCCTTTTACTGTAAAACCAATAAAATATAAACGCAAATTCATCATCTTTCTTTTCTCACACTTTCTGCCTGTGAAATCTCCTTCCATTTACTTACTTCCTTGACAGCTACAATCTCCAAGAATTTAAATGTAAAGTCAATAGTCATCTCCTATCTCACTAAGTTGCATCCTCTCTCTCTCATGCCACCAGCCTATAACCTGTCACTCTTTCTCTTAACTTTTCTCCAATGTAACCTCCTGCAAAACAATGGCAGTAAAATGCCTTGCTTGGGGCGATATGATTATAAAATATATATATATATATATATATATATATATACACTACCGACCATAAGTTTGGGACCACTTAAATTTATTCTCTAAAAGAAAAGAAATAACAAATTTTATGTCTTAGAAGAATAAATATAGATATATTCCATTGTTGCTCACAACTGGACAATAATTTAAACCAAAATTAACATAGAGTCATTTCAAATTTAATTAAAGTGAATTCATATTTTGTTTTCATCACAGAAACCGCCACGAGTCTTTATTACTGCAGAGCAAATCCTTGGCATTCTTTCTAATAACTTATAAAAATAATTTGGTGAAAGTGATTTCCAAGCATCTTGCAAGCATTTAAACATTTGGTCATTTTTAGGAAGTTCATTTCGAACTGTACAATCAACTTTATCTCTTATTCTCCTTCTTTAATAGTGGTTTCTTAACTGCTACACAGCCTTTAAAACCCAGCAGAATGAAATTGTCTCTTAACACTTCAGATAATAGTAACAGATAATGGATGTTGCCGAGTAGAATTCATTTCAATTGTTAATTCCTGAGCGGTTTTTCTTCTATTCCTCTTGCTAGATATGATCAAGTGCCTATCCTCTACAATAGATGTGACTCTGGGCCTACCAGATCTTTTTCTGTCAATATTTAACTCAGTTTCACAAAGTCGTTGAAGGCAATAATGCACGTCATTTTTTGATAGGCTTACTTTTTAGTGATAACACATTCAGAATATCCTTCTTTTGAAAGAATTTCAACCTGAGCTCTTCTGTCAGTGCTAATCTGTTTCTTCCTTGCCACTTATACTGTAGTAATATGGTTTACAAAAATAAATTATACCATAATTATAATATCTGAATAAATCTGAATTTTTGACAAAAACTTGATCACAATAAGAGGAGTCAAGTAGCAAACTGAGTAAATGTTCTGCTAAAAATGAAATTTTATAAACTTTGTGAAAAAAATTTGGGTGGTCCCAAACTTATGGTCGGTAGTGTGTGTGTATATATATATATCTATGTATATATATGTATATTTTGAAAATAACTTTAATCCAAACAAAAAAGTAGGAAGGTAAATCCCAAAAACCTGATCCTAATTAATTGTAAAAGTTTAATGTTAAAAAATGATACAGGTGGAGAGCTCAATGTAATTAAAATTACAGAGCTAATATAAAATAAAATAGTTTTCAATGTTCAAAATTGTAGTTGGATGATCATTTCAACATGAAATCCCTAAGAGAGATTTCACATATCATCAGCAACATACACATTTTCAAAAAAAGATTTTTGAAAAAGTGTATGTTGCTGACGATATGTGAAATCTCTTAGGGATTTCATGTTGAAATGATCATCCAACTACAATTTTGAACATTGAAAACTTATTTTATTTTATTATATATATATATATATATATATATATGAGAAAACATAGTTTTAAGATATGCTATATTTATAAGTTAAAGTGCTCTTATAAGGAATAGAGCATATGCAAATATAAAAGTGGGCACTGAAGTGAACATCCATTGGTAACAGTTTGTTTCATGCTAAATGCAATTGTCAGGCCATTTTCATTGTGTTTTTGCTTGATTTTTACTTATACAGATCCTTTATGCATTGTGGGTAATCTATTTTACGATTCCAACAGTTATTTTATGAGTGTGGTTTGTTAATTTGTTTATTATTCACTTAGTTTATTTACTTATTTATTCATTTGGAATAATTTATTTTATTTGTTTTAGTTTATTATTTTATTTTATTTATTTATTTATACTTTTGTTTATTTTCAGTTTACGATTTTAAGTAGCGGAGTAAGAATGTGCGTTGTGGTGCAGTGGATATTGGCTCTGAACTAGAAATTGGGGAGCCAAGTTCGAATCCCAGGTGAATTCATTGCATTCACTTACACGCAAATACCCTTGGGAAAGGCATTAATCCGTCTCTTCCTTCCAGTTTTGGGTTAAATAACAGGACAGATTAAGCTTTATAGCCTTCACTGGCAACCAGTCTACTGCAGAAAACAATGGCAACCTACTGCGGGATAATCTTCTGCCCATTCAGTCATGTCTCTTTTGAGACAGGATCGCCCAAGCGTGTTTCACTTAACTGGCTGACTGAGTAAGAATTTGTTTTCATGTTTTTATTCTGAGATGCATTTTGATCATTTATTTATTTTTTTTTATGGAAAGAAAATGAAAGTTATTTTTTCCTTCAGGCAGAGTTGAGAGTTTTTGGGTTGATTGTTGAAGGCTGATGTTTTTTTTCCCTTATTTCTCATGATATTTTGGAGAAATTTGTTTTTTGTTTTTAACCTCCCAGATATGTTCAGAAAGCATTGTGACATTCGTGTATTTGCTATTTGTAAAGGATGTTTTATGTGTTTCTTTTTTGTTTTTTTTTTAATCGTGTCACCCCAAGCAAGGCATTCCACTGCCACTATAGCATAGGGGGTTACATAGAGCGATTTTGGATAGGAAATGTCAGAAGGAGGGTGGTAGACAACTTAGGATGTACATAGGGAGAGAGTTGGAGAGAGTGGGTGTGAGTTAGTGTGTTAGGAGGTGTCTATTGATCCTACATTTAAACTCCTGGAGGTTGTAGCCGTCGGGAAAGCAAGCATACGGAAGGGAATTCCACAGGTGGGAAGTGCGAGGAAAGAAGCTGTTGGAGTAGAAATTGCAGTTACATTTCATCGGTTTCACTGTAAAAGAGTGGGACCTAGTTGCCAATCTAGTATCTCATGCAAATTCACATCTAGGGGGCACCAGTGATTTAAGTTCGTCAGAGCAGAAGCCATGAAATTATTTATAGAAGAGGCACAGGGAAGCCACATCACACCAGTGAGAGAGATACTGCAGGCAGTCAGCCAAGTCGGTATCAATCACATTACAGATTCTTCGCTGTATTTTGTCAAGAACCCCAAGGAGAATAGAAGGGGCACCTGATAAGATGTGGCAGCAGTACTTAATACACGGGCGGATGGTGGATTTATATAATTGCAGGATAGATTCAGGCGGAAAGAATTTCCGGGCCCTGCACAGAGAGCCGACTTTCATAGCTGCGGATTTAGCAATGGATTCGACGTAGTCATTCCACTTGAGGTCCGCTGAGAGTGTCAGGCCAAACAGGTGTAGTTATTTACTCTCTGGGAGGCAAGCCTGTTCCATGTTAATGGGAGGGAGGTGCGGTTGTCTGTGGTGGTTAATTGACAGCAGCTTTGTTTTGGAAGAATTGAATTTTACAAGCCATTTCTTACCCCAATCCATCACGGATTGGAGGTCCTTCTCAAGCTCAGCAGCGAGGTTTGCCTTGTCACCAACACTAGTGTCTTTCAGTTACTTCTATGTATATATTTTTCTTTGTTATCTGCTGATTTTACAATGACTTGGTATAGTATATTGTTCTGCAAGCAATTTTTGTTTAAGGGACATTCATTCTTTTTTAGCAGTTGCAGGTGGGTTTAATTTGTTCAGATGGTTTTTAGATAGTTTTCCTATTGGACTTTTTAATTATTTGTGTTATCTTCTTTGGGGAGTTGTTGCTGATTTTTACTGTTTTTGTTGATTATCATGTGGAGAGTGCTTGATGGGGGGAAGCATTTGTGAATGAGTTTAATGAATATTTTTTCTACATTTTTTTTGTCTTTGTTGTACAATGGGTAGAACCATGTGATGTTTCTCTTTCTAATGGCTTTTTTTGTGCTGTGTGGTGTGTATGTGCATTGTGGTGCATTGGATATCGGCTCGGAACGAGAAATCGGGGAGCCAAGTTCGAATTCCAGCCGAATTCATTGCATTCACTTACGCACAAATACCCTTGGGAAAAGTATTAATCCGTCTCTTCCTTCCAGTTATGGGTTAAATAACGGGACAGATTGGGTTCTATAGCCTTGGTCGTCAACCAGTCTACTGCAGAAAGCAATGGCAACCTACTGCGGGATAATCTTCTGCCCAGTCAGTCATGTCTCTGTCAAGACATGATCGCCCAAGCGTGTATCACGTATAGCACTCAACTGACTGGTGTGTATGTGAGTGTTGCCTAGAATCCACAATCTTTTAGGATTGTTTCATATTCAACAAAGCTAAGACAGACTAAGAGACAGTCAGAAAAGATAATGGATTCCAGGCAACACTCCTGAGACCCCACTTCAAAACTCATCAGGGTCAACTTGTTAGGAAGGTAACTTCTAGATGTTATTGATCTGGAGGAAGCAATCCCAACATGTGGCACCTTTGGAAAATATCTGAAAACTATATCACAGGTTGACTCAAGCTTTGTGAGTTAACTTGAGTCAATGTGACTGCTGATCACACTAGATAATACGCTCTCTCCCAGAAACTGTAACTAAGGTCTGCTCAGCATAGTTGCAGTATAAACCAAAGGTGGGCTCTGTGGGTGTTGAACAAACACAAATGTACCTGAGCAGGTATACTCAATGGGGATTAGCTAGCCACCCTAGTAGACAAGAAACCTCAGATATATATATATATATATATATATATATATATATATATATATATATTGAAACAAAGTTATTGAACAAGTAGGTTTTTTTACCTACTGTTCATGCATTTACTTTTATAAAAAGTGCTCGATACAACGTAGAGCATAATATCGTATTGTAACAACCATTACAATATATGTGTGTGTGTGTGTGTGTGTGTGTGTGTGTGTGTGTAGGTATATTACTTCAAATGGTATTTTTTCTGGTAACCTCTATTTGAGTTTATATTAAAAAGTATTGTTATATTTTGTTGAGCAGCCTGCATAATCAATAAAAGCACCCTCTGGGAGAACACATTGCTCTTCTAAACAAGTTTTATGAAAAAAATAGATATTCTATATCCATTGAATTTATCCATTATCATTTACAAAATGCAAATTCCCTACAATAAATCTGGAACTGCAAATGCAAAAATGTCTAAAATCAAGACTATGTTTGAGCTTTCAACTCAATTGAGTCATCTTCAGAAATGAAAAATGTAAAGTGAAATGAAGAGAGGAAATTCAAAAGTGCTTCATGTTTTTGAAAGTATTGTTATATTTTGTTTGAAATAGAATCCGATAAATCAAAATGCAGAACAGGACTAGACTGGTAGCTCGGTCTCACTTTTTTATTGTTGAAATTGCTAGAGGTAACAAAAATTTCAATAATGATAGTTTTTTTCTCTTGTACTTATTGCTTTTAAAACTCTCTTCTGTCTTCTTGCTTTCTTGTCAAAAATGATTTTCAAATATTGAAATTCAATATCAATCACTATCTTCCATCTCCTTGAATTCTGTTATTTTATTGCTTTTTCTCTTCAATCATGTTTTCTCAATTTCTTTCATACTCAGTTACTCACTTTGTCCTAGTGGCTTTATTGCCTTACTTGGGATGAAAAGATTATATATCTATAAATATATATGTGTGTGTTTGTGTGTGTAAATAGAAGTTTATTTCATAAATAGTCAGTATTTTTAATATTTTCAAGTGGAACTTAAATTATAACTGGCAAATATTAATTTTTGCTACATTTAATTATTAATATTACTCATTATTAAAATATTATGTAATTAATACTAATATGGCTGATGGAGAAGTGTGCAGACTGGTTAAAATAAACTCGCCAGTAATTAGCAGTTAATAGGAATTTTTGTAAATTTATACTTTATTAATTAGAAATTACAAACTGGTGGTAGAAATGGACTAGAAATTACTTCATTTTCTAAGTTAGAAAATTAGAATGGTATTATGCAAGCAAAAATTGTATGATATTTTACTATTCTTGCTGCATTAAAAAAAGCAAACAAACATGCAGAAATCAGATCATTATAATAATAATATAGAATACTTGCTGGTCAGTACTCAGCCCAACAAAGAAAATATTCTTCACTCACACTGTTTGGTCATTTTATCCCCTTTTAAGAAGAGGGTTGAGTTAAGAAATTTTAAACACTTCCAATGAATTTTGGTCATTAATTCAGTCATGAATTTGAGCACTCTGGCTATTGGGCGTGTACAATGATAATATACATGCTAAAAAGTCTGCCTTCTTCTACCAAGCACCCAGAGCCCAGAGGTAGAATCACCGACTGACTCTGATTCAGTCAGGTTTCAATCCTGGGTTAAAAGCAATCGGAGTCTAACCTTACTGATGAGCTGTGATACAGCAAAACAGATCTGTCTGCAGATGACTATATATATATATATATATATATATATATATACAAATGAATAAGAACAAAGAAAATAATTACAACATTCAAAGCATTAATTTAAAACAGAGCTCAATATAAAATAAAGAAATTAGTATATATTATCAATTATTATGTTAGAACATGTGAAAAACTACAAATTACTACAAAATTGTATACTTTGTTTCAACAATGAAAGAACATTTTCTCATCAGGAAGTTAACAATGATCGTAATAAATGTTTTTATTTAAAAAAAACAATTTTGTAGTTTCTCACATGTTCTTATGTAATAATCAATAATATATATATATATATATATTTTTTTTTTTTCTGACAATCAAATGATGGTGAATATGACTTTTATATTCATTAAAAAAATATTATGATTCATTTTAATGTCTGAAATATTTAGCAATATTTTGGTGTATGTTTGATTCATCAATAAATCAGTTGCTCAAAATTTACAAAATAAATATTTAGTTTTGATAATAATTGATTCTACACATCAGAATTTGACCAGATGTTAGAATAAATATAGAACAAAGTATGAAACGTCTCAATCAAACATGTTGCACTTTTATTAAAACTTCTTCAGAGATCTAGTTGAAGATGCAAAATGAAAACTTGAAAAGATTTTACAAAGAGGCAGTAAACATATCTGAAGAGCCTGAGCAGAGTGGGATTTGGGTGGAGGATGGCAGAGTGGGATTTGGGTGGAGTAACAGGATGTGCATTGTGATACAGTGGATATCGGCTCGGAACAAGAAACCGGGGATCCGAGTTCGAATTCCAGTCGAATTCATTGTATTCACTTATGCACAAATACCTTTGGGAAAGGTATTAATCCGTCTCTTCCTTCCAGTTATGGGTTAAATAGCAGGACAGATTGGGTTCTATAGCCTTGGTCGGCAACCAGTCTACCGCAGAAAGCAATGGCAACCTACTGCGGGATAATCTTCTGCCCAGTCAGTCATGTCTCTTTTGAGACATGATCGCCCAAGCGTGTATCACGTATGGCACATAACTGACTGAACAGGGGAAAGTGTGCTAAGAGACACCAGTGATAGGAAGACATGGAAAGCCATGATCTCCTACATCCTATGGCACATAGAAAAAGAAGTATACTGGAATGAATGTTTGGATTTCATTCTTATTGGTCAGATATGTGTCATGTGTAATAAAGTAACAAATGATTAGTTTTAAATGTATGTATATGGAAAATGTTTCGAGTGTATATATGTATTTATATGCAAATTATTTCAAAATTTTGTCAGTGACTACATGTCGGTCTATGGTTTTCTCAGCATACTTCTGTAGAACCACATTTCTGTTGTTTCAAGTCTCTTCTTCATCTACAAGGAGATAATATTCTAATAATCTAATATTCACTGCTATACAGGGGAACCTATTACATAACATTTCAGCACTCTTTCTAGTCTTTCTTAATACTTTGCTTTGATTTCAGAAGACATATTTTGTTATCCCAATATGCTTTCAGATTTCAGTATCATGTATTCTGTCCTCTGTTTAATCACTTCCCTGGTGTTTAAATTCTTGTACTTGTTTGAGTTTGGTATCCCCAATTTGTAATTTGCATGTTGGGTTACCTCTTTTGCTAACAATCATGCATTATCTTCTTCTCATTGATGTTTAGTCTTATCTTCTTGCTTTCCTTCACTATATTCTGTATGAGTTTTTGTAGCTTCCTTTCTGTGTCTGCTATCAGCATTGTGTCATCTAAAAAACCTTATGTTAAAATTGTGGCCAATAATATTGAATCTTAAAAGGACTTTTTTTGATAAACAGTGCACACAAAAAACTCACACCAGAAATAGAAAAAGAACATCGCCAGTTTTTTAAAGACACAGGAACAAGGAATGCAATATTTATGTTTAAAATTATATCAGAAATATGCAAACGGATGGATACGTATGTTTCATAGATTATGCAAAAGCATCTGATATGTCAAAAAGAACTGTTAGAGTTCCTAGGTACTATGACATATTTGGGAAGGATATTAGATTAACCCAGAACTTATACTGATCTCAACTTTTTGTTGAACCACATTTCTATTGCTTCAAGTCTCTTCTTCATCTGTGAGGAGATTGTCCAGTAGTTATTACCAGATAAAAGGACTCTTTTCTTTGTTTCTAATGAAATTTGCCTCTTTCTTAATTCTTTGCTAAGCTTTTGGAAAGCAACTTTTGATATGACAATACATTTTCAAATTTCAGAGTCATATTTTCAGTCCTCTGTTTAATGACTTCCCAAATATTCAAATTCATGTTCTTGTTTGATTTTGGTGCCACCATTTGGTAATTTGCATGTTTGGCTGTTCCTTTTGCTAACAACCAAGAATTGTCTTTCTTCAATTGATGTTTACATGACTCATGACTTTTATAAAATTATAAATTTTAAACAAAGTTGGAAGTTGCTTAATTGTGAAACAGTTCTCCTCTTTTATTTGCAAATAATTGCAATATAAATTCAAAAAAAGAAAATGCATAGAGCTAAACAGCCACCTTCAGTGACTTTTAAGCAAGCATATGAAAATGATTTTCAATCTGTTGAATTCATGATCAATATTCAAGGGCAAACATGCAGCTCACTGTTTTTATTATTATTGATAATATTTATGGATTGGGGGTAAAAAGAACAATTTATATAAAGTTACAATTAATCTTGTACTGATAAAATAACATTTTAAAAACATTTTTTGCCTTTAATTTTTAAAATTTACATGAAAATAAATGGAATAACCTTGAGGTAATATATCATGTTTCAGATTTTATTGTTTTCATCTAATTTTTTGTTTTTATATTCTAAGATATTTATGACCAAAAAAAAGTTAATTCCAGAGTCAAACATTAGGTGACACATTTTCCTTCCAGATCATCTTGTTAAATTTTTAAAAATTGGATAAAATTGTGTCAGCATTGAGAAAATATGTTAATGCTTTTTTTGTTTTTTTAAAAGTTATTCTTATCATATATAACAACATTTTTAATCCTAAAAACACTTTTACACCAATTAATTCAATGTTGTATATTTGTATATAAAGAAAAGGAGGGGGATAGAAATGACTTGTAAAACAATTGGGTATGAAAAGTTAAATCAGAAATTAGTTAGCTTAACAATATTTTAAATTCTCTCTCTCTCTTTTTATATATATATATATATATATATATTAGTCATCCATATACAAGCCTGCTTCACTGTATCACAACTCATTAGTGTGGCTAGACACCCACTTGCTTCCAGCCAGGATCAAAACTTGACTGATTTGGTGTCAGTCAAAGTGCTTATTCCCTAAACTATTGATGCATAATTTTTTATTAAGTTGGTTCTAAGCTTTCGGCTCACATGAGCCATCTTCAGAGAGGTTACAAGGACGTTAACATAAAAACATCTACCATCAAAGACGATTTTATCTTGTGTTGACATAAAACTTTGCTAAGCAATGATAACAGTTACCAAAAATAGCAAACTTAATAAAAAATTATCCAAATGTTAGAGAATTTTTGTCTTTATTTTCAATTGAAATTAAATACAATGTTTAGAATAGCTCATGATTAAACATAATAGGCTTTCATTGTCTCTTATATTTAACAGTATACGTTCAGAAAATTATCTGCTGCTTTGATACACTAAATTATTAATAATATATGCATGTGTCTCTGCATCCATGTGTATGGGATAATGACAAAATAAGTTTATATTTACACATATGCAACTACACAACATGTATGAATGAAAGAAAGACACTGAGAATTTCAAATTTATTAATAAAAAAAACGTAACTAAAATTTCATTTCCTCTCCTTGGAAAAATTAGCTGATCACAGAAAATATTCAGTCAACCTAGTTGAAAAACCAAAGAAAACAAATATGACCAAAAAACTCATAGACAGTTGAGGTACAACATCTCACTTAATAAATGCTTAACTTTTTAAAAAATAATATTTATTGCAATCAAAAATAAACCTCTCCTTCCTAATCGCAAAAAATAATAAAATCTGCTGTCTCATCACCAATCAATCCAATTTCTAATAATTTTTATAAACAAAATTTTTTATTATCAATGGGATTGCCTGTAAATGTAGTGATGTCATGAACTTTCTGAAAATTTCTTGACATTGGTCCTTTTCAAAATATTTTATCTTGTGGGGGATTTGGTATTTGCTGGGTTGTATGTGCTTCCGTATTTTACGGGTCTGGCTCTCTAGATTATTTCCCCCACAAATACAACACTCTGTTTTACAATCGCGCAAAGTGAAAGGAATAATTCACAACGGACATTAAACAACAAACAATTTATTATGTGAAAAATAAAATGGTACGTGGAAACAAATAAAATACATGATGCGAAAATTGCCTTTTGGAAAATAAAACTTGGCAAGAAGTTAAATTTGTTCAAAGATGTGTATAAGTTTATATTAGCAGAGTCCGTAAATAAGTCTTTCCTACTTACATTTAGTTCATTTCAGGTGGCGACAGCGTGTCGCGTTGCTGAAAGAAAGTTCGTCGGTTTTTTCTTTTCAAGGTCCTCGGAGCTAGGTCATGAACTTTGGCGTGGAAGAAATGACTTGGCCGGACAAAGTATCGGTGGCATGCAGACTTAATGGCTAGCTTGGTGACTGACCTTTTGTTTCTAACTGTGTATATTATATACATTAATAGGGGATCAACGAATCTTCCTAACATTAGGGTGTGAAAACATTTATTGACCAATCAGATTTATTATTTTACTATTTTGTTTTGGGGCCTAAATATTTTTGTGTTAATTTACTTCCGATCCTATTTTTCTAGAATGTTCTTATCCTAAGTTTTTAGCTGATTGGTTGAGAAATATAAAAATGTAATCTAAATTCTACTGCCGTTTTGATCCAATTTTTCTAGAATGTTTTATTGTGATCTCCTGTTGCTTATTTTAATAGAAAAAAAATATGTATCCCATAATCTAATCATACTTGCGATATAATAATGATGCCCAATTTATATAGTAATTTATAGGGACTGATTTACCTGATCTTGTAAATCAACTAAACAAATTTGAACTCTCAATAGAATTTACATCTGAAATGGAAACAAACAATACTTTACCTTTTGTAGGTATGATATGACACGGTGTTAACGGTAGTTTAAAACATAGTATCTTGCCTAATCTCTATTTTGCCATCCATTTACATGAGCTTGTGAGGTCATTTACTGTCCACCTCTGTCTGCATTGCCTTCAATACATCCTCCTAAACCCATCACTCCTGGTGAAGCATAGGTCATCAACGACTATTTGTCATTAACTTGTCTATTTTACAGGTAGGGGTGTTGATTCTATGCAAAACTTTTTATCCTCTGGAGAGGTAACAGTCAGTTAAGAATCATATGTAATACACATTTGGGTGATCATGTCTCTTTTGATCCATGACTGACTTGGCAGATTTTCCTGCGGTAGGTCACCATTTCTTTCTGCAGTAGACTGGCTGCCAACCAAGGCTATAGAACCCAATCTGTTCTGCTATTCAACCCACAACTGGAGGGAGAAGAGATGGATTTGTACCCTTCTGAAAGGTATTTTGTGCATAAGTGAATGCAACAAATTCAACTGGAATTCGAACTCACCTCTCTGATTTATCATTCTGAGCCAGTATCCATTGCACCATAATACACATCTACTCAATACATCATGTGAGTGTTAAATTCACTAAGCCATCTGTCTTCATTGTGTCTAACAAATTTCAACTATCGCTTTCTAAGGCATTCATAAAGCAAATAAGCATGTCTAAGAAGATGCTGAAAACTCTTGACAAGTTTATCAGAATCCTTTTTTGGTTAGGCTGAGAACTTTTTAGCTTTTTGAAATGCATCTTTAGCTATCGCAATACACCTTTGGATTTCAGTGTCCCACTTTCCATCTTCTGTTAATGTAATTCCTAGATAAGTACAAAAATTTAAATATCTAGGAATTACATGAACAGAAGATGGAAAGTGAGACACTGAAATCCAAAGGTGTATTGTGATAGCTAAATATGCATTCCAAAACCTAAGCAGAGTATTAAGATATAGGAAAAACTTTGCTAAAAACAAGGTAAAGAGTACTAAACTGTGACATGATATCTGTCAAAAAGAAAACATATTTAACATCAGGAAGAGAAAGTTGAGACTTCTTGGTTGCATAATGAAGACAGGGGACTTAGAAAATTTCATACACACAGGATAGATTGAAAGCATGAGGTGCTGAGGAAAACAGTGTTATCATGTTGCAAAATCACTGTCATGTCTCTGCTCATATAACAACCATTTTTTTTTTTTCATGCTTGGTTCAAATGCATCAATTGTAGTTGATAGGGATCACCTGTGATGGTTTCGGTCAGTTTGAGCAACTCATTATAAACTACACTGATCTGATTCCACCAAATACAGAGCAGAAACTTTGAACCATGGATATTCAGCTCTGTTACTAATGTTGATGCATGGCCAAGATTACCCAACAATCTTCTATGCTTAAGGTTATTGTAGTGTACCCACTTTTCATTGCTGGTCATGATACAAAGCAAAAACCCTTTCTTTTTCTGCCATTGAAGAAGCTGTTCACATGTGACACTGTCCAACATTTCTCAGCTTCAACTCATACAGTACCCAATGTTCTTACTTTTGAATCATTCCTAATGTTTTGAAACTGTTGTGTGATCAGCTTCTAATGATTCTGCAAGTTCAGCTTGTATCTGACATGAATCTTCATGAAGTAATGCCTCCAATTCTTCTCCTTCAAATTTTTCAGTGCACCAGAGCATTTTTTATCTTCAACATCAAAAAATTATTTTTGAAGCATCTAAACCAATATCAGCATGTTGTTTTCGACAGAATGGTCTCTGTAAGTCTCAAGAAGAATTCTAAATGCTTCAGCTGTAGATTTCTTTTGAATAAGGCAGTGCAGTAAAATTCCCTACAAATACATTTTCTTTGGTATGAAATCCAACATGTTTAATGCTATGACAAACAAAGTTGTGTACACTTCAGCAAAACGGTATACAGTGAATTTCAAGCTTGCTTATAATACTTCCTTATAGATGTGTTACTATCTGAAACTATATACATGCGGTTTGGGGAATACCATCTGTTGAAAAACAGCAAGAACTTATTCAAAGTCCTAGTAATTATCAGCAAGTTAATGGAAGGGAGTTCTACAGGAAGGAACTGTGAGAAAAAAAACTGCTGAAGTATAAGTGGTGCTTGGATTTAGCTATTAATTGGAGTAGATAGACTAATCTATTGCCCGGTTCACACTCCACCCACGTCTATTGAACAGGTGAAGAGGCTCATCCCTTGTTTCCTGCTTAGGATGTGGTTTCCAGTTTTCTCTTTTCCAATCTTTTCATTCTTACGTAGCCCCCTGCGCATCAGTGGCGTTTTCGCCTTGCTTGGGGTGATATGATTAAAAAAAAAAAAGAAAAATTTCAGGAGAAAACGGATTTGATCTAGATGTTGATCTAGTATCACTTTTAAATTCATCCAGTCAGTGTAACAGGGAAAAAGCTTGTCAGAGCAGATGTCATGAAAATATTTGAATATATCATAAAAAGTTTTCAAGTATCAGTTTATTTTATTTTTATTCTGAAAATATTTACTTGCATAATAAAATCTGAGATAGTATATTCCTGTATACATAACAGAGTGTATGTCATCTTCAATCTAAATGGAGGAGGTCAGATGTGGTAATCTAAGAAATGCTAAAGTTTCTTTCTTTTACCATTTTGACTGAACTAATAATTCCAACTCTAGCAACAAGTTCAGACATCTTTCCTCAACAGTGAAATGACCAATTTGTTGCATTCACTGGACAATATTATTATTTTCCTTCTTTTTATCTCTTGTTTTTGGAAAAAGATTTTCTCCTTTCACCCTAAAACCTACAATTTCCACCTTTTTGCTGCATTCTATCCTTAGCAGCCATTTACAGACATGATCTGAGACAATCTAATTATCAGACAATTCCAAGAAATGAGATTCTTTTGCTGGTGAGGGAAGGAATGACGATGATACAAAGTGAAGGGTCAAAAATGCAATTGGTTACTGAACGTAGTCAGTGTTTCTATGACATTGGGGTCAACCAAGGGAGTAGGACCTGGTCTAATTAATTTTGTACACAGGCATGGATAATGAGTTCTGGCCAAACTATCTAAGGAATAAATACCTTAGACAAGACTTTCACCAGAAATCCGTACCAATATATTTTGAACTTATTAGCTTTTGTCTTCTGAAAAAAATGTTTTCCGGACAGATTTTTAAACCCACTTTCATTAAACATACTGCATATATGTGTTCCTGTATGCATTATATATATGTGTGTGTGTGTGTGTGTGTGTAAACATGTCAGTATGTTTGCCTATATTTCTCCTTTCATGTAATTCTTTTCTTCAACATCCACTGTACCTTTTTTTTCTCACTGTAAACCTGTGTGCACCAGTGGCATTTCTGCCCTGCTTGGGGTAAAATGATTATAAAAAAATGTGTAAATATTTATAGAGACATATCAGTATGTGTGGATGTATGAGCTTACAAAAATGCAAAAGAAAGGTCCCATATATATATATATATATATATATATATATATATATATATTCATATAGATAGGTGTGAGTTTGTAACCAATGGTTTCACGCTCTTGCGATCATCAGACAAACGATTGTCTGATGATCAGATATTGAGCGCTTTCAAATAAGTGCCGCACATGTATAATATATAAATAATATATATATAACAAATTGCATATATACATTGATATTTATAATGATATCCATACACTTTTCACACACACACACACACACATATATATATATATATATATATGTATGTATGTATAGAAGCTATTTACCTTCAAAAACAAAAAGGATATTAACATAGTTAACTGTAGGAACTTCATAATCAGATTCACTCTTTCTTCTTCTATGTACCTTGCCCCTTCATGGTGTCAGCAGTAATGGCTCTCCACAAGTTTCTGTACTTCATAACTCTTAATAAATTTCACCTTTCCTAAACACTGTTCTGTCATCCATTTACTCAAGCTCACTAGGTAAAAAAAATCACTGTTATCAAATGTGTTTTTGTACAAAAAAATCTTATAAAATATACTTAGCAAATTCATCAATGCAAATAAAATGGACACTTATACTTATCAACAGAAAGAAATACTTGAAATTTCGAGGATGATTTCTATTATGAAAAAAGTGGGTTTGGAAAATTTGATACTCACAAGGCATATTAAAGACTAAAGGGATAGTCAAAAGCAAAAAATAATTTACCTTGTGAGCTTGAGTAAATGGAAGGTACAACAAAGTTTAGAACAGATAACAACAAGACAAAATTTATTAAGTAACAGAAAAGTGTGGAGAGTCGTGATCGCTGATACCTTGAAAGGACAGCACATAGAATACAGTCACATTATACTACTTATGAATATTTAAAGGTTGTTACGTCCTTAATGGATTATAATATCGTACAAATTCCAAATTAGAAATTTATTTGGAGTTTTTGAGATGCATTTATTATATAAAGTGCAAATATTATATCTGATAATAATTTCAGACTCTCTGACCCTGATGAGCAGTTTGCCATGACACTCTGAAGTTCAAAAGCTAAGTCAATTAATTTGTTGACTATTATCACTCTAGTGCTTTATTGAGCACATTTATGACAAAAACACTGTTCATCTGAGAAGATATTAAATTCTTATTTTACCTATTTTGATATGCATTATATGTATATTCTTCTTCATGTGCCATGTCTCTTCAGGACGTGGGCAATCATAGACTTTCATTTGTCCCTGTCTCTTGTCACTCTTAATATCTTTCCTCTCGGTATCTCTCCCAAGCCCCACTCTACTATCCATTTGCTCAAGCCTATCAAATATGTCTCATGCTGCTTTCCCCTGTTTCTCTTTTCTTTCTATCTGTCCTGTGAGTATTAGATTCTCCAAGCCCTCTTTCCTCATTATGTGCCCCAAGAATCTCAACTTTCTCTTCCTGGTGTTAAGTATGAGTTTTCTTCTCATTTTCATCCACACCAACACCTTGTAAATTGCTCACATGCTCAGTCTACAGTATCAAATATGTCTCATGCTGCTTTCCCCTGTTTCTCTTTTCTTTCTATCTGTCCTGTGAGTATTAGATTCTCCAAGCCCTCTTTCCTCATTATGTGCCCCAAGAATCTCAACTTTCTCTTCCTGGTGTTAAGTATGAGTTTTCTTCTCATTTTCATCCACACCAACACCTTGTAAATTGCTCACATGCTCAGTCTACGGTATCCTCAGCATTCTTCTGTAGAACCACATTTCTGCAACCTCGAGCTTCTTCTTCATCCTTGAAGAGATCATCCAAATTTGCTGCTACACAGAAGGACAGATATAACATAGCAGTCCAGAACTCTTTTCTTTGTTTCTAATGTAATTTTCCTGTATCTAAGTACTCTGGTTAGCTTTTGAAATGTGTCCTTGGCCACGTTAATGCATCTTTGGATCTCAGTGTGGCACTTTCCATCCTCTGTCAGAACGCTTCCCAGGTATTTAAATTTCTATAGATAATGATGCCAAGTCCATAAACAGAGAGGATTATCAAAAAAATCTATTTAATATAAAATATTAAATAGATAGATCTGTATTGAGAGATCAATGGATATTGTCCAGAGCAACATGATATACATAAAAGAAAATTCAATACATCATCTAAAAGGTTATAAACTATAATTTATTTTGACAGATGAATATACCCATCTCTTCAGACAAGGATTACATTTAGTGTTTACTTTTCACAGAACATTCAAAAAAACTTTTACAAAAACAAGAATCCAAGTAATATGACCCAGTATATATATATATATATATATATATATATATAAAATGGAAAAACACAAACTGGAATTCTCACCCCATTCCTTTCATAGGGTTTGGAACAAACACCACAATCATACAATATGCATCATACAATTACATATTAAAAGACAACCATGAAAAAAAATTAGCAACAGTTAAAAACAAACCTCTTGAAAATGGCTAAAGAAGTGGCCAAAAGTTCTTGGGGCTTTAAATTCAAGGAACAATTTTTGCACTCCTTTATTCACACCAAACAGAAAAATTTAAGAATACTAGAAAAACTCTTTCTTCATCTGTCATATTTAATGAAACATGTTTGAAAGAAAGGTTGCTGCCCAAATATACATTTTTTATAACTGATAAAAATATAGTTTTATGGTAGGATATACTTATGGCTAAAAGTGCTCAATATTAAGGAAAGAGTGGATGTAAATATAAAAAGTGGGGTCAACACTAAATGGCGACAGTTAGTTTCATGTTTGAATGCAATGTTCAGAACATATAAAAACAGTCTATTGACCTGGAAATTAGGTTCAAGCATTAAACAAAATGTTGTGACTCATTTTTGACTCCAGTGTCCACTTATGTATATATATATATATATATATATATATATATATATATATAGTCATTCGCAGACAGATCTGTTTCGTTGTATCACAGCTCATCAGTACAGTTAGACTCCGATTGCTTTTAACCCAGGATTGAAACCTGACCAAATTGGTGTCAGTCGGTGATTCTACCTCTGGGCTATGGGTGCTCGGTAGAAGAAGGCAGACTTTTTAGCGTATGATGTAGTAAGAAATATTTATAAAAAATACAAGCCTTCCCTCAACAAAACAACATGAAAAACCCAAGACACACACAAAGACACACTAAATTCATATGCAATAAAAAAAAAAATTTGTGAATCATGGCAAAAACAACAAAAAGAACTAGATGACCTGTAGGGTAGAACTGAATCAAAATCAATGATAACAATTTTGAGGTATAAAGATGAAATCAAATTTCACAAGTCAGTGTAAAAAATTTTCATGCTCAATGAAACTTGACAAGAGATTTAACATGCGAGTGTGAAAAAAAACCCCAACAAACTCACATGCACATGAACTTTCTGACCTGCTCACCACTTATCTCTGTATATGCACAACACTTTGACCATCAGTAAAATAAACGGATCTCAATGTCACAAGTTTATTCGCCTGAAGAGAATCAACTTTAGTCTCGAAACTCATGTACTGACACAAATACCATTATTGACACTTAATTTATCATACAAAAAGCAAGTAATATTAATAATACTAACAACAATAAATCTACACTTTAAACAAAATGTTTATGGCTTCTCGCACTTTTTACTTCTATACCAATTTCACTCACTGGAACAACCACTATTTCTGTTTTATATATACACAGATTTCTGACCATGTGGTGTGATGGCGAGCAAGATTTTCTTTCTAGATCAACTATGACTGAGTAGCGAGTTCAATCCTCACTAGGTGCCCCATACTTTCAGCTTTGTGCCACATCTAAACTATACTTAGAAAATTATATAGAGACAGAAACAGAGATAGAGAGAACGAGAGAGAAATAACACTAAAGATTAGTCACTTAGTAGATTGATGTCACCTTCAGCATCCTGACATCACAGAGTTTCATAGGCAGTCTTTCTGAGAATTACTCCATACACTCTTCAGTGGATATCAGTAGTTGACTGGATATCATTCTAGATTTTTTTTGTTTTGTATTCACCTTTCATTGATGTGAGTTTTTAATTTTTAAAAAACAAAAGAAATTTTGTGTCTATCATATTTATATTTTTTCTAATGTATAAATATCTGTTCAGAAATGTGTTTGTTATATTTGGATAAACTGGGCAAAATTGACAATTTAATGCTTTCAAAATTGTTTCTTTTTTTTTTTTTTTAAATCATTTCATCCCGAGCAAGGCGGAAACGCCACTGATGTGCAGGGGGTTACATAAATGTAAAAAGATTAATTAGAAAAGAGTGAGGAGTACAAACTAGTTAGAAAGGAACAATAGAAAGCTGAGAAAGCAGGTGCGATGACAGATACATAGGTGGAGAGAAAGGGAAGGTTATACAGGGGAGGGGAGAGAGCCAGTGGTTAGTAGATGAGTATTGACTTTGCATTTAAATTTCTAGAGAAGAATCAATAGAGACCAACTTAACATTTCAGCCATGCTCACCTTAAATCAAAAATCAATTGTTATCCTTCAGATTTTCAATTCCAACCACCTTCTCTTCTATTCATATCAGACAACTCATTCATCATCATGATTTTAACTGTGATCCTCTACCTTCAGTGACTCTCAAGCCCTGTATTAGACACAACTTCATACAGGAAATCTAAACTTATTTAAAAATGAAACTTTGTCTCTGTGTGTGTGTGTGTGTGTGTCCGTTACTTCTAGACTCTGAAACGGCTGAACCAATTTTCTTGAAAATTTACACAGTTGTACTATAAGCGTCTGTGAGTGTTCTTAGCTAGGTTTTGTGTCGAGGTACCCTTGATAAATATCGAAAATCAGTAATCGAAAAAATCGGGTTATAGAAGGAGTGGTCCGATTTTAATCAAATTTGATACACTCATAGACAAAGACATAAGCAACGATATTTAGAAGTTTCAAGGTTGCAGTTCTTACAATAGTGCAGAAAATTTGATATCGATACCAGGAAATCAAAATTTGACTTACATCCATTGATTTGTCTTTCAGTCTACAGTTTCACTTTAACTGGAAACAACTATTGCTTTTTAGTCTTTCCTGATCTCCAGGACCATGGATTAGTTTTAAAGCTTTCATTACGCCGGAGCAACACCGGGCTATACTGCTAGTATTAATATAAAGCAAACATTTTCAATAGCTGCAAATAATTTTGGAAAAGACAGAAAAATTCAAATTTCTTAAGTTCATACAAGAGAAATAAATAAGATGCTTGTAAAATATCCCTTGTACAATATGAAGTGAGTAATGAAAAGTAAACCTCTAAAACAGAATGTTAAACTAGTCACAGGTTCAAACCATAGCAGTGACTAATCATTTCATTGGTTGTTTATATCAATGCAAGGATGTGTATGAAACAGAAATATGTCAAAAAATCATATAAGCATAAATCAGAGAAACTCTCAGCTTTCTAACATCGCAAAATGATAATTTCTATCACTGGCCATAAAACAAGCAGACCAATCAGGATGAGGTTCCCAAGTATCAACTGACCTTTTCTCATGAACTGACCTTAGACTCATAATATCCAGGAAAGAACTTGGAAGACTGAGAAAAAGCTCTCCACCATTATCCCCTCTCCCAAATCCACCATACTACTGATTCAAGAGAAGCTTTTGGAAGTACCAAAAATGATCTGAGTAGAAGGGGTGAAAATGTGACAACATTCTCCATAGACTATTTTTCCTCGAAAAACGGGCATGGGATGAGATGAGCTGAAACAGAGTAGAGCAAATATCACAAGAAACAAAAACAAGAAGAAAAAATGTATTTGCTGAAGGGAAAAAAAAAAAAAACAGAAAGTATGAAACCTTTACCTGACTGATGAGCCATTTAAGAAATGGTGTGGAATGGGTGCCAATAAAGAGAGAAATCATTTGACCACCATGATCATCTACTTACATAAACAATAATGACCGTTGCTTTCTTTTCTTGGACCATTAGCATCCTGTCTGCTGCAGCAAAGGACTGCAGATGCACCAAGAAATTATAACACTAAAAAAAAGTGATTTATCTCCTCCTGACAAAGTAATGTACCACTAGGTGGCAAAAGGGTACAGAATTGATACATTAACTCTTTTCTTCATCGAAACAGGCAGAGAAGACAAAATGAATCTATATTTTTTTTTGTTGTCTCTTTCTAACGGATTCTGAGAAGAATTTTATTCTTTTATTTTTAATCTTCCGTAGAGATTATTCGAGAATGTGATGATAGCTGAAGAAGTTGCAATTTGTCCTGACAGACAACTACACAAATCCTTTGTTTGAGGTCAGCACTCTTTTTGAAGTGAACACCGGTATTTTATTCAATATACAGTATCAATGTTTGCCTTTTCTGTCCACCAATAATTTGATGGAGATGGAAAACTTTTGAATTATCGTAAAGAGTCCACTTACATAGACAGTGGTCCCATTCTTCATGCTTATCATTTATATCTCCACACATCGCAAAGATATAGCAGTTGACCCCTGTTCCTGTAGCTGAAGAAACACCTGATTATCAATAATATAATATTCAATCTTAATGCTTCTTGATCGATATTTCATATCATCAATACACAGCTTCTCTTTGAAGAATTCATTGAAGTAAAGGAATATTTTATTTCTTCTATTTAAAGAATCTATTTCAGTATCATGGATATTTTTCAGTTAAATTTTCTAGCAGATTTCTAACATTGAATACATAAAAATACATGCTTTTGAATCACTTTCTCTATCCACACACACATACTCAGTGTGTGTGTGCATATATATATATATATATATATATATATATATATGTGTGTGTGTGTGTGTGTGTGTGTGTGTGGCGTAGATATAGAAGAATCCAAAGGAGTATCCTGTACATAAAGTGGTAGGATAACTCTCTAGGAGAGCTCTAAGTATATATGTATATCAATACATATAGAGCAAATATATATAAAAATTTAGACAGACACATTATTCCACGATTAAGTGGAGGTATGGGCCTCATTCAGGTGAACCATCTTCAGCTTCCATCTTTATTGTACAGAAGATTTTACATGAATAAGATTCACAAACACCGAAAAGACAAAAACAGAAATAAAAATAAAGATTACTCCCTTCAAAATGAAAATTTAAGAAAAAATCCATCATTACATCAGTTATGCGAATACACATACATACATACATAAACATGTATACATACATATAATCGAAGACCACGCGTAAGAACGGATGTCAACTGAAAGATACTTTACATAAGTCAGTCAGAGTTTTGACACATCAATTTGGAAAGTAAAAAATTAAAAATTAAAAAATTAAAAAAGAGGTTGGGGGTGAGAGAGTTAGCGTTAAAGAAAAAGGGCGTTTTTATCAGCGTAAACAAAAGGGGAAGAAGAAGAAAGAAGAGAGGAATAAATTTAAATTTGAAAGAAAAGATGACATGAGAAAATAAAAATAAAAAATAAATATTATCTATTAACGGTGAAAGAATAAGAAATTAGAGTCTAAAAAAAGTTTTACGAAATTAAAAACATTTAAAAAAAAATAGTTAATCAATCTGTTGTGATTACAATTATCACTGAATAATTAAAATTAGACTAATTATTCAGTCAACAAAACAATTATAATACAATATAAAGTTAATAATGAAAAAATATATATATTGCCAAAAAAAACTTTATAAATAAATAAATAAATTATTTAATTTAAAAAAAATTTAATTATACTATTTAAATTTAATTGTTTAAACTTAAAATAAATTTTACATATTAATAGTGAAAGAATAAGAAATTAGAATCTAAAAAAATTAAGAAAATTGAAAATATTTAATATATTATAGTTAATCAATCCGTTGTAATAGCAATTGTCAGCACCCCACTATATAATCAAAATTATACTCATTATTCAGTCAACGATACAATTATAATACAATACAACATTAATAATGGAGAAAAACATATATACACACACATACCAACACACACGTAAATACGTACACACACATACGCATATATGTACACACATATATATGAACACATACATATACACACATACACCCGTAAAAACAAATATGTATATACACACACATAATATATTTTAAAGGCGAAAAGATTAAAACGTAGTAATTAATAAAATAAAAAATAAATAATAAATAAAAAAACAAAAAATAAATAATATTTATAAATATATATATATATATATATATATATATATATATATAGAGAGAGAGAGAGAGAGATATGTATATTTTTAATTAATAATAATAACATCTATGTATATATAATAAAATATACATAAAAACCAATTTATTAATTACATATTCAAACACAACAAGATAATATCAGAAAGAATATCTAAAAAGGGCCAGATATTAAAAATAAAATAAAAAATAAAATAAAATAAGATAAATAAATAAATAAATACAATATAACTCTATAAAAATAGGGTTTAAACATGAAAGCAATACCTTAGACATATATAAGCTCGTGTATATAAAGTCATCGACATATGTAACAATAGGGTACAAATAAATAATAAATATTCCATAAGTGTCCAACAAAAGATATAGTGGTGTGTCGAAAAGCTTCAGAGGAAAGAATGAGGGGCTAAAAGTTCAACATAATTTAAAGCGGCTCCTATGTCGACATTTAAAAACAAGTTCCTATCTCAGATTCAGCAGATTCATATATATATATATATATATATATATATATATATATATATATATATATACTAGCAGTATAGCCTGGTGTTGCTCGAGTGTAATGAAAGCTTTAAAACTAATCCATGGTCTTGGAGCTCAGACTCTTTGGACGTTGGCACGAAAGATATAGTTGTTTCCAGTTAAAGCGAAACCGTAGACTGAAAGAAAAATGAATGGATGTAAGTCAAATTTTAATTTCCTGGTATCGATATCAAATAAGTATTTTTCGTCGTAAACTGAATTTTGAAGGCTAAATAAGTCCTCTGAGTAAATGGTATCCTGGCTGAGACTAAGAATTACAATTATACCTACTTAGAGCCAAACCTGAAGCAAAAACTAAAATAAAAGAGCTGAAAAAAAATATAGACATACAGGCAGATAAACAGACACACACAAACATCTTGCCTTATATATATATATATATATATTATCGATTTTCTGCACTATTGTAAGAACTGCAACCTTGAAACTTCTGAATATCCTGTCTTATGTCCTTGTCTATGAGTGTATCAAATTTGATTCAAATCGGACAACTCCTTTTATAATCCGATTTTTTCGATTATCGGTTTTTGATATTTATCGGGGGTACCTTGACACAAAACCTAGCTAAGAACACTCGCAGATGCTTATAGTACAACTGTGTAAATTTTCAAGAAAATCGGTTCAGCTGTTTTGGAGTCTATAGGTAATGGAGACACACACACACACACACACACACACAAACACACACATACATACATACAGACAGACAAACACACACATACATACATACAGACACACACACATACATACAGACACACATACAGACACACACACAGACAAACACACACATACATACATACAGACACACAGACAGACAAACACACACATACATACATACACACACACACAGACACACACATACATACATACAGACACACACACAGACAAAGTTCCATTTATAAACAAGTTTAGATTTAGATTTTTTCTAAACATATACTGTTAAATATAACAGACAATGAATATCTGTTATGTTTAATAATGAGTCGTTTTAAACATCGTATGATGGCTTTAATTTCAAATGAAAATAAAGACAAAAAGAGCCATCTTCAGAGAGGTCACAGGAACATTAACGTAAAGAAATCCACCATTAAAGCTATTAGAAATATTAATATAAATAAAAAAGAACATAATACTTCCTCAAATAATGCTTTAACCTTGGTAGGTAATCTTCCTAGAGATGGCATCTTGATAAAAGCCATGAGTTTCCAGTCTCTTAAACTGGTTGGTGTTAGTAAAGACATATAGCTGGAAAACTCAATTCAATATTTCATGACGGTTCAATTACAGAGCTATCAAGCAAACCCCATCCAACCCATGCTAGCATGGAAATGGTCATTAAATGATGATGACAATGATATCAACATACTATACTGCAATCAAATAAACTCAAGCGACAAACAAGATAAAAAAAGTCTTTTATAAAAACCCATTAGGAGTAAGATATTCTCCACCGATCCTAGTAAAGAAATATAAATAATTACATAGTAAATTTAATACAACCAACTTAATCATCTGCAGTAATTCTTAATAGTCAACTAATGTTTTGCAAAAGACCAAATTGTATGTCAATTAAAACGTTATTTAGGAGATTGTATCATGTATCACTAAGAAAAAAGTAAAGATATATGTTGGTTACATGACAATAACATTATTGGAGAGACTTACACTACACACGTAACATTTAAGCTTAACTGTGCAACTTTTTTAGGAATACTTCTATCGACATTCACAATTTGGAGGAATATTAATTGACAAAAAAAGTATACTCCACCATAAAAAAACCAAAATCGAGAAATTCTTGAAGCCCTTTATATAAAAAAACTGCAGCCAACACAGAATAAAATTAATTATAAATACAAAAACAATGTCTATAAAAACAAGATTTTAAAATATCTAAATTGTAATTTTTTAAAATTACAGTTATAACAGTAAAACACATAAATTGTAATTTTAAAAAAATAGAATTTTTCCAAATAAAATTAATTTATCTCCCTTACACTGTGTTAAATTGAAAATTTTGAGTTAACAGAGCATGTTCTATATCAGTCAGTTGAGTGCCATACGTGATACACGCTTGGGCGATCATGTCTCGAAAGAGACATGACTGACTGGGCAGAAGATTATCCTATAGTAGGTTGCCATTGCTTTCTGTGGTAGACTGGTTGCCAATCAAGGCTAAAGAACCCAATCTGTCCTGTTATTTGACCCATAACTGGAAGGAAGAGATGGATTAATACCTTTCCCAAGGGTATTTGCACGTATATGATTGCAATGAATTCAACTGGAATTCAAACTCGGCTCTTCGATTTCTCGTTCCAAGTCGATATCCACTGGACCACAATGCACAAAAATTCATAACAGCCAAAAACATTAACTTTTAGTCTTAGCAATTCACCCTTGAAGATGATTTCGGGTTACATTGAAAATACCTGGGAAAATTTAAAAAATTCAAAAAACCACGCCACCTTCCTTGATATTTTTATTAAGGATATGAAGAAATTAATCTGTGAATATGAGAAGATTAAAGTAAAAAAAAAAAAAAGACATCATCATAGTTTCTGCTAAAGAACACCATTTCGAATCCTGACAGATTATCTCACAAGATTTCTCAAATATTCATGTAAAATAAATAAATGTACTGTTTCATAGAGGAAGTGTGTTGTGGTACAGTGGATATCGGCTCAGAACGAGAAACCGGGGAGCCGAGTTTGAATTCCAGTTGAATCCATTGTATTCACTTACGTGCAAATACCCTTGGGAAAGGTATTAATCCGTCTCTTCCTTCCAGTTATGGGTTAAATAGCAGGACAGATTGGGTTCTATAGCCTTGGTCGGCAACCAATCTACCACAGAAAGCAATGGCAACCTACTGCGGGATAATCTTCTGCCCAGTCAGTCATGTCTCTTTCGAGACATGATCACCCAAGCGTGTATCACGTATGGCACTTAACTGACTGACTGTTTCATAAACACACAGCATCTACTCATATATGAGTATCTATTAAAAATAACGTTTAAACAAATAAGTTATAAAATAAAACAAAGGATAATATGTATATTTATTAATATATACTTTATCGTTCTGTTATATCACATTGAGCACTGTTTTATTTACACCAGATAAGTATTTATATATCAGTGTGTGCTTGCATGTATGTATATATATATATATATTTTTTTTTAATCATTTCACCCCGGGCAAGGTGTAAATGTCACTGATGTGCGGGGGACTACATAACTGAAAGAAAATTAATTAGAGGAGGGAGAAGAGGATTACAAACCAATTAGGAAGAAGTCATAGAAAGATAAAAATGCAGGTGTGATGACAGTTGCAAGGGGGGAGAGAAAGGGAAGGATATATGGGGTGGGGGAATTCATCTATCTTTTTTTTTTTTATTCATCTATCTTTTTTATTCATCTATCTTTTTTTTTTTTTTTTTTTTAATCATTTCACCCCAGGCAAGGCATAAATGCCACTGATGTGCAGGGGGGCTACATAACTGAAAGAAAATTAATTATAAGAGAGAGAAGAGGAGTACAAACCAATTAGAAAGGAGCAATAGAAAGATGAAAATGCAGTTGCAAGACAGGAGAGAAAGGAAAGGATATACGGGGTGGGGGAAGGGCTAGAGTCAAGTGGTTAGTAGATGAGTATTGACATTGCATTTAAATTTCTGGAGGCTGTAGCCGTCAGGAAAGCAAGAATATGGGAGCAAGTTCCACAGGCAGGAAGTGCGAGAGAAGAAGCTGCAGGAGTAGAATTGTCGTCTGCATTTGGCTAACCTAACTGTGAATGGGTGGGACCCAGTTGCCATTCTGGTTGCATGTGAATGGGTGGGACCCAGTTGCCATTCTGGTTGCATGTGAATGGGTGGGACCCAGAACTTATATGAAAAGAAAAAACAAAAATCAGATACCTATTTCTGTAATAATACATGGTACTCAATGTCTTCCTAACTAACTGTTGTGGACCCAGAATAAGTCCGGAAAAAAACTCAAACTCGGGGATTAGGGAAACATATATATTAAATGAAAAACAAATACAAGAGCGTGACACATCAATCTGACTGCCAAGTATTAGACTGGAGTGACTCAACTCAACTCAACTCAACTCCACCCCAAGAGGCATATTCTCCAAGTATTCATAATAATAGGAAAAGTTCATTATAGTCCAAAAAGGGTAGGTACCATAACACTAAGATTGACCAAACATGCTACCTTTTGATATGGCTCAAAAAAACTAAAGTTCAGATCACTGCTCAAGTTTCTCACTGCCATGATCATCAGGTGCCCTTGTCACCAAACATTCTACACACACACACACACACACATACATACGTTAATAAATATTTTTATATGATAGTCTTAAAGTATTTTCAGTTGGAAAATAATATTAAGTATTTGGCCATTTCTTGAAAAAAATATTTCAACAAACCAGCCATTAAGTATTTATCTTCCTTGACAGATTATTCACAGTTACTGAACATTTCAGATTTAAATTCCACATCTTTCATACAAGCAACTCATACAAAAGGTCCAACAAATAAAACATCAATTAACTTTGAATCAAACATAACCTAAACAAGAACAGAAATATGCTTGCAATATGTAACAAAAGCAAAACCTTGATGTCTCAATTCAGTAAGGTTGCCAAGTATTTAAGATTGTGGAGAGAAATGGAAGGGAAGGAAAACAGTGGAATTCTGGGAAAATGTTTTGAGGATGACTTAATTGCTTTGAGTCGCCTTTCATGTTTTTTGCCTTAATCACTGAATCAAGCAAAGGGAAATTTTGCAAGTTTCTCACATGAACCATATTATTTAATAGTCGACCACACCCACCACTTAAGATCTTTTGAGACATGGTTACAAAGAAGAATTTCATGTCCTGATGATGAAGAAAATTCAACTAATATCTGGAGTGTAAATTGACAGTAATTTTCATTCTCAATTATGTTTTGTTTTCAAGATGAAACAGTAGTACCTTCTATGATTAATTAAAAGTACATTAATACTTGAAAGGGAATTCTGCTTCCTTTAGTTTAGCCTTCAAATCATCTAAATGTTTAATTCTGATCTGTATCAAATGATGATAATCCAATAAATATATTCAGAGTAAGTTCATTCCTAATTGGGAGTTAAACAAATCAGATCTTGTATCCAAATATGTATGACAGCTGTTGAGGCATTAATTTAGTATAATTATATCTCCAACATAAAATTTGTGCATGTTAAAAATGTCCATGCAAAATTTAAGTCTTATGCAATGAGCTCTCTACTGAAAAAATCCAAGTAAACCAGAGAAAGGCTGAAGATAGTTTTCTGGCTTCACCATGCAAGAGTGTGCTGTGCAAGAGTTGTCTTCTCTTAGTCCTTTTCTGACCAAGGAAAACTTAAAAGACATCGTTTTGAATTCAGAGTTTTTATTCATGAAGATGAAATGCCTTCACCATGACTCGGGAGCTCTATCTAAAAGATAACAAAAAAAAAATATATATATATATAAATAGCACCTAATGAGCCAGATGAATCTACCTAGGAAAGCTTTCTCTGACAATCCATTTAGGTCAAACCTAGGTAGGTTCGTCTGGCTCATTATCTGCTATTTATTTAGTTTGCTCTACCTTTGTATTGAGCGCTTTCTGTGAGATGATTACTTGTGTCGGGTTTTTTCTTTGGGCTTCTTGCTGATTTCGGTTTGAACACTTTGACTGACTTTCATACCCTAAGCTCTTTCTTTTTTTACAACCATTTTTTCCTTCATCCGATAATTTTCAAGGAAGGTTTTCAAAACGAGTATAATTATAATCTTGTTTATATATATATAGATATAATCATTATCAATTTCCATGCTAGCATGGATTGGACAGTGTTTTCTTGAGAGCTCTTTTCCAGGCCGCCCAATTTTGTGTAAGGTCTGGCTGCAATCTAAACTTCCTTAAATCATCTTTGATAAGCTAGGTTCATTGTAATAGAATCATCATAAAATAATGCAGTGAGTTTTATAGTTGTATACCCTTACTAACATCACCCAGTTTAGGAGATTGGAAATGTAGTGCCTTTATTGAGACAACATCTCTACCAAGGCCAAAGAGTTCAACCTACCCTTTTCTATGCATTGTGGGTGGAGAGGTTTATATTCCAGAGATTTCCTTTGCTTAGAAAAGTTGCTATCCAAAGATAATGACTCTTACCCAGCTAAAGCAGTTTAGCGTCATACTTAGGACACTTCTTACACTATTTGTCCATAGCTGGGACCCTGATAGTTGCTACCACCCCGAGTCAGAGTAGAGCTGAAAACAACAGCAATCAAGAGGTGGTTCCATGCTTCGCAAACCCTCAATCTCTCGATCAGAGGCATTGCTGCTAGATGTAGTTTATTGTCATACCAGGAAAATACATATCAATCAAAACTGCTGCTTTCTCAAGACACAACAAATAACAATTGATTATATGATTCTTCTTTCTCTGGGACTTTAATATAATCAAATATCTACCTTATGCCCAAAATCCGTAGTGGTAAATATTTATTAAAATGTACTGAATGATCCATTAACTGACTTGAAAGTGGGTAACTGAGCAAGATGATGAGTTAAAGAACTCATGAATTAAGAGTATTATGAATCTAAAAACTCTTTTCTTGCAATGGCTTTCACTTGTCATGAATGAAGAAGGATAAATCAGCCACTACTGTTATTTGGTTAGGAATTCTAACACAACTCCTTTGTTACACTTTTACATTTCTGCTTTTGTGGATTGTTATTGCCAACATTGTTGTGCCTGAACACAAACACATAATGATATAATCCATATATAATAAAGATTGTATAATTATATTAGTCCATATATAATTACCTATATAGGATATACTACCACTTCTTTGGTAAGACACCTCACATGTCACTTATCAGAACAAAATGCAATAAAAAACATCTACACACAAGCTATAAGAATCCTTAAAACTTCACAATTACTGAGCATTTTAGTTTTAAATTCCATATCTTTTATCCATGCAACTAATCCAAAAGGTTCAAGAAAAAATATTTCGGATAGAACATATATGTAAAAGAACAATATAAATAGAGGCAAAAGCAAAACTTGTCTTAGCTGAGGTGTATCATCTTCCTACCTGACCTTTAACCTTGGATTGCAACTAGTCTAAGAGAAGGACAACTATGAATTCAAAACCTAAGAATGGCTTTTTACAGATTGCGTAGCACAGTATTTGCACCAGGTTTTTTGCATTCAGTTCCTCTGAAAAGTATGGATAGTTTTGCCTATGTTACTATCAAATTATGTTTCCAATAGTTTGATGGACCCACCTACATTGAATACAATAGAAAAATCCATCATATTATTATTATTATTATTATTATTATTATTATTACTTTTATTAAAAATAAATAATATCTGGCTGGGTATAACCGAGTATACCTATCTACTAAGGCAACCAGCCAATCCCCGTAGCAAGTAAGTGCTCAGGTACATTTGTGTTTGTTCGACATCCACAGAGTCTACCTATGTTTTTTATTGTAACTATGCTGAGCAGTCCTTAGTTACAATTTCTGAGAAAGTGCCTATTATCTGACAATGATCAGCAGTCTGAACAAGATCAGTACACTCACACACTTTGTCATGACGATTTGTGACAATAGTGGTAGCCCAACTATCAACAGCTTCTAAATAGTTATGTCTACCCAATTTAACACACAAGGCTTGGGTCAATCTGAGATATTACTTTCAGGCACCTTTCAAAGATGCAACTCTCTGGGATCACCTCCCCAGGATGGAAACATCAAGAAATCACCTTCCTGACAAATCAGCCATGGTGAGATTTGAACGCAAGCCGGAAAGCGATGTTCTGACCCATTGGCTGGACATATGCCCATGATTACTTGAACACAAAAAAATATTGTTTTGTGGGTATTTTGATAAACTACATGCATCTGTAGGACATATGACTGGGAGGCTTTGATGAGCATGGAACGACCTCTTCATTGCCGTTGCTTCCAACTCCAGCCTAACCTATTAGGGCTCCAGCTATGGGCAAATATTTAACTCCCAAACTGGGCTCAAAACACTATGAAAGTATAAAAATATATTTTATAGTAAAAAATACCAACAATACATTTTCATTAAAAAAAAATTACCTGCCATATATTTTTGTAAAAAAAAAAAAATTACCTGCCATACATATTTGTAAAAAAAAATTTCCTGCCATACATATTTGTAAAAAAAAATTTACCTGCCATACATTTTTGTAAAAAAAAAACATTACCTACCATACATTTTTGGAAAAAAAAATTACCTGTCATATATTTTGGTAAAAAAGAAAATTACCTGCCTTACATTTTTGTAAAGAAAAAAATTACCTGCCATACATTTTTGTAAAAAAAAAAGAAAATTACCTGCCATACATTTTTGTAAAAAAAAATTACCTACCATACATATTTGTAAAAAAAAAAGAAAATCACCTACCATACATTTTTGTAAAAAACAAATTACCTGCCATATATTTTTGTGAAAAAAAAAAAATAATTACCTGCCATACATTTTTGGAAAAAGAAAATTACCTGCCATATATTTTTGTAAAAAAAAAAAATTACCTGCCATATATTTTGGTAAAAAAGAAAATTACCTGCCTTACATTTTTGTAAAAAAAAAATTACCTGCCATATATTTTTGTAAAAAAAAAATAATTACCTGCCATACATTTTTGGAAAAAAAAAAAAATTACCTGCCATATGTTTTTGTAAAAAAAATAATACCTGCCATATATTTTGTAAAAAAGAAAATTACCTTCCATACATTTTTGTAAAAGAAAAATTACCTGCCATACATTTTTGCAAAAAAAAAAAATTACCTGCCATACATTTTTGTAAAAAGAAAAAATTACCTGCCATACATTTGTGTAACAAAAAAAAATTTCCTGCCATACATTTTTGTAAAAAAAAAAATTTCCTGCCATACATTTTTGTAAAAAAAAAAATTACCTGCTATACATTTCTGTAAAAAAAAAAAAAATTACCTGCCATATATTTTTGTAAAAAAAAAATTACCTACCATACATTTTTGTAAAAGAAATTTCTAATGCTTCCAAGAAAATTAAATTTCAACTTTAAATGACTCATAAGGAGTAGATATGTTGCTCAACAAACAAAAGAAATATCTACATGTATATCCAGACAAGCAGATGAGGAGGGTAGTTTATTCACTACCAGTTCCTTTATGTTTTTTGAGCAAAGTACAAAAATGATTTCTGAATGCTGTTTTTTTAAGGTAGATAAGAAGTTGCACTTGTAAAACTGGTGCAACACAGTCTTCTTTTTACATTTTCCTACAATTGGCATTGGATCAGACCAAGCTAGGTTTTAAAAATATGTATATAATATACAAATGTATACACATAAATTATACTGATCAAGAAGGCTAGAGACTAAACAGAGCCCAGAACAAAACAGAATTTTCTTTCCCATGCAAAGCTGTAAAAAAAAAGTTAGTAAAAAAAAAAAATAAAAAAATAATGACCGAGACAAGAATTTGAACTTAGTTCAACAATTTTATTTTCAAGTTATTAGCAACTGCACCAGTTTAACTCTATGATTTTAATAACATGATATAATTAGTAGGAAGTGTTAATTAAATAATTTCATGATATTTTAAAATCAAACCTACATTCCCAGAGGAACCTAAGATGCTAATGACCAACCACACCCATCTCTTTATGCTCTTGAAGTCAAGGTGAAAGTAACTTAGAAATAATGGTGAAATATTTTTAACAGCAAGGTAGCCAAGAACAAACAAATTTTGTGATTGTTACTAAAATTTTATCGTTTGTGAATAGGTTCTCTGTTGGTTTGTTTGTAAAAGTTTTTAAAGAAAATCTTAAACTTTGAAGGAGTTTATAACAAAAGATACAATTTGGTTAAAATTAAATTAGCCACCATCCTGGGTTAAATTCATCTATTTTAAGTATAGTGTTTCTTCAGAATGTTGGCAATCATGGTTCTCTACAGTGTCCTTGTTGATTTAATGTGTAAACTGTGTATTGACACAATCATGATTGATAAAGGTAGTGGGATGGTTTCATGCTGAATTCTCCATGCTTTTGAGTTCAAAACTGTCTATTTCATAGGCTCATTGACAATTGCAGAGAAGCATGAAACAGACTGTCACCTCTGGGTGTTGGCTTCAATGTCAACTTTTATATTTACATGCAGTCTACCTCTGATATTGAGCACTTTAACCCACAAATATAGCACACTTTAAAACTATAGTTTATGATATATATATATGTGTGTGTGTGTGTGTGTGTGTGTGAAAAATATAGTTTTAAAGTGTGTGTGTGTGTGTGTGTGTGTGTGTTATATATATATATATATATATATATATATGAATTAAAAAAGGATTAATTTAATGATGTTGGATGATCATTTCAATATGAAAATCCCCACAGGGGATAACACATCACCTCAGCAACAGAAAAATCCTTTCAGAAACTGGAGAAAAATCAGTCTAATTTTCCTTTTTAAATAGATTAAAAAAGAAAAAGAAAAAGAAAAAAAGAAAAAGATAAAACAAAATAAAATCAAATAAACAAGAAAAGAAAAAATTGACATCGTCTTGGTTCGCAAAAAAAGGAAAGAGAATTGTAACTTAAAATTAACGGACGGCGTGTTGAATTGATGTAAGGTTAAGCAATGCGGATAAAAGGTGGGAGATAAGAGAGATAAAGAAAGGAAGGTGGGGAAAAAGAAAAGAAAAAAAGAAAAAAATTTTTATATATTACAGACGCTGGACATATTCAAAAACTTAACTTCCCAAAAACGTTGAAGTATTAGAAAAAGGCCTTTACTTAAAAAGGCATAATTATTTTTAAAGGGAATAAAAAGATATAGGATTTAAAATAAATTTTTTTTTTTTTATTTAGTTAAAATCAAATGACCTAATTTAAAGACACCGCTAGGTAAAAAAAAAAAAAAATTTCATTTACAATTATACATACATAGAAGTACACACATACATACATACACATACACATACACACAATTCTTCGATTATGAATACAAATATACATACATACACATACACACACACACATACATTCAATTCCATATACACTTATATACGTGTACACACATATACAAAAATTCACACACACACACACAATATATATGTGTACACACACACAATATATATGTGTACACACACACACACACACACAATATATATGTGTACACACACACACACACAATATATATGTGTACACACACACACACACACATATATATATATATACGCATTATACATATGCACACATACATACATATAAAAAAATATAAAAAATTAATGAATATGATAAAAAAGAGCATTTAAATAGCTAAAACGTTTTTACACACATAAATACATATATACACACATATATACAAATATGCACATACACACACAAACATACACATATACATAAAAATTATAAAAAGAAAAATTAAAAATTAAAAATTAAAAAATTAAAAATTAAAAAAATTAAAAAACTTAATATTTAAAAATTTAAATTTAAAAATTTAAAATTTAAATTTTAAAATCCTCCCTATGACGGCACTTATTAATGAATTCCTTCCTAAGATTCAAAAGTAAGTCCTGATGAGGATACTTCAAAATCAGAATCTTCTCCAATAAACATAGACGGCACCTATCACGAAAATTTTTAGGGGTACAAGCTGAGCCTATTAATTTCCAGCTGATTATAGGGTCCTGCCCTTCCTCCTTCATTTTCCAGAATCTACGTGATAGTGCCGCCTGGAATCTTTGGTTAGGGTTCGAAAATGAGTACTTGTGGTTGTAAAGTCTCTGTTTGAAAGGGCCCGCAGACATGCTAATATAAGTCCGGTAATTGTCTTTGTTGTTAGATGGAGAAATATGGGCTTCATAAATTACTTGGGTGGATTTACATTTGCTCTGCACCGGGGAGGTATCCACAGAATTACAATTACATTTATCAACAATTATATATATATATATATATATATATATATATATACACACACATATATAGATACATTTATAAATACATGCATACACACACACACACACACACGCACGCACACGCATACATATTCAAATAATGATAATGGGATATCAGCTCGAAGCGAGTTTGAATTCCAGTCAACTTTATGGCATTTATATATGCACAAATACCTGTGGAAAAGGTAAAAATCGATCTCTTCTTCCTCTAGCTATAAGTTAAATAGCAGGACAGATTGGTTTCTATAGCCTTGGTTGGCAACCAGTCTACCACAGAAAGTAATGGCAACCTACTGTGGCAAAATCTTCTGCCCAGTCAGTCATATCTCTTTTGAGACATGATCATGCAAGTGTATATCACATGTGGCACTTAACTGACTGAATGATAATAGATACTGTTTATGCTGTTTTAAACCGTGCTCAATACAAGAGATAGAACTGTTATCAAAACTTAAACAGACAGACATTTTGAAAATATATATATATATATATATATATATATATATATATATATATATATATATTTTATCCTACGTCTATGACAGGAGTCGAAGTTTCATGCCTTATGCAATCATCGGGTGCATGTTTCAAACTGACAGTTTAACAGGTTTGAATTTAAGTTCACTTGATATTCATGGAAATTAACACCTAAATAATAATACGATACATATGTACACCCTCCTCATATGTACATTTATTAATTCATGTCACTATATATATATGTGTGTGTGTGTGTGTGTGTGTGTGTGTGTATAATACTTTCCCCATAAGCTACAGATACTGCACTCAACCTCAGGAGAATTACTAATACTTTAGATATATAATTTGTCATTTATTACAGGTAATAAACTAAAATGTTTAATGAATTTCCAGAAAATATTCAGTCATTATGAATATCTTAAGATCAAATAGTTGTGCAGACTCCATGTAACTGGACAACCAGTCAGAAAGGACCTTACTATGCATGTGTGAATAGGCACTCTTCTATGAGGTTACTTAGTCAGCACTATTTGTTTTCTCCAGTAAATTAAATGGGTTCAAGTTCTGCTGGAGGACACATTCTCTTTAATAATTTTTCTTGAAAATGTAAGCCCCTTACGCAGGTGGTGGAGTTCCCCACGCGTTTCTGTAATAACCCTAATGGACACGACTCACTACTAGATCTGTACTTTACCTCCACTCCTGACTCTTGCAATGTCAAGAAACTCTGCCCTCTCAGAAACTCTGACCATGCATTACTTTCCGTCAATATCTCCTTCCACCTCCACCCCACCCAAGAACCTCAGACCAGCAGAATATCTTACTGGTACCAAAGAGCTGATTGAGACTCATTCCGCGATTCCCTGAGTGATGTCCCTTGGAATGAAGTATTTAGCCTTCCTGTTGAAGACTGTGCGGCTGAGGTCTCCTCTTGGGTTAAGGCTGTTATTGATGCTTTCATCCCTGCTAGAAAGTTGAAACTTAAATCCCACTCATCCCCCTGGTTCTCCCCTACCTGCTCAGCTGCCATCGCCCACCGAAATGACTTCTTTCGGCTTTACCAAAGTCACACATCAGACCATAACAGGCGCCTTTTTGCCTTGGCTCACAATGAATGCAAGAAGGTTCTTGAAGGAGCTAAGCTGATGTTTGAAGCCAAAATGAAGCAACGCATAGCATCCCGTAAGTTCAGCTCCAAAGACTACTGGAGGCTCTGTAAAAGCATGCTGAATAGCAGTAAGCCCTCAATCCTCCCTCTAATCAACAAATTTGAGGTCCTCACCTCTTCAACTCCGCTGCGAAGAAAGTCGGTTCTCTGTGTAGAGCCAGGAAGTTTTTCCCGTCCGAAACAATCCTGCACATATACAAATCTACAATCCACCCGTGCATTGAATATTGTTGCCATATTTGGTTGGGTACTCCTGCTATCCATTTAGGTATCCTCAACCAAATCCAACGGAGAATCTGTAATGTGATTGATCCCGACTTGGCAGCTAAGATACAGTTGCTTTCTCAATGATGCAGTGTGGATTCCCTGTGTCTCTTCTACAAATACTTTCAGGGCTTCTGCTCCAATGAACTTAGCTCACTGGTACCTCCTATATATGAATTTCCTTGAGCCACAAGATTGGCAACCAGGTCCCACCCTTTTACTATGAAACTAATAAATTTTAAATGCAAACTGTACTCCAGCAGCTTCTTTTCTCACACTTCCCATTTGTGGAATTCCCTTCCGCATACTTTGTTTCCCGAAGCTATAATCTCCCAGAATTTAAATGTCAAGTCAATAGTCATCTCCTGTCTCACTAACTTACATCCTCTCTCTCGTTTTTTCTTCATCCACCCCACTCTCATCAGTATTCTCTTTCTTCTCATACTCTCTTCCTGACACCTCCTGCAACCTCTCATTCCTTCTCATAACATTCCTCCTATGTAACCCCCTGCACAACAATGGCAGTAAAATGCCTTGCTTAGGGCAACACAATTATAAAAAAAAAAAGAAAGCCAGTAGACAACATAAACATACAACTCAAATATGGCTTTGCATTAAAATAATGCAGGAAGTCATAAAAATATTTCAAATTTAAACATGTATATGTATTTGTATGAACACATGTAGATATATAGATTTGACAACATTGATAAGGCTATTTCCTACCACCCATTCGCTCACATATTTGTATTCGGAGATCTTAATGCCCATCACACTGAGTGGCTTAAATACTCTGTTACTGATCTAGCGGGCGTCTACGCCATGAACTTCATTATTTCTCAATCCCTTATGCAAGTGGTGGACTTTCCCACTCGCTTCCCAAGTACTCCCTCCAGACACTCCTCACTACTAGATATATGTTCACTTCTGCCCCTGACGCCTGTCAAGTCTCAAAGCTTTGCCCGCTCAGCAACTCCAACCATGCTGTTGTCTCTCTCAGTATTTCTTTCCACTCTCACTCCCCTCAGGAGCCTCCTACCTATAAGACCTCCTACCGCTACCAAAAAGTTGACTGGGATGCATTTCGCGATTTCCTCTGCGACGTCCCTTGGGGAAAAGTGTTCGATCTCCCAGTTGATGACTGTGCCTCTGAGGTCTTGTCATGGGTGAAAGCTGGCATTGATGCCTTCATACCCACCAGGAAGTATTGCCTAAAACTTCATTCTTCTCCATGGTTCTCTCCTGCCTGTTCGGCCACCATTGCTTACAGTAACCCTTACTTCTGACTATTCAGGAGCCAGTCATCTGATCACAATAGGTGCCTATTCACGTCTGCTCGCAATAAGCGCAAGAGAATCCTGAATGACGCCAAACGGTTGTTCGCTGAGAGAATGTGACAGCGCATAGCTGACCGCAAGTTCAGCTCCAAGGACTACTGGCGGATATGCAAATGGGTGCTTAACAACTACAAATCCTCTATACCTCCTTTAATCCATGAATTTGAGGTTCTCACATCATCTGTGGACAAAGCTGAGTGCTTTGCCCGCAGATTCTCATCCAACTCCACGTTTGACTTATCTGGAGTATGCTCACCCAACTTCCCCGTTAGAACTGAGGCCAAACTGCATGACATACATATTACCCCGATGGTAGTATCCCAAGTAATTTCAAAACTTGACCCCCATAAGGCAAGTGGTGACGACGGAATCCCGTTGATATTCCTTAAGAGGTGTGCCCCTGAACTCTCCCCTGTTCTCTTTAAACTGTTTAACTACTGCCTTTCTGCTTCCTGTTTTTCCTGTTTTCCTGTTCATGCTGGAAGATCTCTTCAGTCGTTCCTATTTTTAAGAATTGTGGTGAACCCTCGGACCTATCCAACTATCGCCCTATCAGTCTTCTACCGATATTCGGGAAAGTGTTCGAGGCCATAATCAATACTAAAATAGTTCAACATCTTACTGCCCACAAACTCTTCTCTGACAGGCAATATGGCTTCCACTTTGCCAGGTCCACTGCCGATATGCTAACAATCGTTACGGAGTACATGCTCCAGACCCTCGATGAGTCAGGCGAGGCTCGTGCAGTTGCTCTGGACATCTTCAATGCTTTTGACAGGATCTGGCACTCTGGCCTCCTTTGCAAGCTACGGGGTTACGGTATTACCGGACGTCTGCTTGACCTAATCCAAACAACAGCAAAATGAAGGTCATTTTGAATGGGCATGCCTCTTCATCCTACAGCACGAATGCCGGTGTCCCCCAGGGCTCTATCCTGGGCCCGACACTCTTCCTTATTTTCATCAACAACCTCCCAAATGAGATCAAGTCCCAAGTAGGCATCTACACAGATGACACCACAATATACTCCCGCACCAGTAAGAAACCTGGCATGGCTGACAGACATAATCTCACTGCTGACCTTGAATGGGATCTACACTCAGTGGTGAATTGGGGCAAGAAGTGGCTTGTCAATTTCAATGCATCCAAGACCAAGCTGTTGTCTGTCAACCATCACAGGCAACCTCTTCTGCCTCCCATAAGCATGGACCAAGCGATTCTCCCTGAGTGCAATACACTGCGCCTCCTTGGGCTTACCCTCTCTTCTGATCTCAAATGGAACCACTACATCGAATCCATAGCTAAATCCACTGCTAAGAAGGTTGGGTCACTGTGTCAATCCAGGATGTTTTTTTCCGCCTGAATACATCCTGCATATATACAAGTCTACCATTCGACCGTACATGGAGTACTGCTGTGATTTATGGTCAGGCACCCCTGCCACTCACCTCGGTGTTCTTGACAGGCTCCAAAAGAGAGTTAGTAACGTGATAGGTGCTGACTTGGCGGCTCGACTACAGCCACTTCCCCACCGACAAAATGTGGCCTCCCTTTGTCTGTTCTATAAGTACTTTCATGGCTTCTGGTCAGACGAACTTAAGTCACTGGTGCCTCCTTAACAGGTGTTTACTCATGCAACCAGAATGGCAACTGGGTCCCACCCATTCACAGTTAGGTTAGCCAAATGCAGACAACAATTCTACTCCTGCAGCTTCTTCTTTCGCACTTCCCGCCTGTGGAACTTGCTCCCATATTCTTGCTTTCCTGACGGCTACAACCTCCAGAAATTTAAATGCAATGTCAATACTCATCTACTAACCACTGGACTCTAGCCCTTCCCCCACCCCGTATATCCTTTCCTTTCTCTCCCGCCTTGCAACTGCATTTTCATCTTTCTATTGCTCCTTTCTAATTGGTTTGTACTCCTCTTCTCTCTCTTATAATTAATTTTCTTTCAGTTATGTAGCCCCCCTGCACATCAGTGGCATTTATGCCTTGCCCGGGGTGAAAAAAAAAAAAAAGATAGATGAATATAAAATATTGCACATTGGGTGCTGCTGCTAATAGTGAGTTTTCAATCTGCACCTGATGATTACATTGTGCATGAAACTCAGATTTGTACTACAGGTGAGGAAAAATGTATGCCTATCATCCCTCACCAATAGCACAATTCAGAGTTTCTTGCACAACACAATCTTCAGGTGCTGAGTATAGACTGACTGTAACGTAATTTAAATTTTAATAAAAATATCCGGTTATGGCAATGTTAACGCAGTCCATATATTATACAGGATTTTTTTTTTTTAAAGAAGTATATTTTGCATTTAAAATAAATTGTGTGTGTGTGTGTGTGTGTCTAAAAAATTAATTTTGATTTAAAGTTGTGAATATTAGTTTTATATTAAGCATAAAGGGAGATTACAAGAGTTTGACTTTTGTTTAACAGCATATCAACCTCTGCGGGTTATTTAATGCCAAAAAGGTGGGGTTTTAAAATATTTTTTTTAATGTTCAATTATAGTGAATATGTTGATTTAGTCAGATTTTGATGAAAAAAAATTTTTTTGTTTCTTTAGAAAAGTCAAAATAACTTCTGTTTTTATACAGGGATTACATTTTTTTTTATTTTAAAAGTATATTTTGCATTTAAAACTGTAATCCCCCGTAGAAAAACAGTTTGTAAATCAGGTTTCACTGATGTATTTTTGTAAAGATTGTTTTTGTTGAGAATCAGATATATTACTGGTATGTATTTTTTCACCCCTCAAAAAAAATGCTGATAATATTTTTCCCTTCAATTTTCTTCCAAAATGTATTTTTTTTTTGTTTTTTTAATCATATCACCCCAAGCAAGGCAGTGACGCCACTGATGAGCAGGGGGCTACGTAAGAGTGAAAAGATTGGAAAAGAGAAAGCCGGAAACCACATCCTAAACAGGAAACAAGGGATGAGCCTCTTCACCTGTTCAATAGACATGGGTGGAGTGTAAACTGGGTGATAATTTAGTCAATCTACTCCAACTGAGAAAGAAAAAAAAAGAGTGAAAAGATTGGAAAAGAGAAAGCCGGAAACCACATCCTAAACAGGAAACAAGGGATGAGCCTCTTCACCTGTTCAATAGACATGGGTGGAGTGTAAACTGGGTGATAATTTAGTCAATCTACTCCAACTGAGAAAGAAAAAAAAGAGTGAAAAGATTGGAAAAGAGAAAGCCGGAAACCACATCCTAAACAGGAAACAAGGGATGAGCCTCTTCACCTGTTCAATAGACAGGGGTGGAGTGTAAACCGAGCGATAATTTAGTCAATCTACTCCAATTGAGAAAAAAAAAAAAAAAAAAAAAAAAAAAGAGTGAAAAGATTAGAAAAGAGAAAGCCGGAAACCACATCCTAATCAGGAAACAAGGGATGAGCCTCTTCACCCGTTCAATAGACATTTGCTGGTAATATTTTCTTCTCCAGAAAAGTATTGCAGGAATTTTTACAATGAAAGTATATTTTTATATTTTCATAGTGTTTTGACTACAGTTTGGTGGGTAACTATTTGCCCATAACTGGGACCCTCATGGTAGACCCAGGATCAAAAGCAATTAAGAAGTGGTTCCATGCTCCTCAAAACCTCCCAATCAGAAGCCTTGCTGCTGGATGCAGTTTGTCATCATGCCCAGGGCCTCGATGAAGTGTATTATCATATACAGGATGGGGAGATTACTAGAGATCTCTTAAAAAAAAAACATGAAAATTAAGAATAAAAAAGAGAAAAGTTATAATTTACATTAAACATCAATCTGGATCAACATATTTCAAGAGATAACTATTTTTATGCCTCCATGTAACCATCAATTAATTTCTAGTTTTTAATAATGTGTTTAGGTGTTTTAATAATTTTTCATCAAGACATAAATTATGTTTGCTATTTTTCCCATTGCTACAATATCCCAAATAATAATGCGCATGCATATGTGTGTATTTACATGCAGAAACATGAATGCATATGTCTGTATAAATAAAGAAGCATAAAAGATGACGAATCTCAGATGTAAGCATTTTCGAAGCACATGTTATTGTTAGAAGGAAAGAGAAATACACAAGGTCAGCAGGTACAGGGTGAGAAAAGTTCAACGCGTTATGCTCATTGAACCTTCACGACTGCGAAATAGAAAAATTACCACAATAGTCCAGTAGCAATTCCGTGTTTGTCCTGTGTACTGAGTAGCTCGACAAGCAAGTCAAGTACCCAGACTCATGAAAAAAAAAAAACCAAAGAGAGACTGTAGACAGAACAAATACAGAATTAGCAGGTAGAAGCAAGAAAGATAAAAAGAATTCAGATCTTGTGTTGAACAGCCGGGACAATTAGACAAAAAGAGCTTATGACAGAGGGCGGTGTTTCATTTTGACTTGGAAGTTGGTGGGAGGAGGTGCCAGGGTTATCTGGGCTTGTCAGTCACAGAGGAAATAAAAATTAGTGCTACATCAAATGGGGACATTAACATTATAAGCTCAGGTTTGTTGCACTTGAAATATGCATGAACATTCACACGCACATATATCATAACCAGCAAGAACACATTTGCATAGAAATCTAAACATTTGCATACAGATAGCAAAATTATGCATATATTTGTATTTCTATAACCATAGTCACACAAAAATATAAACATTCACATATATGGAGCAAAATTATTTGTGCATATATGTGAATCACATACAGACACTTATCTAAAATTCATGTGCAAACACTATATATGTGAAACAAGGCTAACAATAGACATTAATCCTCACCTTGAAACAGTTTAAAATATTAGCCAAAAGCACTCAGGACAATAATCACTCACTATTGATTCTCTGCTTCTCACGGTTCCAATAATGCTCCAGATTATCTATTTTTGCAGGACCAAAACAGATAATAATAGTTAATTGATATATCTTTGATACCTTTAATCTTCTTTCATATCTTTAAAGCATTAAGATTGTTAGAAACCTATTTCTCTTATTAAATTCTTTGATAAATGTCTCAATAAGCTTGCAAAGAAACAAAGAAAAGAGTGCTTTCTACACATTCTACATCCTCAGATAGAGTAATTTCTTCTTTTTTTTTTTAATCGTATCACCCCAAGCAAGGCGGTAACGCCACTGAAGCGCAGGGGGCTACATAATAGTGAAAAGATTGGAAAAGAGAAAGCCAAAAACCACATCCTAAACAGGGAACAAGGGATTCTTCACCTGTTCAATAGACGTGGGTGGAGTGTGAACCGGGCGATAGATTAGTCTATCTACTCCAATTGAAAAAAAATAAATAAATAAATAAAAGAGTGAAAAGATTAGACAAGAGAAAGCCGGGAACCATATCCTAAACAGGAAACAAGGGATGAACCTCTTCACCTGTTCAATAGATGTGGGTGGAGTGTGAACCGGGCGATAGATAGCTCTTGCAACAATATCAAGAAAACTGAATTAATAAACACACAAAAATACTCCTTATCTGTCGTCTGGTATCCTAGTATGCCTATCTACAAGGGCTACTAGGCAATCCCTGTTGCAGACGCCAGGTCAGGCACATTTAAGCTTGTTCAACACCCACAGACGTGCATTATTTGGTAGGATCAACAGTCTGAACAAGACCAGTACATTCAGATTCTCAGTTATGATTACTTGACAGTGTGACACAACCATTGATGGCTACAAAATAGTTCAAACCGTCATTGTGTTTTCAGCCAAAGAGCTTGAAACAACCCATGTTATTGTTTTTTACCAGGCATAGCATATACTGGGATCACCTCCCTAGGTAAAGACATCAAGAAGTCACCTTCCTGATAAATCAACCCTGTTGAGATTCAAAATTTAAACTCTGGACTCATAGTCAAAATGTGAATGGTCTAACCACTCAGACACATGCTCTTATATATATGTATGAAATGAATTGTTTGAACATTAATTTTTTTTTTTTCGATACTCATATTTAAGTAGATATTCTGCTTTTAATTAAACAGTATTATATATTTATATCTACTGGCCTGATTATTTACGATAAATTCTTATTACGAAAATGTGTGTCATTCGGCAAGATTTGAACCTGCAACCCCTACCTACATAGGGGAAGCTACCATTTGATCTGTTTTTAATTTTCAAATTGTCAGTTGTTTATAACCAAGTTTCATTCAAATTCATTAATTTCTGTAATATATATCTGAAATATCATAAATAAAATGGTTTGTTCAGAGATGAAGGTCTAATAATTCTAAAAAATTTTAAGAGCAGAAAATAGAATATATAAGGAAACAATAGAAATTTTTAACAAATTAGGATTTTAAATATACATAGACTCTAACCTAAAAATAGTAAATTTTCCAGTCATAATACTTAACTTAAATAACTACACATACAAAAACCACATAGAAAAGAAAATAATAATCCAACATACATAAACAAAAATTCAAATCACCTACATAATGTATTTAAACATATACTAATATCTATTAAAGGGATTTCAACTAATTGTAATAATGGAAAAATATTCAATTTATGAATCAGCATTAAAAAAAGTGTGACTACTCAAATAAATTAGAGTACTAAGTAAAAATTATAGCATAAAAACAAAAGAAAAAAAATTATAATTTGGATTAACCTACCTGATAAAAATATAGAAACAAAAATATGAAAAATATTCTTTAACTAATTAAAAAATACTTGCCTAAAAATGCTAACCTATAATTATTAACAAAAATACAATCAAAATCAGTTATAGCTGTATGAATAATATGAAGAAAATATAAATAAACATAATAAAAAAATATTAAACAAAAATAAAAGTAATTATAATAACACAAATCCATAAATTTGTAATGATATTTGTTATTGTAGAAACAAAAACAACTGTCCACTTAATAGTCAATGCTTAATTAATGATATATAAGCAACAGTATCAAAATATATTAACACACAAGCAAAAAAAAATATACGTAGGAGCCACTGAAACAACTTTTAATGAAAGATTTAAAAATCATAAAATGTAATTTAAAACAGACAAATAAGCAAATAATACATTATCAAAATATATATGGAGTCAAAAAGAAAATTATATATCTACTAAAATTAAGTGGAAAATTGTAAAAATGTACTTCCATATAAAATTAATAATAAGTATTGTAAACTCTTTAGAAGAAAATTTATCAATATTAAATTTTAATAATCAAGTCAAAGTAAATTAAGTCAGAAAAATGAGGTTATGAGTTGATGCCAATATTTTCACAATTATTCACTTTGTGATTTAAATACAAATATAACATAATACAACATGAAAAAATTGGAAGAAATTTTATAACTGAGAAAACATTATGTTCATGACTGAACAAGGAAGCAAATGGGAACTCATGAACATGCACATGCCAATAATAAAATCAAAAAGAAAGCAAACCTTAAAATGCAAAAACAAAAAAGCAGAATTCATTTATTAAAAAAACTGGAAATATATTAATAATAAATGCAACCTTGAAGAGGGGATGTAACCAAGAATCTTTGAAGTCAGGAAGTATTTTTCTATTTTTTAAAATAATAATAATAATAATAATTATATATAAAGAGAGATAAAGAGAGAGAGAAAAAGAAACAGAGAGAGAATTATGAGTGTAAACAGATGAGTGTGTGTGTATATATATATATATATATATATATATATATATATATATAACATTGTCTATTGAACAGGTGAAGAGGCTCATCCCTTGTTCCCTGTTTAGGATGTGATTTCCGGATTTCTCTTTTCCAATCTTTTTACTCTATTTTTCTTTTCCAATTGGAGTAGATAGACTAAACTATCGCCCGGTACACACTCCACCCACGTCTATTGAACAGGTAAAGAGGCTTATCCCTTGTTCCCTGTTTAGGATGTGGTTTCCGGTTTTCTCTTTTCCAATCTTCTTACTCTTACGTAGCCCCCTGCGCATCAGTGGCGTTACCGCCTTGCTTGGGGTGATATGATTAAAAAAAAAAAATTGCCTAACCAGATACTTTTTATTAAAATTTAAATTATGTAACTGTCAGCCTCGACCCATCAACACCTGAAGATTGCATTATACATGAAACTCTGAATCATGCTACCTGTGTGGGAAAAATGTATATTTATTAATGTATACTTAATAGCTTTAATAGCTCTGTTATATTACATCAAGAACTATTTTATAAACATCAACACTCAATATACAACATATATATATATATATATATATATATATAAATTTTCTCCTCCTCTTCATTTGCTCAAACTCTTTTGGTATTAGTATATTTGGAAATGACCTCTATTGGATTTCCGTACATGTGCCTGAAGAAACCTAACAGTTGAAAACATGGGTAGCTTAGTCATTCAGTCAGTTGGTCAAGTGCCTTACGTAATACATGCTTAGGCAATCATGTATTGAAAGAGACATGACTGACTAGGCAGAAGATGATCCTGCAGTAGGTTACCATTACTTTCTGTGGTAGACTGGTTGCCAGCCATAACTGGAAGAAAGAGATAAATTCCCAAGGGTATTTGCATATAAGTGAATGCAATGAATTCATCTGGAATTCAAACTAAGCAACCCAATTTCTCATTCTAAGCCGATATCCACTGCACCACAATACACATCCAGGGTAGCTTAGTGCATATCCCGAAATCTGTAAGTTTATTTCTGCTCAACTTTTTCCTGATAGTATTGAGCAATTTTATTGTTTAACGCCTTTGAAGACAGTTATTCACTTCCTTCCATCCATATATCATTGTCTTATAAAACAAAGATGATGTTTCAACAAAACAATCGTTGACCTGTGTTATTTTTAAGGCAAGTAGTCTGTGTAATTAAAGATTACTCAAGATAAAAATATAGAGCATTAATCGTAAACAAATAAAATTAAATCTTCAACTTATCTATGACTACTTGAAGTTACATGGATATAGCATCCATTTGTCAATAGATTTGACATTAAAATTACATTTATTTGCATAAAACATATTTATCTTTCTTTCTCTCCTATATATATATATATATATATATACTGACAGTATAGCCGTGTTGCTCGGGTGTAATGAAAGCTTTAAAACTAATCCATGGTCCTGGAGCTCACATTCTTTGGATGTTGGCATGAAAGACTAAAAAGCAATAGTTGTTTCCAGTTAAAGTGAAACCGTACAACTGTGTAAATTTGCAAGAAAATTGATTCAGCCGTTTTGGAGTCTATAGGTAATGGACACACAAAGTTCCATTTATAAATAAGTTTATATTTATATATATATATATATATATATATATATATATATCACAGAAGTATGAGCATTTTCATATACACACAAATACATACATATATATGTATGAAATGAGATGAGATGAGAAGAAATATAGATCACAATCTGACAAAACAAAAAGAACAAATAAGAAACGTTTATCAATCTAACATGTTTCGCTTTTATCAAAGCTTCATCAGAGGAGATAAGAAGAAATTTTCATATTTTTTGTGTTATTTGATTTTCATTAGTTGATCAGGTTTCACATGCATTTGACTTGTTAAAACAACGTTAATATAATTTATGGCATCCTGAATTCAAGGACTTTTCAAAACTCCTAGAAATCAATGGATTCCAAGCCAAACTGAAAAACTGTAAATATTGCTTTATGTATGTAAATGTACGAGAAATTTAGTTTATCTATGTGCAACTCAGATGTTACTGTATCTTTGTAAGTGTGTTCGTGTATGTCTAGTAGACATTATGGATGATGGCTGTCCACATGTTGATTTGGGGATGTTTTTATGTATACACTGGTTATGGTAGATTAACGTGTCAGATTCTTTAAGAATGGATCTAATAAAGGTCGGTGGTGCAATTTAGTGTTTATGACATGTTTATATTTAGTAATATATTTATCAGGAGTCCCTCGAAATACTTTCGACATAAAGAATTAATGTTTTTTTTTTTTAATTAAGGTTGTATTTGTAAATGCCAAATTACAGCCAGTTTTGTTCCATGTATAAGAGAGCTAGAAGTCCTGCCAGGATTCGTCATTGGCAGCCACAATCTCAACAATATAAGATACACAGATGACACAGTGCTGATAACAGACACAGAGAGGAGAAGACAAAAGCTCTTACAGAAGGTAGTAAGGGAAAGTGAGCAGAAAGGACTAAACATAAACTTCAAGAAAATTGAATCCATGGTCATCAGCAAAAAGAGGACCCTAAAATGCTGACTACGAGTCAAAGATACTAAAATCAAACAGGTGCAGAAATTTAAATACCTGGGTAGTGTTCTGAGGGTGGATGAAAGATTTGGCACTGAGATCTGAAGACACACTGACATGTCTAAGGACTCATTTCAAATGCTAGCCAGAATATTGAAAAACAGGAAGATTTTGTTAAAAACAAAGAAAATAATACTTAAACTGTTTATGTGATATCTGTCTTTCTATATGGCAGTGAATGCTGGACAATCTCTTCAAGGAGGAAGAAGAGACTTGAAGCAGCTGAAATGTGGTTCGACAAAAAGATGCTGACAATACCATAGACCAAGCATGTGAGACATGACAAGGTTTTGGAGTTGAATTCATTGCATTAACTTACGTGCAAATACCCTTGGGAAAGGTATTAATCCGTCTCTTCCTTCCAGTTATGGGTTAAATAACAGGACAGATTGGGTTCTACAGCCTTGGCAGGCAACCAGTCTACTGCAGAAAAAAATGGCAACCTACTGCGGGATAATCTTCTGCCCAGTCAGTCATGTCTCTTTCGAGACATGATCGCCCAAGCGTGCTTCACGTATGGCACTTAACTGACTGACAAACAAAAAGAAAACTTATACTTAGCATCAGGAAGATACACCTGAGGTTTTTATTGCTATATGTTGTCAGTTCTTCAATATGACAGTGAATGCTGGACAATACCATCAAAGATGAAAGAAAAATTTGAAGCAACTGAAATGTGGTTCTATAGAAGGATGCTACAAATATCATGGATCGAGCATGTGAGCAATGATGAGGTCTTAGAAATGATGGAAACAAAAAGGAAATTAATACTGAGCATCAGGAAGAGATAGCTAAAGTTCCTGGGACATGCAATGAGCTTGGAGAACCTGATATTAACAGGCCAGATAGAGGGAAAAAGAGACAGGGGAAAGCAACGGATAACATATTTGAAGGACCTAAGCAGGTGGATGATAGAACGAGAGTTGCATGGTGCAACAGGAGAAGGTGGGCTAAGAGCCACCAGGGATAGGGAGACGTGGAAAGCCATGATTGCCTACGTCCTGAAGAGACATGGCACATAGAATAAGAATGTGAAAAGAGTATTTGGAGAACCTGATACTCACAGTACAGATAGAGGGGAAAAAGTGACAGGGGAAGGCAGCATGAGACATATTTGATGGGCTTAAGTGAATGGATGGTGGAGTGGGGTCTGCAGGGGATACCAAAAAAACAAGTATTGAGAACGAGAAGGGAAAAGAGCAAATGAAAGTCCATGATCACCTATGTCCTGTAAGAATTCGGCACATGAAGAAGATCACAAGTGAGTTTAATGGGTTGTTACAACATAAATCACTTTTAGGCTAATAGATACCAGCTTTGACATCCGGAGAAGTCTCCCCAATATAAGTGTTATCACATTACAAGCATTTTTTTTTATAAATAACAGCATCTGAAATAGTGTTGAATTTATTTCTCTTTTAATTATACCTCAATTTGTATTGGACATTGTGGTAAAAACCTTCATATTAGAGATAATTTACTTCAAAATTTTGTAGCATTAGAGGGTAAGATTATGAGTTTTGTCTTATTGATGTTTTCAACTTCTATTTTATTCAAACAATTGGGGTAGATGGTTGTTACCTCTCAGGAGTCTATCAACCCTTTAACAGATCTTGTTTTATTATGCTGTTTTTTACCCTCCTTACCAAACAGGTTTGGTTGCCAACCACTAAGATTTTGAACTTAGAGTTGTCTCTTAAATTATAGGACCCACTCTATTCTGGTATTCACTGATAGCTTGGGGTATAGTACGGATTAATATCTTTTCCAGAAGTATTTGCAGGTAAGTAACTAAAATTTAAACCTGGCTTTCTGATCTTCAGTTAAAGTCATTATCCAACGTGCTTTCTGAAAAAATACAAACAAAAAAGGAAATACCAGCAAATAAAATTAAATTTTCAATAAAATCTTTTCAAACTCTGAGTTTTGCAGACATGGTATTTTTTTTTTATAATCATATCGCCCCAAGCAAGTTATTTTACTGCCACTGTTTTGCAAGGGGTTACATAGAAGAAAGTTATGAGAAAGAGTGACAGGTTATAGGGAATGTCAGGAAGTGGGTAAGAGAAGGGTGAGAATATTGATATGAGTGGAGTGGACGGAGAAAATAGCATGCGAGAAAGGATGCAGGTTAGTGAGATAGGAGATGACTATTGACTTTACATTTAAATTTTTAGAGATTGTAGCTGTCAGGAAAGCAAGTAAATGAAAGGGAATTCTACAGGTGGGAAGTGTGAGAAAAGAAACTGATAGAGTAGAATTTGCTATCAGGTAGTTTTATAATAAACTGAATTTATTTCCAAGAATCATATATTTCTTAAAACATCTAACTAAAATTTTCCAGAAAAGAGTAATTTTTTGTCAACTTATTTTAAATTAGTTTTATCTTAAAGACATTATTTTATGGTGCAATCTAATTTGAAAGTGTATGGTTGTGCAGATTAGATAAATTGTAAGAATATGTGGAAAAAATGTTAAATAAATTATAAATATACTAAATGGTTCTAACTATTCACATTTCATTTGAAAATATATAAAAAAAAGTAAAGAGAGTGACCTGTACAAACAAACTGATATGATTGTATAAACACACACACACACACACGTGTATATATATATATATATATTCTATTAAATATAAGAGACAATGAATGTCTATTATGTTTAATCATGAGCCGTTCTAAACGTCGTATTTTTGCTTTAATTTCAGTTGAAAATAAAGACAAAAATTCTCCAACATTTGGATAATTATTTATTGGTTTTCTTCTAAGCTTTCGGCTCACATGAGCCATCTTCAGAGAGGTAGTTTAAACTGAAATATTATAAAATCCACCATCACCGACGATTTTATTTTGTGTTGACATAAAACTCCGCTTGGCAACGGCAATAGTTACCAAAAATAATAAACGCAGTTCTTAAGTTTGCGATGCGGTTTTATGACGTCACACCGCGGGATAGCGCGAAATGACAACAAAACCATCTAGTCAAATGCAATGTAATATGTTATTTCCTGTTTTAAAGTTGATTTTATTGAGTGTTGGTTGTTTTGATTTGATGTACATGGCCTCCAATATCTGCAAGTTCCTCTTACTGTGTGTATGAGTAAGGATCACCGTATTGTTGACCAAAATCTGTCTGATATTAATATTATGACAGATTTTGGTCAACAATACGGTGATCCTTATTCCCTCAATTAAAAACTTTATTTTCTATTTTTCAGCATTTGTTAGATCATTCCCATTACATATGTTTCAACATATATTATGGAAAAAAGACAAAAATATTTTTATTAGATTTTTGAGGCTTTAAACTAATATTAATTTTAATCTGTGTAATAAATTCAGCCTGCAGATTTTAGAATAAATCTAATAACTAACTAAAAATTTAACCAAAGCTTTGTTTTGACATCCAAATTAAACACTCACAATTCAACAAAAATTTTTCAAAGCAAATTTGAGTTATTAAGATCTACGTGATAATAACTTCAGAAAGATTGTATATCAAACCATCTTAAGAAGTTTAAATTGAATTCAGAGTTGTTTTTCTCATACACTAGCTGCCAACCAATGCTTGTGGATATAGTTTGCCTTGTTATATTTCACTCAAGTTCAAGTTTAAGTTTAAACCTAAGTGGATTGTCTAAGTGATGTCATGTGTAAAATAGTTTGCAGAGCAAAGCACTAGAAAATAATTTATTAAAAATTGGATAATGCAGTAAAATATAAATCAACAGAACTTGTCTGTTAAATTTAATAAAACTTGTTTAAACAAGTTCTTGTTGGCTACACACACAATGTTTATATATATATATACTAGCAGTATAGCCTGGCATTGCTCAGGTGTAATGAAAGCTTTAAAACTAATCCATGGTCCTGGAGCTCAGACTCAGCCTAAAGAATATTTGTGTGAAGTTGGGTAAGAATCAGATAAAAATTGTGGATTTGTATAAAGGACATACAGACAGATAAACAGACACACACATAAATATCTTGACTTTTTTACATAAATAATATCAATTTTCTGCATTATTATAAGAACTGCAACCTTGAAACTTCTGAATATCGTTTCTTATGTCTTTGTCTGTGAGGGTATCAAATTTAATTAAAATCGGACCACTTCTTCTATAACCTGATGTTTTTGATTATCGATTTTCAATATTTATCATGAGTACCTTGACACAAAACCTAGCTAAGAACACTCACAGACGCTTATAGTACAACTGTGTAAATTTTCAAGAAAATCGGTTCAGCCGTTTTAGAGTCTATAGGTAACAAACACAGACACACACAGATACATACACACACACAGACAAAGTTCCATCTATAAATAAGTTTAGATGTGGGGGGGGGGTATCTACATATATAGGGAAAATGAAACCTATAATAACAGGAGGGATAATCAAAAAGTTTCATCTAATTATTATGAAATATTAAACAGATAAAAATAGAGAGTTCAATGAATATTATCTTCTTCTTCTGTGTGCCATGTCCCTTCAGGTCGTAGGCAATCATGGATTTCCACATCTCCCCATAATTTGTCGCTCTTAATACCTCTTCTGGTATCCCACTCAAACCTCACTCCACCATTCCTCTGCTCAAGTCCATCAAGTATGTCATGCATTGCTTTTTCTTTCTTCGCCCAGTAAGCATCAGATTTTCCAAGCATTCCTTTCTCATTCTTCTTCTTCTTCTATGTGCCCTGTCCCTTCAGCATGTAGGCCATCATGGCTTTCCACGTCTCCCTATCCCTGGTGGCTTTTCACATGCCTTCTCCTGTTACACCATGCAACCCTCGTTCCATCATCCACCTGATTAGGTCCTTCAAATATGTTATCTGCTGCTTTCCCCTGTCATATTTCCCTCTATCTGGCCTGTTAGTATCAGGTTCTCCAAGCCCCCTTCCTCATTGCATGTCCCAGGAATTTCAGCTGTCTCTTCTTGATGCTCAGTATTAATTTCCTTTTTGTTTCCATCATTTCCAAAACCTCATCATTGCTCGCATGCTTGATCCATGATATTCATAGCATCCTTCTGTAGAACCACATTTCAGTTGCTTCAAGTTTTTCCTTTATCTTTGATGATATTGTCCAGCATTCACTGCCATATTGAAGAACCGACATTACATAGCAATTCAGTCCTCTCTTCTTTGTTTCTAGCAAAATTGTCCTTCGAGCAATATCAAATGAGAAGAAATCAAATTATCTAAGGTGTGTTAAGTGAAGCCCACCACTACAATAAGAATTGTTCCTCCATTGTTGGTTGTGGAGCTCATGGTCAATCTATCTCTTTACCTCCCTACTACCAAGCAGAAGAGAAGTTTGAAGAAAATGAGGCTTTGTTAGGGCTAATAGGAACGAATACCAGTGGATGGATGGGATTGTGGGAACCTATTGTAAAGAGATTCCTAAAATGTCACTAGAAAAGATGCCTGCATTATTAAAGTCAGTTCATAAGATTTATCTTGGACAGTTGAAGTTAGAGTTAGATAGGATTGATACACCGAATTCGGGCTGGAAGGAGAATTTGGTTGATATAATAACCTGGCCAACCGTTGTGGGAATTATACTAATGATAGTCATGGCCTTGCTAGTTTGATATTAGTTTAAAAAGCATACGGTTTTATCGACCGGAAAGAATGAACTGGCAAGGGAGTGCATGAGTAAGGGAGAGATTCCAGTTAGTGCGCTTTATCAAGATTGGTCCGACCAGAGTGCATTTGGAACTCTAACTAATATTAAAGAAGAGTCCACGAAGGCGAGACACAATCGGAAGGACAGATTTACAAGATAAATCTATTTTTTTTAATATATCTTTTTTTTTTAATATATCTTTTTTTTTTAAGAGACTGAAATAATTGATAAGGAGTGTTGTAAGCTCCAAATAAAAAAATAAAAGTGGAGAACACTCGAGCTAGTGAACTATGTGAAAAGGATCTCTTGTATGAGATCGCCAAAACAGTGAACTTTAACCAGAATTTGCATGAACATATGCATTGTAAAGACAATGAAAATGTAAATGGGCATAATGATCCTAAGAAGAACTGAGGACCCTACGAATGCTGAAAGAGAGAAAGTTTAAGTTTATTTTGTTGTTTCTGTATTTTATTTTTATTATTTTATTTTGTTGATGTAGAAGCTCATGTCTCATTTACTAGTAAATGACAGATGGGTAGGGGAGGAATGTGACAGAGAGAGAGTCAAACACATACACACATGAAAAGGTTAAAAATTCCTAGCACCTGAAGAAGGCCGAAACGACCAAAACGTCATGTTATTCGTTTCTTTCTTTTTAATTTCTATTAAGAATTTTTCTAAACAAAATTTCTACTTCTAGTGTGGCAATATTAAACTGAACATTGAAATAAAACAGCGTAATTGTTTACCGGTAGCAAAATTTGATTTAAACAAAAGTTAGGCTGTAATATTTGGGTCATCCAAAAACAATGGCGGTAAATAAAATAATAATTTTTGATAAAGAGGATTTTGGAGTAGATTGATCTTGTTTACTAAAGGTGAAATCTGAGTTGAGTGCCATTTAATTTGGGTCATTAAAGAACGGTGGAAATGAACGAAAATAAATTTTTACAAGTAAAATCGAAATAGCGCTTAAGAAGAAAAAGGACTTTTGAAGGTCACATGATTTTTGGCTGTAGCAACAACCACTCGTGGTCACTTGTGTTAGGCACATGAATGGCCTGGCTTGTGACCTTCTGTTTCCTATATAAGCATGTCGTAATGCTGAAGTTGAGATAGTCAGACGATGATCGTGAAAGCGCATGGGTGTATGTGAGATCGGGATTCCCCTACCTCACTGAAGTTAAAGTGCGGATGAGTTAGGAACAAGAACTTAGAGAAATATTACTGTTGCAGCAGTCGCATTGAAAAACCACTGTGTATATGAAACGTAACGTTCATCACTAGCACGACCACAGTCAGAATTGTGTCAACCATTCTGCACTTTTGCAAGACACATGGTACCAGCGTTTTATTTGAGAAGAATTGACTCCATCAAAAGAGTCTGGAGAACATTGTTGAAAAGAGTTATATCTATCAACTGAGACAATTTAATAACAACTGAACCATACACACACTCTCTCTCTGTCTAGACTCCAGTGTGTGAGTTGTTATGCTAAAATACTTTTACTTCTTGTAACCTTTTTCTTCTTCTATTCTTTTCTTGTATATAAAAGACATTAACAGCGCAACCATCAAACAGTTGTTTGTTCGGCTTTCTACGGACATTATTTTTTTTCTTTCTATTTCTTTTTGCTGTATTCTAAATGTTTAACACCAGCTCCACCAGCTGTGTCTACATCTTTAGTTGGCTGTGAACAAACAGCACGTCTGCTTTCTGGATCTAATAATTTAAACCAGTGAGCTGGTTGACTGACATGCCAATGCTCAGAGACCAACAAACAATCCCTTGAGTTCCGAATAGATACCTCAACCCAAAGAGGAAGACGTCAAAGGTTGAGGGGTCAGAGTGGAAGAGCTATGTCTGGTGCACATTGAATGGAATTAGCCCGTATTGTGGAAGTGCTAGATATACGGGTCTCGTGACCAGGATAACTCCCGAGGGACAAAAGGGTTAAATATATGATGCCTTGATGCCCAGTATTTGACTCAAGGGGCTAGAGTGTTAGATTTCTCACCGAAGGGATGTGGCTTCCTTCTGTCTTTTCTACAAATATTTTCACAGCTTCTGCTCTGATGAGCTTCTTAGTGTACTGACACCATGAATTTACTCATGCTTCGAGATTGGCATCAAGGTTCCACCATTTTACCATCAAAGTAGTCAAATATAACTACCACTTCTACTCTAACAGTTTCCTTTATGGCACTTTCTGCCTGTGGAACTCTCTCCCATATACTTGCTTCTCTGATAGCTACAATCTCCAAAAGTTTAAATACAACAACAACTGTTATATGAGAGTCATTCAATAAATAAGGTGAATTTTTCTGTAAAAAAAACTTCTAATACAGACAGAAGCTTACTTTTTTTAAATTTTTTTCCTTTACTTCTTTTTCAAAGGAATTTAATTTTTACTGCAGATTGAAAAAAAAAAAACTTTCAGTATTTTAGAGATTAACAAAGATGGCCGACCAAGAAGCATGCTCCAGGATTGAACAGAGGTCAGTTATCAAATATTTGGTTGCTGATGGGTGCAAACCAGTTGAAATTCATAGAAGAATGTCAACTGTGTATGGTGCCACATTTTTCAGGCAAAAAAATGTCTACAAGTGGGCTAAATTGTTTAAAGAAGGACGGGGCAGTGTTAAGGATGAAGACAACCCTGGAAGACCTACAGAAGTGAGGTCTCCTGAGGTGATCAAATCAGTCAATAACCTCATTCAGTCTGACAGAAGGGTGACAGTGGATGACATTGCAAGATCAAGAAAGACATAAAAAACAAACGCAGGAATCATCAGTCACATAGAGTTGCCTTGCATCAAGACAATGCAAGGCCTCACACAGTAGTCCAAACGGTGCAGGCCATCAACAAGCTGGGATGGGAACTGCTCCCTCATCCCCCTTACAGCCCAGACCTTGCCCCTTCAGACTTTCACCTGTTTGGTCCCTTGAAAGCGTTCATGAGAGGCACGAAGTTTGAAAGTGACGATGAAGTCAAAAGTGCTGTGAGCAATTAGCTGAGACATCAGTCCAAAGATTTTTACACTGAGGGAATATGGAAGCATGTGCACAGATGGGAAAAGTGTGTGACACTGCAGGGAGACTATGTTGAAAAAAAAAAAGTAAGCTTCTATCTGTATTAGAAGCCCTGATACCGGAAAATTCACCTTATTTATTGAATGACCCTCATACCTACCTTCTTAAAGCCCATTCACTTCTTATCCTTTCTTACATATCTCCTGTACCCTGTTTTTTCTCTCACTGTAACCCCCTGAGCACCAGTAGTGGTCCTGCCTTGCTTGGGGTGAAATGATTATAAGAAAGTAAGTAAGAAAGAATTAAAATTTCTAGGACATATGACGAGGAAAAAGACTTAGAGAATAAGACATTTATAGAATATCTTTCTTTCAGCAAATAAGAGAGAATAATATCCCTCGTCAAGTTAAGAGGTAGCTGGTAGAATCGCAGTTTTTTTGTTGTGTACGTGCATTTAGCTTTCTCATTATATGGAAATATTAACATTCAGCATTCATTAACTGAGCAGCTACTTCTGCTTTTGTTTAATTTTACAAAATCTTACTCTTAAAATACGTTTCTCAAATCCAATAGCTTTTATCACTCTTCCCAATATTGATGTGACTTCCTTCCAAACATTTTATTTGATGTAGTATGGAATGTTAACATCTTGATTATGTCAATATTTTCTTTTTAAGTTACATACGCGTCGTGGAGTAGTTTTTGCACAGAAAGTTATAATCATGCTATGTCGGTTGCTAATCGACTTAACGCACCAAAATGTGAGAAACTTGGTAATCTTACACTGTTAGCTGACTCCTTAGTATACAGCTAACTACCGAATAATATCAACTGCCTTAGTCCAACTGTGTCCAAACTGGAACTAATTAATTGTTCTACTGAACTCTAATAGAACTCAAAAAAACTCTCTAGAACTTCTTAGAACTCCTAAGAAATTCCCAAGAACTTCTGCCATTAACTTCCTGTTAACTCTTATTAATATAGAAGGGAAAGTCCATTATCTGAGTTATAGGTGTGTTTCACCATAACAATATGATATCCATTTTAGCTGTTGTGGCTGTTGGAACTCCTCAATTGATGTGGTTTTTGTTATATGGTAAAGTTCTTTGTTTGTGATTCTATAGCACCAGTCTACAAGGTTCAAAGAAATGAGGTTTACACAAAGATCAATAAGTTTTCACACAAAACCGTTTTTAATTATTGATCTTAAAAAGGGGTTATATATATTTTTAACCAAGTTTGACACAATGCCTGACATTCATATGACAATCTCAATCCAATGACGGTATTTAAGAATAGGACTAATTTTCAGGTCAATGATTTGACTTAGTAGCAGTTTGTGGTATTGGGCAAAACTATCTAGAGTGCAGCTGTTATATTCCCTTGCCTTAAACTACCTAAAGAAGGCTGAAGATAATATTGGCTGCAATAATCCAATGAGGTTATTTAAGAATAGGACTCTAGTTTTCAGGTTAATGTCTTGGTTTTGTACCAATTTGTGGTGTTAAGTGAAACTACCTAAGCATTCTATTTTATGTTCATTTTCCTTTTCTCTTATACTAAATTTATTCTAACTGATCTATACACTGAGGTATCTGAAGTGTTTAGCATTTAATAAATTCTACATCTTGAATATTTATGATGGATTCATGGTGGGTATCATCCTTGCTTTTCATCTAATTCTAGGTCCTAGTTTTTGGAAAGGTATGGGTGCAGCTCTAAAACTCTTAATGATCAGAGATTGTCAAATCTCTTCTGATCTAGCAGAAATTACCAAGTGGGGAAAAAACTGGCAGGTTACACTCAGTGTTTGGAAATGAAACTAGTTTCATTCCATTGTTGCCAACTGGATCACACATTACCACCAGTACTGAATAACTGATGTACCCTCAGAGATGTACAGTGCCTTGAAAGACTGTTTGGCCTTAAAACTCACACTTGACCTCAAATGAAACTTGTACATACAATCAATAGTTAAAGATGCAGATATAATGGTCAGCTTCCTATACCGCTCCAGTAAGTACCTGACTCCTCATGCAAATTCTTTACTTCTACAAGAGCCAGATCAGACCAAAAATGGAGTAATGTTGTCATATTTAGGTAGGAGCTGAGCTCACTCGACAACCCTGATCGAGTCCAAAAGTAGCTGAAAATCCTTGTCGGTAACAAATAATTTCCCACCCCCCATTTCACAGGTGGAATGTGACAAGCCTCTCATTGCTCTATCACTACTTCCACGGAAAGTGCTCAAACAAACTACATTCAATGGTTCTACCAGTTTTAACTTTCATGCAAGGACCTTCCATGCCATTTAAATTGTATCAAACTACCCACATTCCCTCTGCATTTTCTCGGTAAGAAGTAAGTTCCACTCAACCAGCTTCTTCCTGTACAGCACTGCTCTGGGAAACAGGCTCCCAAGAGGATGTTTCCTTGATTACTACAATCTTAATCAATTCAAGTACAGAATTGACCATTATCTTTCCCTCCTATCCTTACAAACAGCCTCTTAATGAAACACTCTACTTCAAGTGGCCCCCCCCCCCCCAGGCCTTATACAGAGTGAACCTTACTGCAATAAAAAAATAAAAACTGCAAATGGCATTTTTCAATTATTTTAATTCAAAGGAGTCAAGTGAAAGAAAAAAATTATAATTAAAAGACATAAATGATTAATAATAATAGTACTGGAGAATAATAATAATGGAAAATAATAATAATAATAATAATAATAATAATAATAATAATGGAAAATAATTATTTTAAAAATTCATTAATTTTAATGTCCTGAAGGCCATCAAAAATTATGTCAGATCCTGAAGGAAATAGATCAAGTAATTTAAAAAACAAAGTTTTATTCATTATCTACTGAAATGTCTTCGATTAATTTTATTTTTTACAGCTGGTTGGTTTGCAATTACATAAAATATATTTCCGAGAAAATTTTCCACGTGTCATTTAATGGCCTTATTTTAACTGAGAATTAATGAGGATTTGTTTTATAGGGTATTCTTCGGTATTCTTGAACAAAAACAAGACATAAACCAAATAATTTTTTTAAAATTTTAGTTTCTGTTTTTAAGAAAAGGTGTCAATTTCATTGAGAATTTTTTATCATATACTTTGATATATAGTTGAATATTACCAATTTTTTCATTCTGAGAAGGAAGAGTCTTAGCTTCCATTTACTTTAAATAACTGGACCAACTATATTTGTATATATAGTCTGGCTACTCATTTTTCATGTACACCTGTCTGCTAGAATAGCTAGATAATCCCGTTTGCAGACACCTAATCAAGACCTATCACTTGTAAATTTATGTTAGCACAACTATCAACAGCTTTTGAACAGTTCTAACAACCCGATATCATGCATAAGATTTAGGTAAAACCATGATATGATTTTGAAGCATTTTATATTGGTGCCATACACTTGGATCATCTCCCCAAGTCACTACTCTGACAAATTTAACTAATACTCCAACTCAAGCCTCAGTTTGGTAAGCAAATGCTCTCACCACTGAGCCACACACCAATATATATATATATAATTATCTACAAGTATAGGGTAGGTATGGATGGTATTTTGTATCCCCCAAAAAAATATTCTTAAAAAAAATGCTCAACACAAAGTCGAGCAAATAATATTTAAAATTTATAACATATGTATGTTATAATATCACAAAAAATAGCTACTTTTGGAGAGATATTATGATATCAGCCATACATGATACACGCTTGGCCGATCATGTCTCGAAAGAGACATGACTGACCGGGCAGAAGATTATCCCACAGTAGGTTGCCATGGCTTTCTGTGGTAGACTGGTTGCCGACCAAGGCTATAGAACCCAATCTGTCCTGCTATTTAACCCATAACTGGAAGGAGGAGACAGATTAATACCTTTCCCAAGGGTATTTGTGCATAAGTGAATGCAACGGATTCAACTGGAATTCAAACTCAGCTCCCCGGTTTCTCGTTCCGAGCTGATATCCACTGTACCACAAACTTATGTCATAAATTTTAAATTAATAAATATATATATATATATATATATATATATATATGTGTGTGTGTGTGTGTGTGTGTGTGTGTGTGTGTGTGTGTGAACCTGATGATTACATAGTGCATGAAACTCAGAGTTGTGCTCTAGACATAGGGTTATATATATATATATTAGATAGAAAGATAGATAGATACAGACTCACACATCTCTTTTTGTCACAACAGTTGATTGTTATAATAAAAATGAAAAATAATCATCCATGCTTAGAATATTGCTGTCACTTATGGTTCAGTGCCCTTGCTATTTAACTTGAGCTCTTTGATAATCTCCAAAAGACCTATCAGCAATATTATTGTCCCTGATCTAGCAGCTCAGCTTTGGTCACTTACTTACAACCATAATGTTGCCTCTCTATGTCTTTTTTATAAATACTTTGATGGTAATTGTTTGAATGAGCTCTTTGTTATGGTTCCTAGACTTAATAAATTTAAGTGCAGTACTAGATTGGCAGATAGGTCTCATCAGTTTAGAGTTGAATTGGCTAGGTGTAAGTTCTATGCTAAGTTTCCTTTCTCACACTTGTGAAATGCCTTTCTGGCTTTCCAGCCAAGTTCAATCTGAAAAAATTTAAATGCAATGTCAATCTCTATCTACTGTCCTCCTGATTACTCTTTTCTCTTTCTGCTCATTATTAATATTTCACCCTTGCATATTAGTGGCTTTACAGTATTGCTTGGGGTGATACTGATTTTTAAAAAATTATAAAAGTTATACTAACATTACTTAATAATAAATCAAATAATAACTACTAAATAATCAAAAATTAATTTAAAAGGTAACATAACATGAACATAGGCAGCATTAGCAAATTTTAGTGCTAGTAACTGTTACAGAAAATCATACTAAAAGTTGACATTATGTGTATTTGCCAGATATCTTCATTGTAATAGTTTGGGGTTGTCAAAGAAGGGCAAAAGTCATATCACCTATAAAACCAGGAGCAACTGCATACATTAGCATGCAAGAAACAGTCATGGTCAGACATGTATATACTGGGATAGATAGATAGATAGATAGATAGATATGAACAGACTGAGATAGATAGACAGACAGACAGACAGATAGATAGATAGATAGATAGATAGATATGAACAGACTGAGATATAGATAGATAGATAGATAGATAGATAGATAGATAGATAGATAGATAGATAGATAGATATGAACAGACTGAGATAGATAGATAGATAGATAGATATGAACAGACTGAGATAGATAGATAGATAGATAGATAGATAGATAGATAGATATGAACAGACTGAGATAGATAGACAGAGACAGACAGAGATAGATAGATAGATATGAACAGACTGAGATAGATAGACAGAGACAGACAGAGATAGATAGATAGATAGATAGATAGATAGATAGATAGATATGAACAGACTTAGATAGATAGATAGATATGAACAGACTTAGATAGATAGATAGATAGATAGATAGATAGATAGATAGATAGATAAAAGTGGACACTGAAGTCAACACTTTGTGATCAAATAGAATCACTAGCCTTGAGTGGCAATTTTTCCAAGACAGAGGTGGCCAACCTCTTTTTCACCATGTCTTATTTTTTTCAGAATTAATTCAGATGCACCACACAAAGTTTAACCACATTTGAATTCCTTAAAATATGGACATATTTGGCCGTTAGACATAAATTATATATATATATATATATAGATAGATATATATCTATATATATGCAGTTGTATAGGAAGAGAATTCAAATAAATTGAAGATGAATTTCTTTGATGACACTTCTGAATTTGCATTAATAATTTTAATTAGTTGTTTCTGAAAGTACTACTAATAATATATTAACACAATTAGTCATTTTAAACCCAAATAATTTCATATACAGGCAAGATAAACATAAATTACTTTTATGAAACTTTTGATTTTGCTTTATTTGCACCAAACCCGTAATATTGGGAGTTAAATGACTAACAGAAAACAAAAGACTATTCTTAAAATTTGAATTAGACAGTCAAGACCTCAATTTGTTCTTGATCAATTTCATGGATGAAAATGATTGTTCGCATCTCTGTGTTGTTCCAAAATGACAAGCATAACTTTGGGCAAAATTTCTCAGTTCTGAAAAATGTTTACATGGTCACGACTGCCAAAAAATTAAGCATTTCAGATGTACTTGGAAGTGAGAAAAGTTCATCAAATTTCATTTTCAGTATTGAATTTGATTTTAAATCAAAAAGTTTTATCTGTATATTACAAGGCATCTTCAGAATGTTTTGTTCAGTAACTAAAAATGGATTTATAAATGCAAGCATGCAGTCTTCTTCTTCAGTGAAATCACTAAAATGACAAAGACCTCTTGTAGCAATATGATTTTTGAAGTATATTATGTAAAGAATACACTGAAAAAGTACATAATCTTCAACACCTTCACTATGTTCTTTTAAATGTTGAAATTGGCTCAAATCCTTGTTTTCTAACTGAGAGATAATTGTAACTTCTTTTGAATGCACTGATATCATTCACTAAGCTAGAAAACAATTTGTACTTGACCTGCAGTTTCAAATGAAAATCACTGAAATGGCTGGTAACATCAACTAAAAATGCTAAATCAAACATCCATTTCTTATCACACAAAAAGACCTTTTCCTCTGATAACTCATCTTTCTCTTCTAGAAAATCATGTACTATATTTTTAAGTTTCCCAAATTTTCTGAGAACTTCTCTAAAAAGCCAATACACATTGCAATGAAGGACAAGATCCCCAAATTCCATATTCAACAGTTCACAATATTCTCTAAATTCTCTTCCATTTAGGTCTTTGGTACGATGCTAAACTGCATCCGGCAGCAAGGCCTCTGATTTGGAGGTTGTGAGAAGAATGAAACCACCTCTTAATTGCTGTTGTTCCCAAATCCACCCTGATCCAGAGTTGTAGCACCTGTTAGAGTCCCAGTTATAGGCAAATAGTTAACCTCCAAACTGGGGTCAAAACACGAAGAAAGTATAAAAATAGACTTTTATAGAAATATATATATATATAAAAATAGACTTTTAAAAAACAAATACATTTTTGAAGGAAAAAATTATTACCATAATACATTTTTGAAAGAAAGAAATTATTACCAGCAATACATTTCTGAATATGAAACTAGAAGACATCTTCAGTTTTCTAAAATAAAAAAGAAATAAAAACAATTTTCATCAAAATTGACTAAATCAAACTTCTCACTATAACCGAACATTTTAAAAAAAAATCCGTTAAAACCGCCACCTTTTTGGCATTAAATAACCCACAATGGTTGATGTCGTTAAACAGAACGCAAACTCTCTTCTATTTAATTCTATGTTTTAATGCTCTAACTTTATTCAAAATTTTTCCACACAAACACTCTTGATGAATAAGGCAATGATATTTCAGAAGAGGACAAACTAAAAATCCTTTCAAGGCTACAGTTCCAGCAATTCTAGTAATCATTGATGGTGCTTCATCAGTACAGACACTTGTGAGTTTACTTAAATCTAATTGCTAATTTTCGAGACATATCTTTACTTTCTCAAATATGTCTAACCCTCTGTTTTTTCCATAAAGTGACTCAAGGCCAATAAATTCTTCACAGATGTTAGAATTATTATCAATTCATCTTATAAAATGCTTAACTGGGATAGATCCCATATATCAGCAGGTTCATCCAAGGCTAATGAAAAAAAAAAGAGCATGCATGAACACGGCCCTTGAAACTCACAATGAATAAGAATTCAATTACCCACAGATCCTTAAATTGATGCTTACTATCACTTTCTGCTTCTTGTTTATTTAAATATATAATTGCTAATATCATAAAAATATTTTTCTATTTCTATATTGTTTTGAATTAAAGCTATTCATTATAAAACAAATTATTTACTCTGAGGCATAGTGCACCACTTGTAATCACACAATGTACCACATGGGCTGCAAGTTGGCTACTCCTGATCTAAGAGAAAGACTACTTAGAATATCACATTTTTAAACAAGTTTGCTGTTTACTTTGAATTCTAAACAAGAAACATCTCAACTGTTTGTCCCCAAAAGGCAGATAATACAGAAAAAGAAACAGTGGAGAGGCATGATAACCTACATCCTGAAGGGATAGTCCATTCAAAAAACTAGCTTACTCTGTGACTGAAAAGAATATTTTGCTATTTGGATGCACTTTTGAATTTCTATGTCACACTTTCTGACATCTGTTCAAACTGTTCAAAATTGTATTTCCACACCTGCCTGACTTTGACATCTCTGATCTATAACTCACACCTTGGGGCTGTTCCTTTTCCTACAAAACATGCATTTCTATTCTTGCAATTAATTTTCAGTCCTTTCTTCTTGCTCTCTTAAATACTTTGTTTAATAGCACTTTTGGTTTTTCTTTATCTGGACAGCAGATAATGTTATGGTCATGTGTGCTAAGAAATCCTAAAAGGTTCTATAAACCTTTGAGAACTGTCATATTATACAGGTTAAATAATACACATGTTTGTCACAGTCCTTTTTTTATTTTGAGAGACTCACTTGTTCTTTATTTGCATCAAAGCCATTTGTTTCCAATGCAGATCACAAATTATCCATAAGACAAACAATTCAAGAGATTCCGTTGCATTTTATCAAATATTTTTCTGTAACTACGAAACATGGTTATAGGCACGGTGATTAATAGTAAAACGTATGGAAATATACTTTTTTCTTACAAATAGAATAGTGAAATTCTCTCTCTCTCTTTTTTTTTCTACCCATATATTCTTTCCTTCTTTTCTATAACCTGGACATAGCTTACTTGGTCAACTGATGTCATGCAAAAGCCAACCAATCACTAACACTCTGATCAAAATCAAAGCAGAAATGTGTAAGCATGAAGAAAATATAAAAGAACAGTGGACATGTGCATAGTTCTCTTCTTTGTTTGACTTGTTTTTTAGTTGTCCACACTTGCACATACATGCATGTGTGAGTTTGTTTTAGCTGTCAGAGATTCAACCAACACCAACTAGTCAAAGGAAGATGTGCTACATTCATGAAAAGAATTTACAAAAAACCAAGAATTAATTTAAGAGACAATCCACACACTCAAATACCGGAACAAATTATAATATAGCGCATGCAAACAACAACTAGCAACTACATTACACCAGAAACATATATGGAAACAAATATGTTATATTCACACAAATATACATATATATGAAAAAAAAAACTCCATAATACATCAATGATGATGAACATTCACATATAACAAAATATATAACCTTATGTGGAGTTATAACAAAAAATAAAATGACAGTATAGGTTATACAAACCTGGCCTTGATTCATTTATTATCACAAACTTTATTATCTATTTATTATCTAAGCTATACCAGTCACCCCAACATTTCAACCAAATCATATAAGTCTGTTTACATATGTAACTTGAAGAAAAATTAATGAAATGATCAAGATGTTGAGATTCTACACTAATTCAAATAAAAGTTTAGGATAGAAATACTCATCAAAATGAGAAAGGGTGATAACAGCTACTGACCACGTGTTGTGGACACAGAATAAATCTGGAAGAAAACTTGAACTCAGGAATTAGTGAAACATATATATTAAACAAAAATCAAATACAAGAGTGTTCCACATCAGTTTGACTGCCAACTATTAGACCGAGTGTACTCAAACCAACTCAACTCCACCCCAAGAGGCATATTCTCCCATTATTCATAATAATAGGAAAAGTTAATTTTAGTCCGAAAAAGGTGTGTCCCATAACACCATAAGAAATCTATTTTTCGAAAAAAATTGTTTTAATAGAAAGATTTTTTAAATTTCAACTGACAGGAGTTGCTAAGGAAATAGCTTATATTACCATCACCATTCTGACCAAGAAAATAGCAGTTCTCATGCCAGCGTCTAAAATAAAATTACACTGTTCTTCCACTAATTCTGATCTAATTCTTCCCAAGCTCTATTGAGTTGGATCTTACTTATTATTTTTGCTATATAGTTTATCATGCTGAACATTCATTTAATTTTGTTATCATTAACACTAGGTTTCATTGAACATTTTAGATCCTGTGGCACTTTGCCAGAATTGCATGTTTCATTTATCACCTTAGCAACCTTATTTATACTGAAATTATTTAAAGCTGCTCGCATTACCATTAAATTTAGTCCTGCTGCTTTTTCTCCTTCATCTTGGCCATTGCTGTCTATAATACTAATTTTATAAACACAGGTCCCTACAGAAATGTATGCATTGTAGGTGGCAGTCACAATCTTAACAATATAAAATATGCAGATAACACAGTGCTGATAGTAGACATGGAAAAGAAAAATACAAGACCTCCTACAGAAGGTAGCAAGGGAAAGCAAGAAGAAAGGACTAAACATAAACTACACGAAAATGCATGGTCATCAGTAAAAAAAACGAACCCCAAAATGCCAATTACAGGTTGGGGATGCTAAAGTCAAGCAGGTGTAGAAATTTAAGTCCATGGGAAGTTGTTATGAAAAAAGATAATAAGTGCAACACTGAGATCCAAGGACACATTTCAAAAGCTAAGCAGGATATTGACAGACAAGAAGATTTTATTTGAAACAAAAAAAAGAGTGCTTGACTGTTATGTGATATCTGTTTTTCTATATGGCCATGAATGCTGGACAATCTCTTTAAGGATGGAAGAGAGACTTGAAGCAACAGAAATCTGGTTCTACAGAAAGATTCTGAAGATATCTGTTTGGCCATTGTCATGGCTCCAGATTTGGAGGGGCTGAATTCATCTGTGGCCTAAAGGAATATGGCAACCTTCATCTATATCCTCATGGGATGGCAGGAGTTTTATGTTCCAGTGGAACATGGCAGTAGGTAGATTCTGCCTAGATCAAAAGGCCTGGGCAGAAGGTAAACAACCTCCTTTCTGAAAGAAATGTGACTAGCGTTTGGAGCACTATCAGGAGTGACATCATGAGCAGTTGTCATGAGACCACATGACTTTATCTTGACCAAAGGGAGATAAATGCCTTTCATATCTACATTACTATAGTTATCACTCATATTTTCGGATAATGTTGTGTATTGTTGTCTGTATGTAAAAAAAAAATCGACGCAATTTTTTTTAATTCTTTTAAAAATATTGGTGTTTCATGGTTTGTACCAAACGTTTTGTTTATGATTAGTAAAAAGGTTATCACCTAATGAGGTTAAAGTAATAGAGAAAATTGAAATATTTGAAACTTCATAAATTATTATAATTAAAATTTAAAAAATATGAAAATAATTCTTGTAAAACGTCATTGTTGATAAAAAAATATTTTATGAAGACATTAATACATATAATTTATAAAAGCAATTAAAAGCTTTTATAATTAAATAATATCATAGTTTTATTGTATTTTTGGATTTTATGATTCAGAGACGATTTTAAGCAATCGTTTAAAAAAAATTGATGATTTATATTCCCTGAGGAATCTAGCTTTCAAGTGATATAAATATAAAGAGGGGAAAAAAATTAAATTTCTGGAAATTTCATTAAGTAAGGGTGGATAGTAACATGTAATAAAAACAAAATTTCTACCATAATTTCTAAAATAATTTATATGTGACAGTTTCATTAAGATCTGACAATTATTTGATTTTTGCAAGAATTTTCAAATCAGTATGTTTTTACTGCAAACTTTCCTATAATCATTTTTGGCACTAGAATGTGCTAGAAAAGATTGTTAAAATTATTAAAATAATGAAAGAATGCTTTGATCTTTCCTCTTAATAATGACAAACATTTTGACAATAAAAGTTTGTTTTTATCAAGTTTGAGGCTTTTTCATCATGCAATGCTTTTCTTTCAGTTAATCCTTATATATATATATATATATATATATATATATGTATGTATATATTATTCTATAATATAAAATAAAAAATGACTTTATTGATAATACAACATAAGCACCTCTTTTTTTAAAAAAAAGTCATGAACAGAAAGTGTTACATAATGTCTTTCTTGAATTCCAGTAAAAACTATTGCCTGGTTCATACTCCACCCACGTCTATTGAACAGGTTAAGAGGCTCATCCCTTGTTTCCTGGTTAGGATGTGGTGTCTGGCTTTCTCTTATCCAGCTTTGTCTTTTTCAATCTTTTTACTCTTACGTAGCCCCCTGCACATCAGTGCCGTTATCGCCTTGCTTGGGGTGATATGATTAAAAAAAAAAAAAAAAACAACAGAATATCTGATTAGTACTGAGAACAAGTTGCCAGTACACTGCTTTTTATTTTATTTTGTACTAGATTTCATTGACTATTTTTCATGATTTAAAGCTGAATTCACCTCTACATGTGACAAAAGATTTAAGTGCAGAAATAAAATTCTTCAATTATTTAAGTGGAAAAGATCATTGATACAACTGCAAAAACTGCTTACATACTGACCTCAATTTTTTATGGTATGAGTAAACAAGTACATTATATATATATATATATATATATATATATATATATATATATATATAATGACAAGATCATTTACCAGGAAATGTCAATATAAGACAGTTACTTCTTCAAGAGTGCCTTCATGTCTGGATGAAATAATTACCAGAAGAACTACAAGACAACCAAATGTCTCCTATTAGTAGCTCTAACAAAGCGAAGACGCAAAATATTTTGTGCTCTACATAACAGTGTGGCTGTCATTTAAAGTTATGGAGAATATGGAGAATGGGGTGTGATGGGTTCTGCGGAGAAGGTCTAGGGAACATAGCTGTTCATCTAATAACCCAACTGGGTGATTACTGACCATAAATAGATGCCATTCTTAAAAGTCATTTATCTTTAACTGACCATGCCTCAAATAGATCACCAATGACGGAGCAGTAATTTGTTTACTAATGAAAAACTTGGAATCAATTCTTGATGAATATTCTAGCAGAATTCTTCTTGACAGAATGGAAAGGTACACTGACAGGCCCTGCCCCCTCACATACATAGTCACAATATAGTTATTAAATTTTCCCTGTTCTCATTTTAGCTTATTTCACTTCTGTTAGTGCGACTCAGAACTTTTGACAAGAGAAAACATGCACAGTCCAGTGCTTCATGCAATTTGAGTCAATATGAATACTGGCTTAGTGGTAAGCAAGACAATTGAAAAAAGTGAGGTCTCCTATTTTGGCTGAAATGGACTTGTTATTAAGTTGTTCATAATGTAATTTCTTAATTTAAAATCAACTTTTATTACTGAATTAATGGATATAATGTGTTTAAATCAGTAAAAATAGAAATCCTGAACATCTACACATTTCTGATATTAGGTTACAAGATTATTTATGCCTTTGCGATGAAACTCTAATGGTTTGGATGCCAAAAAAACTTTGAATGCAATTTCTATATCTTCTTTACAACAATATGTTTTGGCTTAAAAAAATGTAAAAAAGAGATCAGTGGAATATGGTGGATGGAAAAAAGTCTCATTTCCCAAGTCTGTGAACTCTTCCTGGAATGATGACATCAAATCCATAACTGCATCTACTGCAAGGAAGGCTGGGTCACTGTGAAGAAATATAACATCCCTGATAGGCTGTTTGGCCTTAAGATGGGCAGTACGCTTATTAATACCATTTCTGAAGCATATTCTGATGTGGAAAGAATTTTATTTATGGCCGTTCTGTTAGCAACGATGAAGGATCAAGTTACATATTCATGAGTGTCTGTGGTGGTAGTGCCAGTGGGCAGGCTGTTTTTTTTGTTAAATCTACTGATAATCATAATTTATTATGCTTATTTCGTTCATTGCTATGGTAAGATCTCATTTTTTTTCTTGGTTCTTCTGTTTTTATGTCGTTTTGAGCCATTCTTGCAGTGTTGCCATTTTTGGCCCAGTAGTTACGTCGAGTTCACCATCCCAAGCTGTCGGATAACCATTTTCTATCTGCGACATTATCAAGTCCGGTTTGCATAATATAGATCCAATTATTGAGTAATCGTCCTGTGTATGTACGTTTGTTAGCAGTTTCCTCAATAAACTTGGATTTTTTCAAATGTGTGTGTATGTATCCCCTTGTTTTAGCTTTATGGCCTTATCCATTTCTTGCTAGTTGTGTCGGTCAATCATGGGTATGTTTTTCTGTGTATTTGCTCCTAGGGGGAGCATGTCTGTGATTCAGTTTTCTAGAATATTCAGTCGATGTATAGGGCACCAGTACGAGTATTTATATTTTGGTAACTCTGCGTCAGTTCCTCTCGTCGGTAGTATCTCAGCGAACTTCTTGTTTGGTATTCCCATTATCCCTTGTAGATTGCGATAGCCGATGTAATTCCCTCTGACTCCATATAATTCCAAGTAAGACAGTGGATTGTGAACGAACACTTCCTCCTTGTTTTTCGTCATCCATTCCCCAGCAATGATGTTGTCTATTTTGCATCCCTGCTTTGTGATTCTGCAAGACATCGCGTACCTTATTGTTGCTTCCCGTTTTGGTGGTGTTACCCATGTCGTTAGAAAGGATCATGGACGAAAGTGTTGGAGATGCTTGAATAACTCATCCCTAATTTTGAAAAGGAATTTTTTCTTATCAGAATCCATTTTGCACATTTATAAGTCTACCATTCATCTGCTATATCTGGTCGAGTGCTCTGGAAGTAAATTTCGACAGTGATGCTCTGGTTAGATCCAAAAAAAGCTGTAATGCATAACACCAATGGCGAACCACCAGATAGTCACCACAATTTTCTCATGGTGCAATTTTGGTTTTAGAGAGTTTGTGTCCTTCATCAAGATCAAGGCATTGAGCTGATCATTTATGATTATCACAAAGGAACCATTTCTAATCAGAAATCAATATTCAATCAAGAAACAGATGCTTCAAATTTGTCAGACGCAGCATCAAACTCACTTCAAAATGTCAAAATCTTTGACTTTCACTTAGTTCATGTGGAGTTTCTTCACTTTGCTAATTTTCTGTAAATGGTCCAATATCCTTGAGGACATCATCGTATGAATTTTGAGGACTTATACACCATTTTTTACCAGAGCTCATATTACAATTTTGATGTTTGTAATTGGTTTTCTCTAGCACTCCATATTACTGGTTCCCATATTGTGTACATTTCTATGCTGGGCTGGCTTAAAAGATTTTTGTAGACAAGAATAAATCTTCAAGAACACATAGCCCAGTGGGTAAAAAAGTTGACTGGATCGACTGACTTGATCCAAAGTGTTTTGAGTTCAATACCTGGTGACAGTAGTAGCAAACAAAAAAAAAAAACAATTAGAAAGGTGGGTTGAATGGAAATAACTAAGACATCCAGAAGTAGCATGAATGTAAACAATCAAACTCAGTGATTGAAATAAAAGGTTCTGTTCCAAATTCCAGTCACTCAAAGAAGGTCACAACAGCTGAAACATTGTGAATATGGCAATAAAAATGAAGACAACTGTCCGAACAATGTAAATAAAATATTTCTTCAATTACCAGAACAACAAGTAGTGAAAAAATCTTACTAGTATACAAGCTTTTTATTTATTTTGTTTTCAGCTTTCTCCATATATTTTTTAATGAACTAAAGTTTAATTACAGTATTCACATTATTCAGACTGTTGTCCTCATCTTTTTTGCCATTTGTATGATGTTTTGGCCGTTGTACACTCCGGCCTTCTTCAGGTGCTCGGAATTTTGAACCAAACCCTTTATTAGAATCACTGGGGTACATCATTCTCATTCCTTGCATAGTAATGCCTTGATTGGAAGTCATGAGTTATCTCTCTCTAATCCTGCACATTACTTGTTCATCGCCAGTTCAATACCAGAACTTACAACACTTTTGGTGAAATAACAGGAACTAACCAATGCTTTTATCCACTGGGTCATATATACTTAAGGACAAGAACAACTGAATTTTTAGGACTTATAAACCTAATGTCCAGTAACCCTTTTTTTACCAGAGTTCATATTGCAATTTTTTTATATTAATGGTTTATAGACAAATACTAAAGTTTAATTATTTTCTGATAAGAAAGCTTGAATTCAAGTTAAGGTTGTGTATACTCACTTTACTTGAAACAAAATATGTATGCAAGACAGAATCTGGAAAATGAGTTGGATGCTTAAAATTTTTCATTCAATTGTCAACATTTTACTCAGAGCATTCTTGGAACAACTGCAGAAATAGCATAATTCTGGCTAAGATAATTCTTAAAGAAATATGATAAAAGTATAATTTTAAGGTGTGCCATATTTATAGATAACCGTGTTCAATATATAGCATATGTAAATATAAAAATGAACATAGAGGTCAATACTAGCCAGTGACAGTCTGTTTCTGGGCTAAATTGTTCTAGTTCTACATGCCACACCTCTCTGGTATATCTCAGTGTCAGTTATTTCCTTTTGACTCAACCCTGCAAGTTTTTGTTTACCTCTGCTGGAGCCAAGTATTGATCTCACAACTCTTGAGGTTAAGTCACTGGACTATTTCAACCAACACTTTTATCCACTGTGTCCTTGTTTATAGTAACAAGATTGATTGAGTGATTTTCTACAGCTTATCAACCTTCTATGGGTTATTTAAAGCCAGAAAATATTTTTAGATTGTAAAAAATGTTTTGTGGCAAGGATAATCATGATTGAAGATGAGGACAACAGTTCAAACAGTGGAAATAATTACAACACTGCATCTCAGAAATACAGACAAAAAGTGACTGATTTTTGTTATTAAAATGAAAAAGAAATTTGTTAGAATAAATCCAAAAACATGATTAAATAAAAAAAAACTCACTTCAACCACATTGATCTTCAAAGTTTGAATACTATCTTTGAATTCATAAACTTACAGACACTTTTCAAGAATGTACACCTTGTTCTATCAATTGAACAGACAGAATCTTTATTTATTTGGGCTTATCCAGCAAAACAAAGAAGAAAATGAGTAAATAAAACAAAAAAGTAAAAACATTGTATAGCATAGATGGTTAGGTCTATTTGTAGACAAGAATTTCTGATCAGTGAGGTCAGATATATTTTGGGAACAAGATATGCAATTTGTAAACTAGGCTTCCATTTCTGCTACTAGTCATGTCTGTCAAAAGAAAAGAGTGTCAGGAAGAAAGACAGCAAAGGTGTCCATGCCTGGCCAGCAAGATGCTATGGGAAAAAGCCACTTCCGACACCAGTGAATTGGATCAGTTGATTATACTGTCTGTCATCATTCACATCCAATTTCTAATTGTTACTAATATAACATTCATTCCCTTTTGACACTTGAGACAATGGCAGGTTTCGGTTTAATTGGCTATTGGTTTACACTGTCATTTTGCACAAGTCTGGTCAGAAGAACCTGACATATCATCCTGAAAATTTCATTTTGAGGCACTTTTCGTCAGGTGTGAATATTCCCAAGATGCAGTCGACAATAAGGCAAAGATGGAATTGGTGCAAGTTAACAGCACCCAGGTGTGATAAGTCGTTGGTGAAGAGTAAGGCTTGGCTTCATGCAGCATGCCACAAGTGAGTTGGTATGAAAATAAAGAGAGTGATAAAGACAGGTAGAAAGACTGTGTGTGGCCAGGAGCCAGAAACATAAAAGTCAAGCATTACAAGGTTAGCCTTCCAATCTCTGTGCAGAGACAGAAAAGAAGAAATAGTGGATTTGGCTTCATTGGCCAAGGGTTGGTGAATGACATGGATAGGGCGCGTGAGAAGGAGCAAGTGATAACGTCAAATGTGAAAATTGCAGCACTTGTCCACAAAGTATTGGAAATGCTAATTCAATTGTTTCATTTCACAATGGGTTTCCAACCCAGCCCGACAGTTCACTCTTTAATCAGAATCATGGTTTGGAAAGAAGAAGTAAAGTAAAAGACTATGTATAGTGTATATGAACACTCTTCTAGTAGATGCAAAGAGGGGAACCTCATCAATCCAGATTGAGAAGATGACAAGATAACGTCAAAACAACAGTGACAGACTGCCTAACAGGGGTCACATCTTTGTGTGCTTTTACTGAGCTATAAATAAGACAAAGAGGGAGGTATCTGTAACTAATATGAGGGAATAAGCTAAAGATTTGTGAAGGCACATGGTGGGAGGGATAAAGAAAATGATGACTGTAAAACACAAGGGTCAGATTTTTAAAAGCAACAGAGGATCAAAAATGTGATACTAAAATCCAAAGACACATTGCAAAAATTGTATTCCAAAAGCTAGGCAAAGTATTAAGTAACAGGAAAATTTAATTAGAGGCAAATAAACAAGTACTCAATTGTTATGTAATCATTCTATATAGGAGTAAATGCAAGTTAATTTCTTCAAATATGATGAAGAAAATGAAGGAACAGTGATGTGATTCTACAGAAAGATGCTGAGAATATCATGAACTAAGCAAATTTTTTTTCTAATCATATCGCCCCAAGCAAGGCATTTCACTGCCACTGTTTTGCAGGGGGTTACATAGGAGGAAAGTTATGAGAAAGAGTGACAGGTTATAGGGTGTGTTAGAAAGTGGGTAAAAGAAAGATGAGAATATGGATGACAGTGGAGTGGATGGAGAAAGGAGCATGAGAGAGAAGATGCAGGTTAGTGAGATAGGAAATGACTATTGACTTTACATTTAAATTCTTGGAGATTGTAGCTGTTAGGAAAGCAAGTAAACGAAAGGGAATTCCACAGGCAGGAAGTGCGAGAAAAGAAGCTGCTAGAGTAGAATTTGCGTTTACATTTTACTGGTTTCACAGTAAAAGGGTGGAACCTAGTTGCTAATCTTGTGGCTCGAGTAAATTCATATATAGCGGCCACCAGTGAGCTAAATTCATTGGAGCAGAAGCTGTGAAAGTATTTGTAGAAGAGACACAGGGAAGCCACATTACGCCAGTGAGAAAGTGACTGTATCCGAGCTGCCAAGTCGGGATCGATCAGATTTCAGATTCTCTGTTGGATTTTGTCAAAAACCACAAGGTGGATAGCAGGAGCACCCAACCAGATATAGCAGCAGTATTCAAAGCAAGGGCAGATGATAGATTTATTTAAGTACAAGATTGTTTCAAACAGGAAAAACTTTCTGGCCCTACACAGAGAACCAACTTTCTTAGCAGTGGATTTAGCTATGGATTCTATATAGTCATTCCACTTGAGGTCTGTTGTGAGGGTTAACCCAAGGAGGTGCAGGGTTTTGCTTTCATGGAGACTAGCCTGATCCATGCTAATGGGTAGGTGGGTAGGAGCAATTGTCTGTGATGGTTAATAGATAGCAGCTTCGTTTTTAAAGCATTAAAATTCATGAGCCATTTCTTACCCCAGTCCGCCACAGATTGGAGGTCCTTTTCAAGCTCGGCAGCAAGGTTTGCTTTGTCAGCCTCGGCAGACTTTTGATCAAAGCAAGAGTAAACAGTAGTGTCATCTGCGTATATGCCTACTTGGAATCTTATTAGATCTGGGAGATCATTAATGTAGATAAGGAAAAGTGTAGGACCTAAAATAGAGCCTTGAGGGACACCCACGTTCGTATGATAGTATTGGGAGGCATGTTCGTTCAATACTACCTTCATAGTACGATTTGAAAGGAATGACTGGATAAAGTCAAACAACTGTCAAATTATACCATAGCCTCGCAGCTATTAAACCTGTTAAACGCTTTAAAGCTATCTAGGGCAACAGTTCGGGCTTTGTTGTTCTTGTCGAGAGCTTGGTGTATATACTCAGTGATGGTTGTGAGCATATCAGCAGTAGACCTGGTGAAGCAGAAACCATACTGTTTGTCAGAGAAGAGTCTATAGGCTGTGAGATATTGAACCACCTCAGCATTGATGGTGGCTTCAAACACTTTACCAAAAATCATTAGGAGGCTGATAGGGCAATAATTAGAGGGGTCAGAGCGTTCGCCAGTGTTTTTATATATTAGAACCACAGAGGAGAACTTCCAGCAGGCAGGAAAGCAAGAAGCAGAGAGGTAGTAGTCATAGAGTTTGAAGTAATGAAGAAGTTTTAAGAAGAATGGAAACAAAAAATGATTTATACAGTCCAAGCATCCGACAACCTGATGCAACATGGTTTGCCAGATCTCATGTGAAGCCCCTCTGAGCTCCAAGAGAGGCACTTTCGATGAAGTGAGTGGGGCTCCTGTCATGCAGAGTTTCCTACTAAGACCAAATTCATATGAATGGCCTCATCAAATTTTTCTTGATTCACAGCCTTCTCTCTCATCCCTAATACCAACCCAACTAGAGGAAAGAAAGAGAATAGGGAGAGAAGATGATGATCCCAATGCTTGGATGTGAATAGGTGCTGACAACAATAACTTAGAATCAGAATGAGATGATTTAAAATTCTCAGAAACATAATAAGGAAAGAGGGCTTGGAAAACTTAACACTCAAAGGATATCACATAAAATGTTGACATTATGGGTAAACTAAGAAGAAAGTAGAAAAATGTCTTTAAATAATATTTGTAATATTAAAAAAAAGAAAATGCATCAGTCTTAACCCATATACTCCTGACATCAGTTTGAACTGACATGTTTTTCTGCATATGATGACAATTTTGTCTAAATTTCATATTTTCTTGATTTCAAATGAAAACTTGGAAATTTTACAACATATTTCAGTGAAAAAATTATTATGACTGCTTGTTCCCCAGTTTACATATACATTACAACCCGGCAATACCTCTGTTTTGATTGTGAGGAAAGACAGAAAAAACATATCAGTGACATTAATTGTTTTCAGTTTGAAAAAAAAAAACAAAGAAAATATAAGAAAGGTGATAACACTGTCATATGTTTAATGTCTGTTTAAGTGAAATGAAAAACCTTGTGTTTTTAACCTTTTAATTTGTACCCTCTTACTTCATTATATAATGATCTACATTCATACTTATGTTTGTTACTGCAATTTCACATTTGAAATAATGTAATTTTTGTGTGGACACAAAGCCTATTTAATTTTGTTTGCTTGTGATATGTCATTACTCACATATTCACATCTTAAATTATGTCAATTTGAGAAAGACCCAAATCCAAGAATTTAAATGTAAAGTCAAGAGTCATCTACTTTCTCACTAACTTACATCCTCTCTCTCATGCTTTTTCTTCGTCCACCCCATTCTTATCAGTATTCTCTTCCTTCTCCTACTCTCTTCCTGATACCCCCTGCAACCTCTCATTCCTTCTTATAACATTTCTCCGATGTAACCCCCTGCACAACAGTGACAGTAAAATGTCTTGGTTGGGGCGACACGATTATAAAAAAAAAAAATTCAGTATAATTTTGTTTGTCTGGGACATGTATGGAATTACTCACATATTCACATTTTAAATTAAGTCAATTTTTTTATTTTTTGGTACACCCTGTGTGAGTTGAGTGTGTGCGTGTGTGTATATATATATATATATATATATAACTTGATGTATTTATAATAAACTACACTTAAACTTATTTATTAATTTATATTAAACCATACTAAAATTACAACTAAGTTTTTAAAAGCCTCACTGAAATATGAACTGAAGTAAAAGAGTGTCCTAAACAAGAAGCATGACACTTAGGAAAGATCTAATCATGAAACATCTAATTGGCTTAATAATACTAATTGCTAATTATGTAATGAATGGGAATTTGATTGACATAATGAAATTAGAGATGAGTGAGAGGATAAGAAATGTGAGAGACTGAAGCAAACAAGAAGAAAGGCGGATGATTAATTTAGATGAATGATATGAGGAAGATAAAAATGACACTTTTATTATTCAGATGATACACAGAATTCACTGTCTCTGCCTATTTAACAAACTTAATGAGAGACACGTACACACATGTATGCATATAAATAGATATGAACATTAAATCAGTAGCTAAAGTAGTTGATACTGAGTAACCAGTAAATAAAGAAAATCTGTGTAATAGACCAACTTGTAGTAAATGATATTTTTGTGTGTTCAAGCTCAGATAACAATCTATGATTTCAAATTCTGATTTTCAAGGAGCAGAAATAGCTTTTCCTTCACTTGGTTTTGGGCCAGCTTTCTACCTTATGTCATAACTAGCAGGATAGCCCAGTGTTGCTCGGGTGTAATGAAAGCTTTAAAACTAATCTATGGTCCTGAAGCTCAGACTCTTTAGACGTTGGCACGAAAGACTAAAAAGCAATAGTTGCTTCCAGTTAAAGCAAAACCGTAGACTGAAAGAAAAATGAATGGATGTAAGTCAAATTTTGATTTCCTGCTATCGATATCAAATAAGCTTTTTTCGTCATAAACTGAATTTTGAAGGCTAAATAAGTCCTCTGAGTAAATGGTATCTTGGCTGAGACTAAGAACTACAATTCTACCTACTCAGAGCCAAACCTGAAGCAAAAACTAAAATAAAAGGGTTAAAAAAAATACAGACATACAGGCAGATAAACAGACAGACACACACAAACATCTTGCCTTTCATATATATATATTATCGATTTTCTGCACTATTGTAAGAACTGCAACCTTGAAACTTCTGAATATCATTTCTTATGTCTTTGTCTATGAGTGTATCAAATTTGATTAAAATCGGACCACTCCTTCTTTAACCCGATTTTTTCGATTATCAATTTTCGATATTTATCTGGGGTACCTCGACACAAAACCTAGCTAAGAACACTTGCAGACACTTGTAGTATAACTGTGTAAATTTTCAAGAAAATCGGTTCAGCCATTTTGGAGTCTACAGGTAACAGACACACACACACACACACACACACACACAGACAAAGTTCCATTTATAAATTAGATTTAGATTTAGATATAGATTTCCATCTAAAATGGACAAAATTTTATTTTACAAATCGAGGTAGAACAAAAAAGTAAATCTTTGAAGAACAAACAAGAAGACTTACCTATGTAAATAAGATATCAGCAGCCAAGATATGAAAAAAGAAAAAAAACATCATTAGAACAACAAAATAAATAGTGATATTTCATAATAAGTATTAAAATTTTTATTTATAATAAATATTAAGTCCATAAAACAAAATCAATCTCTGGAAAGAAAATGCTGAAATAAAACAAAAAATTTCAGGAGTTAATTAATCAGGTATGCAATGAAAATTTTAACAATACCAAAAAAGAAATTTTGAATAGCAAAAGCAAAAATAAATAGCAGACATAAAGATTGGAGTGATTTGAATTGTGTTTCATACATAAAAAAAATTCATACCTATGTACATAGACTTGCTTTTTGTTGAAGTGGAACTAGAATTAATTTCAAACAAAGCAAGGACTTGTCATAATGATTTAGGGCAAGATTTTACAAAGACATGATCTTCCTCTGCAACTCACAGTATTCTAAGGATAGTCAGCACATTTGTCAAGACAGTTAGTTAAGTGCCATACATGATACACACTTGGGAGATCATGTCTAGAAAGAGACATGACTGACTGGGCAGAAGATCATCCCACAGTAGGTTGCCGTTGCTTTCTGTGGTAGACTGGTTGCCAGCCAAAGCTTTGTCAAGGCACTATCTCTAAAAATGTTAACACTCAAGCCTTAAGACCCCATCCTACCCTTATATTTTCTTAAATATACATATATATATATATATATAAATATAAAAAAAAAATTTAATTTAAAAAGACCAGGTAAAACTCGAATAACTTGCTTTTTTAAATACATTTTTATCTTTTCGTTAATGTATCTATCTCATTTTCTCTCACCCTTTTTTGCTGACGTTCCCTCATGTCTATCAATCCAACGTGCTTATTTCTTCTCCTTCTCGTTTTCCCTTTCTTCTTCCTCCTTTTTTCTTTCTTCCTCTCCTTCTTCCTTTTCTTTTTCTATTCCCCGCTACTTCTGTTGTCTTAACAAACAACACACTCAAACAAATAACTGTAATTTATCATAATGATTATGATCACCAATGATACAGGGTTAGTTTCACCCATTGAAATGGCTATACAGGAGTTTTTAATTTAGATATATATATATATAGTTTTGAGTTATGATAATGTTTGGGGTGAAGGCTGTTGTTTTTTCAGTGGTTTTACTGATAAAAATATTTTAGCAAGCAAAATTTTTATTGTAAAGTGCTCAATATCAGAGTAGAGATAGAGCAGTGATATTTTAATGATATTTTAATGTAAAAGATTTGTTACTTGCAAGAAACCCCACCCTAGTGAATGAGTGATCATAGTACAAGATAACCAAAAAAGTTCTGTCCATTTTTAAAGGAGAACAGAAAATGTTTCACAGTATGTGTAACTTATATTTAGGCTTCCAAGTAATCATCATCGGCATCCATCACCTTCTGTCAACATGTCTGCAGCAGCTCAGTGCCTTTGCAGTAGGTCTCGGGGGGTTTTGATTCAAAGAAGTCCGTGAGGGCTATGCGCATGACAGCTTCATTGATGAAGGATTTTCAATGAAGACGATTATCCAGGGAGTTGAAGAGGTGGTAATTAGATGGCGCAAGGTCAGGTGAATAAGGAAGATGGCACAAAGACTACTACCTAAGATGCTGTACAGTATCCCTGACCACTCAAACGAATGTGGCCTGGCGTTGTCATGGAGGAAAAGCACACCTTTGCGATTCACCAGTGCTGGTTCCTTCTGGCGCAATGCCTGTTGCACATGTTTTAATTGCTGCGAGTATAGGTCACCAGTGACTGTTTGGCCCATTGGTAGCAGTTCATAATGAACCACTTGATGACCTGTCCACCAGACACAATGCATAATCTTGCATGGGTGCATAGGCAGTCTTGTGGTGTGAGGGACAGCATCCTGAGGAGACAACCAATGTCTGGAACGCTTGGGAGTTTCATACAGAACCCACTTTTAATCACTGGTAAGCACTCAATTGAATAAGGATGCGTACGGTGGGGAGAAAGTAGCAATATGCAGGCTGCCACTCATTGTCCCTTGTGGACCTCCAACAGCATTTGCGGAACCCACTTGCTCAGTTTGTACGTCTTAACTAGGCAGTGCAGATGAAGTCTAATTGTTTCATCGAAAACGCTGAACTATCTTGCAAGTTCACCACACATTAGACTACTGTCCTCTTTAATGGCTGCCTTCAGGACTCCATCATTCAAGACCTGTGGTTGTCCACTGCGAGGCCCATCATGGAGAGACAAATCTCCCGACTTGAATTTTTGAAAATAACGCCTTCCAGTACGTTCATCCACAGCACTATCCCCAAACACTTGACATATGCGGTGACTTGATGCAGCTGCTGATAAGCCTACTTTGAAGTCATAAGGCAAACAGCCCCAAACGAGATCTCTAGACACTTCCATCCTTCTCACAGCTGGCTGGGCATGGTGTGCATGTTTTTTATAACGTCTGATGTTCCTACTTCCGGCTGTCCGAATTTGAAAACAATTGCTACATCATTTCATATATATTTCAACTTCATTCAGTGACTAATCAAAAAACAGACAAAACTTTTTTGTTTCCCTTGTAGTATCCTCAAAAAACTTTGAAGTCAACATGAACCTGCTCAGTTAAAGTAACAAATTCTTTGCACTAAAACTAGAGAGAGAGAGAGAGATAGATATATTCACTCAAGTATGTCTCATTGAATAAAATATATGCATTATATCTATTTATTTTACATAATATCAGCTCTTCAGAGATTCTAATGAGCAGAGAGCACAGCAGAATCAGCCCAGAGATAGGACAAGAATAATGCAGATTTGTCAAAGACACTGGAACAAGGAATGCAATATTCATGCTCAAAATATTATCAAAAAGAGCAATAAAAATGCAGAAGATTGTGTTTTATAGATTGCACAAAGGCATTCGACAAAGTATATCACAAAGACTTATTAGACATACTTGACAACATTGACATATCCAGGAAAGACATTAGTGTTATCGAGAATCTAGAATCTATACTCGCAGCAAACCACCTGCATATGGACAGTCAATATACAAAAATAGAAAGGGGTGTAAGACAAGGATGTTTCTTCTCACCAGATGTATTCAAACTGTACAGTGAAACAATTCTGAGTGTTAGAAGTCATCCCAGGATTCATCATTGGCGGCCACGAAATAAGATACAGAGATGATACAATGCAGATCACAGACATGGAAAATAAAAATACAGGACCTCCTACAGAAGATAAAAGAGAAAAGTGAGGTGGAAGGACTAAACATAAATTTCAAGAAAACTGAACTTATGGTTATCAGCAAAAAGAGTTCCCCAAAATGCCAACATCAGGGACACTAAAACCAGACAGGTACAGAAGTTTAAATATCTGGGAAGCATTCTGACAGAGGATGAACATAAAGTGTGACATTGAGATTCGAAAGTGCATTGGCATCGCCAAGGACACATTTCAAAAGCTAAGCAGAGTTTAGAGAGACTGGAAGATTTCATTGGGAACACATAAAAGAGTGCTGGACTGTTATATAACATCTGTCTTCCTATATGGCAGCAATTGCAGGACAATCTCCTCAAAGATGAAAGAGAGACTCTGTAGGTTTCAGGATACATAATGAGGAAAAAGAGATTGGAGAACCTGATACTCACAGGACAGACAGAAGGAAAGAGAAACTGGAAGAAGCAGCATGAGACATACTTGATGGGTTTGAGGAGGTGGATGGCTGAGAGATACCAAGGGGAAAGTTATAAAGAGCAAAAAGAGATAGGGACAAATGGAAATCCATGATTGCCTATATCTTGAAAGGGCATGGTACATAAAGAAGAAGAATTTTTCTACTCCAACAGCTTCTTTTCTCGCACTTCCCGCCTATGGAATTCCCTTCCACATACTTGCTTCCCTGACAGCTACAATCTCCAGGAGTTTAAATGTAATGTCAATATACACCTCCTAACTCGCACTCATTCTCTCAAACACTCTTCCTATGTACCTCCTTACTTGTCTATCACCCTCCTTCTTACATTTCCATTATATAATTGCTCCCTCAGCACCTTCCCCTATGTAACCCCCTGCACTATAGTGGCAGTGGAATGCCTTGCTTGGGGTGAAATGATTAAAAAAAAAATAAAAAAATAATCCTTTCCACTTCTCTAATCAGTTTCCTGATGTTAAAATAATATTCAAGAAAAGCTCCACAAATTGTTTTCTACCTCAGTATTTTCGATCACTTCAAAAAGAAAAAATCACCATCACAACAATTACAGTTACAATAAGTCTGACTTTGTAATTAACCACTGAGGATGATCTTGGAGGAAATCAAAAGTACATGGGTAGGAAAAAACTATGGCACATTCTTTGATCAATTTCATTTCAACATCAAAAAACTGATTAGAGAACGAGAAAAGATTAATCTAAAAATTAAAGACATAATATGTCGATATTATTTAATGAAACATGTTTGAATGAATATATCATGTTTAAATATACATATATACTAATAATAAATACACATTTTACTCCTCACTATTTGCTAAATCTCGGAGTTTCATGCACACGGCAATTATCAGTCAAAGAATGAAAATTGACCATTGTAAAACATAAATATTAATATCTATAGTCTACTGATAAGATAATGGAGCAGTCTATTTATTTATGAAGAAATTTAATCTTTAGTATTTCAAGATATATTTGTGTAATTTTGGTAAATACATTTTTATTATCTTTTTTTTTTGCATAATTTAGATGGCAATTCACCCATCACACCATGTGTGTGTGTGTGTATATATATATATATTTTGAACAATATAGAAATATTATAAAAGCTCCTTTTTTTAAAAAAAAAACTACAGTTACAATAAGTTTATCTTTGTAATTCACCGCTGAGTATGATATCAGTAGAGATCAAAATTATGGCACCTGCCTTGTTGAATTTCATGTTAACACTAAAAAACTGATTAGAGAATTAGAAAAAAATTATTATAAAAATAAATAGACATAATATGTCTATATTGTTCAATGAAACATGTTTGAATTAACATATACTGCCTATATCATATAAGTATGTGTGTGTGTGCATGTGTGTGGGCCATTGGTTCTTATCAAAAGGTCATCTACCATTTGATAGGTCTTATTTTTTGTCCTCTGAAATGGTATACCACCCTCTTCACCAGTAAAAAAAGTAGTGGGGGATGTGGTCTAGATGCCAACCACACATCCATGCAGCAGATTCTACTATGTTACATGTTACCAGTAACAGGCCTAAAGCTGACTCAAACTTTAGGAAAAATAGATATTTCATTAAAAATGTTTATTTTTAAATTCAAATAGAGTTGAATGGATATTTTTCAAGCTTAGTTTAGTCACAAGTAAGAGAAAATAAAACCTGCTCAGGGTTGAAGAAAGAAAGAACTTAAAAAGGCTATAAGTGATAATGAATAATGACTTCCAGAAGCTAAGCAAAAAATATTAAGAAATAGAAAAATTTGATTAGAAACATGAAAAAGCACTAAACTGTTAGGTAATGCCAGTCCACCTATATGACTGTGAATACTGGACAATCTCCTCACAGACATACAGACAAAAGTAAAAAAAAAAAGCTGGTTAGGTCAGCTATGCACTGTTATGCTCTGTCTCTCGTGTCTTCAGTATGACCTATGAGTGTCAAATTTTCTAAACCATCTTTCCTCATTATGTACCTTAGAAATTTTAATTTTCTCTATATGATTTTAAGTAGAAGTGTTTTTTTGTTTCCATTTTCTCTTAAATATTGTCATTTTTCACATGTTCAGTCTATCGCATCCTGAAGCACATTTCTGTTTCTTCAAGTCTCTTCTTCATCTTGGAGGAGGTTGTCCAACATTCACAGCCATATAGGAGAACTGATATTACAATAAAACATTTTATAGAAGGTGTGACAGATAAATTGTCATCTAAATTACACAAAACTGAAAATAACACTTGTTCCCTGTTTAGGATGTAGTTTCCAGCTTTCTCTTTTCCAATCTTTTTACTCACTTTTTTTTTTTTTTAAGTGGAGTAGATAGACTAAACTATCGCCCGGTTCACACTCCTCCCACATCTATTGAACAGGCTCATCCCTTGTTCCCTGTTTAGGTTTTCTCTTTTCCAATCTTTTCACTCTTACATTATAGCTGTGCATCAGTGGCGTTATAGCCTTGCTTGGGGTAATATGATTAAAAAAAAAACATTTTAACAAATATATTTACCAACATTACACAAAATTATTTTGAGATACTAATGAGTCTGTTCATTCAATAACATCATCATCCAGATGACCTCAGACTCTCCTGCATCTCTTCTGGATGATTTCCTTGTTTAAGTTGGTAAATGCTGCCATAACCCCTTGCCTAAGGCCTCCATGATGAGTCTGAGACCCTGTGATAAGATGAATAGAAGAATGACATTGCCATTACTAGTGATTACTCTGAACACCTTTGTAATCACTATTAGACTCATCCAACTATTTCCAAATTCTTTGCACTGAACTGAGACTGATACCCAAACACTCTAAAATATTCATATTGGAGCTTTCAGTTTGAATCCCAAGCAGAAGAATATGCCGTTTCCAAATTTCTGACAAAATGAATTGTGTCATTGTGCTATTTTTCTCAAAGATGGTACCCAACTAACCCTACTATATCATGCAGTCAGCAAAATCAAAAGCAAACAATGCATATAGGGGAAATTAAAAATATAAAATGGTGACAATTTACCCAATGGCCTGTATATGTGAATTACTTAAGACCTGTTTCTGTGTTAAAAAAAAGAAACTGATACACATGCGTAATCTTGTGCTAAAATAAAGTTCTTCCATAATTAAATTTTAAAGCATTTAATATACTAAGTTTAACTTACGCTATTTACATTATTTGGACTATTGTCCTCATCTTTCTTGCCATTTGTACAATGTTTTGGCCGTTGTAAGCTCCAGCTTTCTTCAGGTGCTAGGAATTTGAACTGAACCCTTTATTACAATCACTGGGGTATATCATCCTCATTCCTTACGTAAAGCCTCAATTGGAAGTCATGAGTTAGCTCCCTCTAACTCACAACTTTAAAAATCAAGTCAGGAACTAACCAATATCTATGTTCACTGGGCTATGCGTCTCTAAGAACAAGAAAAACTGAATTTTTAAAACTTAAAAGCTTAATGAGAACCTGAAGAAGGTCGGTGCATACAACAACCGAAATGTCATACAAATGGCAACAAAGATGAGGACAAGAGTCCGAATAATGTAAATACTGTAAATACAAAATCATCTCATAAATATGAACAAATACTATTGGTTTAACTTCATGAACCACAATTTGAAACGATATCAATAACCTCCTATGGTAGATATACAAGTGTACAGTGGTGGCAGATTCAAAACTTGAAAAACCCTGACAGTTGGTAGTCCCCAAACTACCAAATTATAGAAGTTGTGGAGGGTTTTATTTGACTTCAGGCCACTAACAGAAGTTAAATGTCAGTGGACCCCAATAAACAATAGAAAATTAATTGCCAATGTTTATTGGCACATGTGGATTCAAAAATGTGAAGGTATAGAGAATAGATGACATCGTCAGCCTGACATTTGAATGGTCAAATCTCCCTTTCGTTGGAATAGCTATCTAAAACATTCAAGCTCAACAGTTGGAAAGTGAAAAGAAAATGATCATTTCCATTCCGAAAATGGGGTCATAAAATTCAAACATGACTAAGACACCCTTTTTGGTTTCCTTTTACTTTATGTAAAGATGAAATTCTTTATTTTTTTTATTACCACTTTATTTTCATTCTCCCACAAAATGCAGTTTATATTTGCTTTATGTCATTTTATTATTGTCACTTTTTATTGCAATATTATAAAGAGCAACAAAATTGATGAGATGGAGTAAAATGAAAAGTGCCACACTGAAAATTGGTTGATAATCGTTAATTGAATTACTATCAATAAAGTTTAACAGAACAAATATTAATAATAATTTATCAGAATGTTTTAGAAATCCATTCTATATAAAAAACAATTGGTGATTTTTAAGCCAGCATGAAATTTCTGTGGCATACTAAACAAGGATGAACAAATATTGAAACCGATTAATCAGTAAAATAAAAAAAGGAGCTAATGATTGATTAATTGGTAAATGCTGATATGACCAGTTACTGATTATCAGCCAATTAATCAGTGCAACCCTAGAAGAAAGTAATACAATCGGAGAATGAAAAGACCATTATGGAAAGAACTAAAATAAAAAACGATATATTAACTCTAGGTAGAAAAACAGGGAAGAAGAGAAAGCAAATTGAGTTCTAATCTGAAGCCCAGAAATGATTCTGCAGTTGATGTAATTACAATATTAACTATAAAAAGTAGGCACTTAAGTTGGACGATACAAGTTCAAGTCTTGTTACAAATTAATTATTTTTAATTTTGCACTGTTTAATCTAGCATTCAGAAAGCTAAGTAATAATTAATAATAATTAAACAATAATCATATAATCAAGTAATAATCAAACAATAACAAAGTAATAGATAATAATCAAGCAATAATTAAACAATAATCAAATAATCAAGTAATAATCAAACAATATTCAAGTAATAAGTAATAATCAAATAATAATGAAGTAAGAATCAAACAATAATAATGTAATAATTAATATGTGTTTTGGGGCAGTGGATATTGGCCCGAAATCATAGTTGGGGAGCTGAGTTTAAATTCCAGATGAATTTGCTGCATTCACTTATGTGCAAATACCTTTGGGAAAGGTAATCTGTCTCTTCCCTCCAGTTATGGGTTAAATAACAGGACAGATTGAGTTCTATAGCCTTGACTGGCAACAAGTCTACTGCAAAAAGTAATGGCAACCTAGTGCAGGATAATCTTCTGTCCAGTCAGTCCTGTCTCTTTCGAGACATAATCGCCCAAGTATGGCACTTAACTGAGTCACAACTGTTTTCTTTGTTAAAATTCTTTAAAGCATTGCTCTACAGGATGTTTGCAGTCAAAGCTTTTAAAATCTTTTTTTGTATCTGTAGATTGTAATAACATCCTAAGAATGATAGTGAAGTGATTTTTCATGACTTCATTCATGGTTGGGAATACACTGTTTTCATTCTCTTAGACTGGTTGAAACCAAGGCTAGAGAGCCCAAACTAAATTGCTGTTTAATACATAACCAGTGGAAGAAAAAATAGATTCACACTATTCATAAGGGTATTATTGTGAAAATGAATGAAAAAAGTGAGGCTAGAAATTGAACTTTGCAATCCCACTTTCATATTAACAACTGAGATACTAGCCACATATTCACAAAATATATTAATAAATTACAGTAAAATATATTGATGAAAACAAAATCTATTTTAATTGATCACTACTTTATAAAAAGTTTATCTTTGAAGCTGTGTGATTGATAGTCTGACTCCTCAATATACTGGTCAATTTAAACACTTCTTTTATGTACCATGTCCTTTCAGGATATAGAAGACATGGTCCTCCACATCTTGTCCTTTGTAGTTCTTAATAAGTGTCTGTTATTTCTCCCAAAATCTGTTCTACCATCAGTTTACTTAAGCTCATTAAGTATGTTGTGTGCTGCTTTTGTGTTCCACTTTCCCTAAATCTATCCTGTGAATAAAATTTTCCAAGCCCTCCTTCCTCATTACATGCCTCAAAAATTTCAACTGCCTCTTCTTGATGTTAAGCATAAGCTTCTTTTTTTGTTTCCATTTTCTCCAAAACCTCATTGTTGCAATGTTTGATCCATGGTATTCTTAGCATCTTTCTGTAAAACTACATTTTTGTTGCTTCATGTCTTGTCTTCATCATTGAGGAGATATGTCCCACATTCACTTTGGTACACCCGGAAGAAGTGATTTCTGGAGGCAAGAGTGGTTGAGAATGAAGGAGATAAATAAGATTTAACTTAAAATTTCCTTGCTGGAATGAAAGCATCAGTGCCAGCTCACACCCAGGAGGTGATTTCAAAGGCATATTATTGAACAGGAAGATTTAAAAACTTAATTCCAAGTAATGTCACAAAGGAAATCACTGAACAAGTCACACTCTGCATATTGATAACAGAAAGATATTCTGTCGGTTGGTTATGGGCTGGTGTAGGAGTGGAAAGTGATGTTTATAGACAACACCAAATGATCAGAGTTGCCAACAGAGCAGAGCTGCATAGCATGACATGAGTCAAGGATAGACTTAAAGAAGAGATCTAGAAGTGAAGTGTGTCCTTCAGGGTTACTGGGGAAACACATAAAGAAATCTATCACTTGCAAGAGAGATTGAGAAGTTCAGGTTTTAGATGCTAGCAAGGTTAGTGACAGAGTATTTTAAGCTGCTTGGCATGATGGACATTAAAATCACCAAACACAAATATATTTGCAAACAGATAGAGGGAAATGGCCTTGTCAACTTTATAAGAATTTGAAAAAGACAATAAAGGGTACTAACCCATTTCCAGTCAAAGATCAACCTTGACCTTGAAACCCTTACTAATCCGGGACTGACTGGTTAACTGCTGTACACTCAGGATACTTTTCTGGGACCACATGGTTAACTCAATCCTGAAATCTGACCACATGTTTATTAGAGCTGTTCTTTCCGATGATAATGGAATCCAGAAGCAGAAAAATCCACTGGTTCCTTGGACACTCTCTTAACAGTTAAGTTTGCAAATATAGTTTATATTTGCAAGTCTTCTTTTAACTTACTGTGTACACACCCTTTTCTGGACATTAAACCAATTGAATTGATACAGTCGTTCTTCAAGTTTGTCTGTCTTTGTTTTTGACTTTGTGGAATATAACTGTAACCAGAAAACTTTTCTAAAGTTGGAAATTTCCAAAACTTTAGTTTTAACTGTTTTTGAGATATATCAATTTAATAACACTAACATGAGATATTGAGATTTTTCAACAACTCCATCTGAATTCCAAACATTTAACAACTGAAATATTTTAAATGGTTGATAGGGTTAAACACCAATTTTTTTAAAATCCAACATTTTTCATTAAAACTCCAAAGTTCTTCTTCCTTTAAATTACTTTGTATTCAAGACAAATGCAGCAAGATTTCTTCTGTGTTTAAAATATTTACAACATTCAGTTGAAGTCAGTTCACTAATTAAGAAAACAAATTCAAATAGATTTAAGACTTTCTGCAAGTTGAAGTAAAAAAGGCCAGAATAAATAAAAAAGAATCTTAGAAGCACACACACACACACACACACATATATATATATATATATATATATATATATATATATATATATATATATATATACACCTTTTCCTTAAAGTGTAACATATTTCCATCTGGGATAAACACTTTGCTTCAAAGATAAGCATCAGCTTTTTATTTTGAGAACTTCAGAAAGATATTTTGAGAAGCTGTAGCATTTGTAAAAGAAACAAACCTTAAATCTGATCAAATGTCTTAGAAACTGAAAGAAGAATTTAAGCTTGTTAGTTTTATTTATTTTTGTTCAAAGTTTGGTAAATTAATAATTCTATATAGATAGATAAGTACACAGGTAAGGAAACATGCTGGCAGGTAAAACAGTTAAATGAATTAACAGATGAGAAGATACATTTTCTTTTAAAACAAACAAATGAAAAAAATTAAAATGCATGCTTATATCAATATCACCTGTGGTTTGTTTTGGTATTTTTTTTCTAAAACCAAACAAGGCACATTTCACAGAATATTTAATGCAAATGACCTGACACTAAATTTAAAGGTGTTTTTAAAAATTAAAAGCAGGCTCAATTTCAGACTATAACTTGTTGTTTTAGCTTCAAAGCAATAGAGGTTCAGTTGATATAATTTTTACTAGTGAAGTAAATTTGGTGATTGACTCAAGTTCAAATTTCAGTCAAGTCTGCTTGCATTCTTTTTGCATTATTAACCTTAAATGAAGTATAAAAACATTTTTTCTTTCCCAAAATATGAGTGAAATAGTAGGGCCAACTCGATCTTTTAACATAGGTAGTACAGGCAGTATTGATTTTATTTGGTTTATTTTGTTTTATGACATATCAACCTTAATGGGTTATTTAATGCTGACAAGATTTTTAGGATAGGTTCTTATAAATAGAACATGTATTCTTTGTATGAAATCAGTTTGTAGATCAGGTTTCAATTTTTTTTAAATATTACTGGTATTTTTACTATAAAATTTATTTTTATGCTTTCATAGTTTTGACAACAGTTTGAAGGTTAACTGTTTGCCCATAGTCGGGACCCTAACTGGTGTTACTACCTCAGGTGAGTATGAAACAACAGCAATTAAAGTGATTCCACACTCCTCAAAACCTCTCGATTATAGGCCTTGCGGCCAGATGTAATCCAGGCAGTATAAAAGAAAAAATAAATACATATTGAAATTCATTTTCAAAAGCAAAGGTTGTATAATTCCTCTTATCATCAAAGAGGATTGTTGATAAATTTTAAAAACTCAATCAATAAAACAAAATTACCAATAAAAACCAAGTAAAACATTTTAAAGGTAGACTTTATTTATCATCTTAGAAAAGAAACACATGAGAGACTATAGGCAAACTTAGGTCACACTGCATAACTTCAAGGATTAATGAAAGTCTTTCTGCTTGCACAGGGACAGTTGACATCTAGAAGTCAAATGAGATTACAGAATCCTAAAATGAAAAGACAAGCACATCACACTTAGAATATTAACTCAGTTTTATGATAAAGTGTTGGTACAAAGAGGATTATCAATAAGGTGTCGATACAAAGAGGATTATCAATAAGGTGTAGGTACAAAGAGGATTATCAATAAGGTGTAGGTACAAAGAGGATTATCAATAAGGTGTTGGTACAAAGAGGATTATCAATAAGGTGTTGGTACAAAGAGGATTATCAATAAGGTGTTGGTACAAAGAGGATTATCAATAAGGTGTTGGTACAAAGAGGATTATCAATAAGGTGTCGGTACAAAGAGGAATATCAATAAGGTGTAGGTACAAAGAGGATTATCAATAAGGTGTAGGTACAAAGAGGATTATCAATAAGGTGTAGGTACAAAGAGGATTATCAATAAGGTGTAGGTACAAAGAGGATTATCAATAAGGTGTAGGTACAAAGAGGATTATCAATAAGGTGTAGGTACAAAGAGGATTATCAATAAGGTGTTGGTACAAAGAGGATTATCAATAAGGTGTCGATACAAAGAGGATTATCAATAAGGTGTCGGTACAAAGAGGAATATCAATAAGGTGTCGGTACAAAGAGGATTATCAATAAGGTGTCGGTACAAAGAGGATTATCAATAAGGTGTTGGTACAAAGAGGATTATCAATAAGGTGTTGGTACAAAGAGGATTATCAATAAGGTGTCGGTACAAAGAGGAATATCAATAAGGTGTCGATACAAAGAGGATTATCAATAAGGTGTAGGTACAAAGAGGATTATCAATAAGGTGTAGGTACAAAGAGGATTATCAATAAGGTGTAGGTACAAAGAGGATTATCAATAAGGTGTAGGTACAAAGAGGATTATCAATAAGGTGTTGGTACAAAGAGGATTATCAATAAGGTGTTGGTACAAAGAGGATTATCAATAAGGTGTTGGTACAAAGAGGATTATCAATAAGGTGTTGGTACAAAGAGGATTATCAATAAGGTGTCGATACAAAGAGGATTATCAATAAGGTGTCGGTACAAAGAGGAATATCAATAAGGTGTCGGTACAAAGAGGATTATCAATAAGGTGTAGGTACAAAGAGGATTATCAATAAGGTGTTGGTACAAAGAGGATTATCAATAAGGTGTTGGTACAAAGAGGATTATCAATAAGGTGTTGGTACAAAGAGGATTATCAATAAGGTGTTGGTACAAAGAGGATTATCAATAAGGTGTTGGTACAAAGAGGATTATCAATAAGGTGTTGGTACAAAGAGGATTATCAATAAGGTGTTGGTACAAAGAGGATTATCAATAAGGTGTCGATACAAAGAGGATTATCAATAAGGTGTAGGTACAAACAAGATTATCCATAAGGTGTCGGTACAAACAAGATTATCCATAAGGTGTCGGTACAAACAGGATCATCAATAAGGTGTTGGTACAAACAGGATAATCAATAAGGTGTTGACTGAATTCAAAATACACTGCAACAGTGTCAATGCTGAAAGACAATTCTGATTAACAACCCAATCTAAAGAAGGATTGGTGTTCCCTCAGGCTATATTTCCCCATGACACATCCATTTCTGCTGCAAATGGCACCCCCACAATCCTAAATTTGGTTACAGAATGTATGAAAACTATTTTTATAAGACACAAAAGCCACTCAATGAAGTTAACTAAAGAATAAGAGCTACAGTCTATAGGGATATATGAGGATGATAACCGTTAAATCTAAACCTGAAAAAGTTAAGAATGTTGAGATCATGGAAGTATTCATTTGATAGTCAGTTTCAAAAAGCTATGATTGATGGAAAAAAAGCTGCACAGGTGGAAGTTAGATTTCATCACCAATTAAATCGGAATAAGGGTGGTTTGCTACAATGTGCATGGCATGGTGGGTTTGGGCCATGAAATTTAGGACTGGTAGAGTTAAGGAATGTAGTTCATCTAGACATTTTTCATAAAAACAGGGAATGAGCAGCAAGAGGTTTGCAACATTTTGTCTATAGCAAAGAGCTAACAAACTGAGAATATCAAGAATTCATGATTCTTAATTCCCAGCTTTGAAAGTCAAGTGACATAAATGATACCCACTTGAGAAATCATATGTCTTTTGATTTAATGCTAAACTGAAAATTTCCTGCAATAAACTACCATTTCCTTTTGTGGTAGCCAAGCAAGGCTATAATGTCCAATCTGTCCTGCTATTCAATCCATAGCTAGAGAGAGAAGAGATGGATTTTGTCATGGTGAAAACACCTCAGATAATGGACCCTAACTCCTATATTAATAAGAGTGAACAGGAAGTTAACTCGAGAAGCTCTTGGGAAGTTCATAGGAGTTCTTGAGAGTTCTATTGGAGTTCAGTAGAACTATTAGTTAGTTCCAGTTTGGACATAGTTGAACTAAGGCAGTTGATATTAGTCGGCATTTAGCCGAATACTAAGGAGTCAGCTTACAGTGGAAGATTACCAAGTTCCTAACATTTTGGGTGCGTTAAGTCGATTAGCAACTGACATAGCACGATTATAACTTTCAGTGCAAAAACTACTCCACAGCAGATCTGCAAATTTTACCAAGGATATTTGCATGTAAGTGAATTAAAAAAAATTCAACTGGAATTCCAACTCGGCTCCCCGACTTCTTGTTCTAAGCCGATATCCACTGCACCACAATGCACACTCTGTATAAAAGTTTGAGCGCATCTTATTTTCTTGTATATTTTGTTAGGATCTGAAATTCAAACTCAGATCACCAATTTCTCATACGATCCATTATCCCTTACACCATAATGCTCATCTAATTCCTTTATGAGCATCAAGATTCAGATTTCAAATTGTTCTAAAGGTTCAATCAGGGAGTCAACCTTTTACATATCACTGTTTCCAAGCAAGAGTTATATCCCTCACACCAAATTGCTTTCCTGTTGAAATATTCCCAGTAATATTATGTTGCCACATTTATTCATAGTAAACTTTGTCAGAGTCAAAGTAAAACTAATTAAAACCAAAACTCTCTTTGTCATAATTATTAATGCCACAAACTTAATACGAATAAATGTTAGCTTGAAAATAACTAATGAGAAACAGCTGGTGGAAATTAAAGTGCTTCTTCAACTTTTATTAATATTCCTTTTCTTGGTCATGTGACAAATCTCAAGGATTCTTTCTAATTAAAATTCTGAACATATATCATCCAAATAACCTTCATTTTCTAAAATAAGGTCCATCCACAAGCCAAGGATTCTTCAGAAATAAAGTGTTTCCTCTCACATTTAATAAAAAGTTTTAAGAATTCCGTAACATCTGAAGTTAATACCAAAGACAAACCTATAGTCTAAATAAGCACATTAAAATGTATTTTTTAAAATAATTAATCAAGGGGTTACTGAGTGTTAGAAAATATTAAAAGTTATTATTAAGGATGGAGGACAAAAAAAGAACAGAAATTAAGAAAACAAAAGATAACAATTTACATGGAACTTAAATTTTTGAAGATCAAGGTTGACTGGAAAGCAAGAAGCTGGAAAAGAGTTCTACAAATGAGAAGTGTGAGAGAAGAAACTGTTGGCAGAGAACTTGCAGCTACATCTAGCAATTTCAACTGCAAAATGATGAAACCTATTTGCCAATCTGGTACTGTGCTTAAATTCATAAAGTTGAAGTACCATAGAGGAAAGTTCATCAGAATAATTACCAAGAAAGTATTTATAGAAAGTGAGAAATTGACTGAAATCAAGACACCAAGTCAGGGCCAATATAATTGAACTTCATTATATGGCAATGTTAAATTTGCATTTCTCAAGGTTGTTTGTTAGTGTTTTTTATCTATACTAAAACTAAGAGAGTTACTATTAAAATGGTAATGATAGTGTTGTGTTATAAATGCAAGAGGAAATGACAGGAAGTGAAGATTATATGAAAACAATGGATACTTCTTGTTGTGAAGTAGTTTTTGCACTGAAAGTTATAATCGTGCTATGTTGGTTGCTAATCGAATTAACACACCCAAAATGTTAGGAACTTGGTAATCTTCCACTGTAAGCTGACTCCTTAGTATTCGGCTAAATGCCGACTAATATCAACTGCCTTAGTCCAACTATGTCCAAACTGGAACTAATTACTAGTTCTACTGAACTCCAATAGTTCAATAATAGTTCTAAAGAACTCTCTAGAACTTCTAAGAACTTCTCAAGTTAACTTCCTGTTAACTCTTATTAATATCAGAGGGAGAGTCCATTATCTGAGGAATAGGAACACTTCTACAGTAATAAGTTTAGCAATAGATTTAAATTATATATAGGGTGTGATGGATAAACTGTCACTATTTTATATTTTCATTTTCACACATGCATATTGTTTTTGATTGTCTCAATTGCACAGTATAGTTGGGTCAGTTGGGCACTATCTGTGAGAAAAAGAGCACCATGACACAAAACATCCCACCAGAAATTTGGAAACAGCAAGCAGTACTGCTTAGCATTCATGCCGGAAACTTTAAGACAAACATTTCAGAGTGTTTGGGTGTCAATCTGAGAACAGTGCAGAAGATTCAGAAAGAGTTGGATGAGCCTAATGGTTTTTGGAGTGATCACTTCCCACAAGCCCTCAGACTCAACATGGAGGCCTATATCAAGTGCCTTGCGGAGGTACTGCTGTCCTGGGTCAAAATATGAAAAACCCTATTTCTGGCAACAGGATTTTGTACCATGGCACACAATTCAATTGTAGGTGTCAGACAAATTCTATGACCACATCACTCCTTACATGTTCACCTAACCACCCAGACTGCAACCCCTTTGATTATTACGTGTGGGGTGCAGTTGAGCGAAAGAGGAATAAAACTTACTGTAATAAACTGAAGGCAAGTATTATGGCAGCATTCACTAACTTAAACAATTTGACCATTCAGAAGAGATGCAGGAGATTCTGAAGTTGTCTGGAGATTATGGTTGAAGCCAATGACAATTTTTTTGAATAAATTTACTCTTCAGTATTTCAAGATATTGTTGTATAATTTTAGTAAGTACTAGCAGTATAGCCCGGCGTTGCTCGGGTGTAATGAATGCTTTACAACTAAACCATGGTCCTGGAGCTCAGACTCTTTGGCTAAGATAAATTTTCTTTTTGTCTTTAATTATAGGCTCTATCCTAGGCCCCACACTCTTCCTGATATTCATCAATGATCTTTCTGATGTAGTCAGTCCTAAGTTGTCATCTATGCAGGTGAATTTTTCTAATGTCTGGGTGTTAATCTGAGAACATTGCAGAGGATTCAGAAAGAGTTGGATGAGTCTAATGGGGATTACAGAGATACAAAAGCTCAGAAAACTCATTCTGATAAGAAAAGAACTTCTAAATTTGTTGGTGAGGGCCTCAGACTCAACATGGAGGCCTATATCAAGTGCCTTGAGGAGGTAGAAGACCCTATGTCTGGCAACAGGACCCTGCACCATGCCACATAAGCAGGATAATCCAGTTATGGCTGTCAAACAATTTCTATGACCACATTCTCCCTTACATGGGACCACCTAACTCCCTAGACTGCAACCCCTTTGATTATTATATTTGGGGTGCAGTTGAGTAAAAGATCAAAAAAACTACTTGTAGCACCAAAGATGAACTTGAAAGCAAAGATTATGGCAGTATTCCCTAACTTAAACAAGAAGACTGTTAAGAAAAGTTGCAGGTGGTTCTGAAGTCATCTAAAGGCCATGGTTGAAGTCAATGGTGAGTTTATTGAATAAATTCCTTCTTTTTGTGTTTCAAGATATTTTTGTTTAATTTTGGTTAATATATCTGTTAAAATGAGATGCCAGTATTAGTTTCATTTGTGCATGATTTAGACACTTTATCCATTGCACTCTGGAATAGCCTTATTTTCTCAGTAATGCGATGATTAATTTTTGACAATTAATTTTTTTTTGCAATGTATAATATACAGGCTAAAGTGTGAAAAGATTGGTAAAAAATAGCTAATATCACAGCTTAATCTTCACACATTTCTCCTTTTCTTATTTGTTAGTGCAGAAAATTATAAAAACTAAAAGAATGATAGAATTGTAGCAAATTTGGGAAGCAATAAGGAAAAAAAGCTAAAACTTTGCCAACTTATTTCAGATTCAAATGCAACTGACACTAAAATTCAGCCATCATTATTAATTCACATTTTTTATATCCAATATCACTACAACTTGTGATGTTATCTATAATATAGACTGGTGTCAAACTTGTTTAATATTAGCAACACAAATAATAAACTTCAGACATTTGAGAAAGACAGGATATAAACATTCTCCTAAAAACCCTTCTTTTAACCTAGTCACTTCCTGTGGATCATAAGATCACAAGACTAGTTCATACTGCTGGAATTTTAATAGCAAGTCAGCTTCACTGGTCAGTGATTTACCTATGCCAAACCAGTTTTAATTCAGAGTTGTCCTCCTAGATTCTCAACAGCTGTGCTATGTGATCCTTTTGAGTGTGCCGCAAAATATTGTCACAACATACATATGTGTGTGTGTGTGCAGAAGTACTAATGATACAGTGTTAGCATTTGAATAAATATTTTTTTTTAAATAGTTCTTTTCACTATTCTTTGATGCATACTAGCAACATTAAAGAAATGATCCCTATTATGGTTACCCATCTGAAAGCGCCCAATAAACATTGACTACGATTGTCCATCATTAAGCACAGAAAAGTATAAACCATTTCAAAATCCTTTCATAAATGTCCCTTCTAATCCTGGACTTCACTTATGTGAAGAAGAACAGACCACCATTTCTAGTGATCAAGCATTCGAAATACAACATTTGACTATTACCCATTGATACATTTTGGATTTCAATACAAAAGGAATATCACACATAAGCTAAAAGACTTTATCAGTGTGGTATCCTATTCAGATGAGCTGAGTTGTATTTAAGTATTAAGCAATTATTTAAAACTCTATTATGTAATGGTGTATCATGTATCGAGTACTGGAACTGCGAGATATACCAGGAATAAGAATCAGTTTTATTTCAATTGACTACTTCTTATTTATGTGAATTAGGGTTGTCAACCGCAAATAACATCAAAAATAAGAAGCAAGAACGACTACGATCAACTAAAAAACAAATGAGGTTTTGCTTATTGCACCTTTGATCAAACACTAAAGAAATCAAGAAAAAATATCAAGCACAGGTTTCACACTCAATAACCTACACAAATAGTTAAATAGAAACATTAAAATAAAGGAAATTCATATTTGTGTGTTTGTTTTTAAATGTATGGTTTTATTTCATAACATTTAAATGCATACATTTTAAAAATTTTGCTTAGAATGCATGATATTTTCATTAGCTCCTAAGTGTGCTGTTCCTTGAAAAAAGTTGAGAAACACTGTCCTAAACAGTTTGCTAGCCAAGCCTACAGAGCTCAGTGTACCCTACTATTTCATCTATAGCTAGGGGAAGGGAAATAGATAAATTCATGTCTTCCTTAAGTGTATCAGAGTAAAGAGACTAAGTAGGAATTTCAAGAATACTTTATAATTTTATTTGCTCTACAATGATCTGTTATAACAAATTTAGTATAAGAGATATGAAAATTGAATCCAGAAGAACTGAGATTGGGGTAGTTGCACTCAACACTGCAAATTGCTAAAAAAAAAAAACGATTAACCTAAAATCTTGAGCAATGTTCTTTCATATGACTATCACACGTGGTGTCAAACTTATTCAATATAGCCCGGCATTACTCAGGTGCAATGAAAGATTTAAAACTAATCCATGGCCCTGGAGCTCAGACTCAGCCTAAAGAATATTTGTGTGAAGTTTGGTGAGAATCGGATAAAAACTGTGGATAAAGGACATACAGATAGATAAACAGACACACACATGAACATATTGCCTTTTATATATATTATCGATTTTCTGCACTATTGTAAGAACTGCAACCTTGAAACTTCTGAATATTGTTTCTTATGTCTTTGTCTATGAGTGCATCAAATTTGATTAAAATCAGACCACTTCTTCTATAACACAATTTTTTTGATTATCGATTTTTGATATTTATCGAGGGTACCTCGTCACAAAAACTAGCTAAGAACACTCACAGATGCTTATAGTAGATCTTTGTAAATTTTCAAGAAAATCGATTCAGCCGTTTTGGAGTCTATAGGTAATGGACACACATACACAGACACAGACACAGACACAGACAAAGTTCCATTTATAAATAAGTTTAGATTAGATATTTAAATTGACTGCACTATACAATTACTGTCTCAGATCAATGGTTAAAATGGCTTCAAGTAAGTGAAGCCTATTGGTCTTAGCAAGGAACATCTTTATTTAAATCTTATAGACTGATGCTGTTACCAAGTAACACCCGAAGACATTCAAGGGCAGCAACAACTAAAATGGATAGAACATGTAATTCAAGTAGAAAAATAAGAGCACAAACATAATGTGGATGCTCCACACTAATTGAAACAATTGGTTAGGAAAGAAGTGCCCATCAAACTGGAAAGTACAATAACAGCTACTGGACATGAGAAAAGCTATTTTCCTGAAAAATTGTTTTAAGAGAAAGATGTGATAAATATTAACAGAAAGTGTCACTGGCTGCTTGATCAATGAATACTCAATGTTTTCTTATAAGGAAACAACTGATATTTTTATTACCTTTTAGCAAAATTTGAAAACCAAGCGTGTAATGAATTAACTTCCTTATCCATAATATGAAAGCTTGTTTAACACATTGGCTTCCACACAACCCACCAGAGTGCCGTCATGGTATGTCTGCAAGACTTACACAACCCACTGGTGGGTTGTTTTTCAGTTTCTGTTCTATGAGAATTTTTGGGGAATGGGATGCTATGATTGATTACTCATAGGATCGTTGTAGAGCAGATTTTAAATTATTCCCCCCAAAAGTTAGATATTTTTGAATTTTTTGTGTTTTATTTTGTTTACCTTATGAAATTTCTTCTGTTGCTTTCTGAGTTATTTTTTTATATTTTTACATACACAGAAGTGTACCATGCATTCAGATAAACTAAAAGACTGAGTCAATCAAAGATTTAATTGGCAAAACATTATAAAATTTAGAAAAAAAGTATACTTTATTTACTTAAGAAACCAAAATAATCCCTACGACCAGTAAAATAAACACAAGAATTCTATTCTGAAACGAATCACTTTCCTTATGTCTGATTTCTTGAAAAAAGAAAAATATAAAAGTACCTCTTGATACTTGGAAAAGTTGAATTGATTCTTATTTTAAATGTCTCTCAGTGAAACATTCAAGGCAAAGGAAAGGATTTTTTTTATATACTTATTTCACCCCAAGCAAAGCAGGACTTCTACTGGTGTGCAGTGGGTGAGAGAAAAAAAACAAGGTACAGAGGAGGTTTAAGAAAAGATAAAAGATGCACAAGAATCAAGTAGATAGATGATGGCAATTGATATTGCATTTAATCTTTTGGAGATTGTAGATATCAGGGAAGCAAGCAAGCTGTAAGGAGTTCTACAAATGAGAAGTGTGAGAAAAGAAACTATTAGAGTAGAAGAGTCAATTACATTTAACTATTTTGATAGTAAATGAGTGATACCTATATGCCAATCTAGCAGCATGAGTAAATACATGTGGTCAGGAAACCATGGAAAAAAGCTTGTCAGAAAAATACTGGCTTACGGCCATATCACATTGAATACACTGGTTCTTGCTCAATCACTGAAGTTAAGCAACGTTGAGCCTGGTCAATACTTAGGTGACCGCTTAGGAATATCAGGTGCTGTAAGCGTTTAGTGACAGATGTGTATTGTGGTGCAGTGGATATTGGCTCGGAAAAAGAAATCAGTGAGCTGAGTTCGAATTCCAGTTGAATACCCTGCATTCACTTAAGCACTGGTACCCTTGGGAAAGGTATTAATCCGTCCCTTCTCTCCAGTTATGGGTTAAATAACAGGGTAGAACTTGGGGACCCTGCCCTTAAAAACAAATCCCAATGAATCTTGATACTTGAAAAGGAAAAAGTATTACTAGACACAAAACTTATATAAAAACAACAATAAATTGTTGAAAGAAAAAAAGATATTACCAGCAATAAATAAATAAAATTTAGTTGGCAATAAATGACACACCAAGGTTGATATGCCATAAAAACAAAACAACCAAAAAATGAAAATACTTATAGAAAAGAAAGAGGGATGGAGTGAGTGAGTGAGCTTTGTTTAACAGCATAACAACCTCTGTGGGTCATTTAATGCCAAAAAGTAGGGTTTTAACAAATGTTTTAATGTTCAGTTATAGTGAGTAGGTTGATTTAGTCAGATTTTGATGAAAAAAATTGTTATTATTATTTTTTATTTTATTTTAGAAAACTGAAGACATCTTCCAGTTTTGTATTCAAAAATGTATTGCTGGTAATAATTTCTTTCTTAAAAAATGTGTTATGGTAATAATTTTTTTCCATTTAAAAAGTGTATTGTTGGGAGTATTTTCCCTTCAAAAATGTATATATTTCGATAAAAGTCTATTCTTATACTTTTGACTCCAGTATAGGGACAGACTATTTACCCAAAGTTGGGACCCTAACAGGTCCTACCTCCCCTGGTCAGAGTGGACCTGGGAACAACTGCAATTAAGAGGTGGTTCCATGCTCCTCACAACCTCCCAATCAGAGGCCTTGGTGCCGGATGTAGTTAGAAAAGAAAGAGCGAAGCCACATTACCTTCATATTCAGCAAAAAAAATGGATGTGTTTATTTTTTATCAGCTTCCTTTGCACTCATTGTTTTCCCAATTTTTTTTATAACAGGATTTAAGATATAGTGTTGGGGCTGTCAGATAACAATGGAAATGAGGTTTGAGAGCTAATGCAATAAATTTATGAGAAAGCTGAAGTATGGATGACAAAAAAAAAACAATAGCCTAACATTACTCAAAATGAAAAAGGTGTATTCCCAATGTTAACAATATTATAGATAATCAGTCAATTAAGTGCCATATGTGATATGTGCTTGGGTAATCATGTTTTGAAAGAGACATGTCTGAGGGGGTAGAAGATATTCCCACAGTAGGTTGCTATTACTTTCTGCAGTAGACTGGACGCCAACCAAAGCTATAGAACCAAATCTGTCCTGCTATTTAACCCATATCTAGAAGGAGAAGAGATGGATTAATATCTTTCTCAAAGGTGTCTGTGCATAAATGAATACAATGAATTAAACTGGAACTTGAATTTGGTTCTCTGATTTCTCATTCCGCGCAGATATTCACTACCCCCATTATGCACATACTGAACTGAAATAAACAAATCATTGAAGTATATGAAAATATAGTGTTTGTAGAATTTTAAATTAAAAAATTTTAAATAAATACGCTCCTAAAATAGATTAAAAAATATTCTATATAGAATTAAAATAAAAAAATATCACTCTTCCGATTTGAAAATTTTTTTAAAAGATTTACAACCTTTTTACACTTAGCCAATCTATCCTCTAATCAGTTTATATATTTATTTATATATCTACCTACATATTAATATCTTTCCTTTGCTGATATCACCATTTAGGTTTTTTTTTCAAATTTCCACTGAGACTGGTGCCAAATGTTCACCAGATTTACCTTTGAGATACATAACATAGCTTGGAGTGACACCAAGAGCCTTTCTATATTGAAGATATCACTTTACCAAAGCCAAAAAAGAAAAGGTTTTTGACAAAAGAATTCTTAACTTTATCATCAGCAGTTTTATTTTTTGCTTCTGTACTTTTTCTCAACTAAACATTTTGGCAGGTGTATCCGACAAGGAAGGTGTAATCGCTTATACCATTCCAAGCTCAGTTTACTCCACTGTCTTTTGTTTCACCAGGCCCAGGTAAATGCCTATACTATATATCACAACTTCATATATATATATATATATATATATATATATATATATATATATATAAGAGAATTAGTGTAAATATATTTCTATAGACTTATGTATATTTCTAAAACAACTGACACGCTTATGCATGTTGTTATAGTTGTTGTTTATATATATATATATATATATAGTTGTGCATATGGATAGCAATCTCTTTTTGATACATGCTTTGTCGAACAAGACTGACAAGATACTTTTCCGGCATCTTGCTTCCTAGATAACTTTGATCTTCAAAAATGTAAATGCAACACCAATCGGTATCTTCTATCTTCTTAATTCTTGTTTTTTTATTGTTCTCTCTCCTTAGTAGCATTTTTTCTCATATTCTCTAAAACTCAATAACTGCTTGTGTCTTAGTGGCTTTATTGATTCATTTGGATTGTAATGATTAAAAAAAAGTGTATATGAGATTTGGCATAAATATTATATACTTTCATATATTTCTAAAACAACTGACATACATATGTGTGAGTGTATATGTATGTATATTTAGGTACCTCCACTAAATTACTGAAAAAACAGCAGAGTATGAAGAAAAAAGACTCCAAACTTAATAAAAAAAAAACTTTTTCTATCAAAATGTTCATGTGATTATTAAGAGGAAAGATCAAAGTATTTTTTAATTATTTCAAAAAATTTTAAAATCTTTTTTAAGACATTCAAAATTTTGGTAAAAATCTTGTGATTTTAGTTATATTTCAGCTGCTTCAAGTTTTTCCTTCGTCTTTCATGATATTGTCCAGCATTTACTGCCATATTGAAGAATTGACATTACATAACAATCCAGTACTCTCTTTTTTGTTTCTAGTGAAAGTTTCCTGCGTCTACATACTTTACTCAGCTTCTGGAACACGTCCTTCGCCATGCCAATTTGCCTTTGGATTTCCGTGTCACACTTTTTCTGTTGAAACACTTCCCAGGTATTTAAATTTTTCTATCTAAGAATTTAAATATAAATATAAACATTTATTTATGTAGGAATTTCAGAAATTTTGAACGGAATCCTTTATTTAATCTACATGGGTAGACTGTTCTTGCTTCATTGTCCATTGCTCACAGAACCCCCTGCTAATACCTCTCAGTTATTGTTCTCCTTGTTTCCAGTGAGTTTATATCTGCATTGCCGTACCCAGTGATTGAACTCACAAATACTATGTCAGTAAATTCACAAAGCAAAACTTTAATCCAAAAGGCCATTTTTCTGTCATTCCTCTGTGGTGTCTGCATAGATTCACCTGCCATTCCTTCTGTTCACCTTGCATTCTTTCTCCAAGTTTAGTTTGTATGGTTGTTGTTGTATCAGCTGAGGTGGATACAATACCCAGAGAAAGTGTGCTGCAGTATTATTCAGCAGAATATTCAATGCTAAATGGATATATATATATATTCAGCCACTCTACAACAGTTGTTAAAGACAAAATTCTAGATTTTGTTTAAAAGTGGACATTTTTAAAAAATGGTAAAATATTTTTCTAAAATTTTACCATTTTTTAAAAAATGTCTACTTTTAATAAAAAATGTTATTAAAAAGGTCAAATTTTAGAAAAATATTTTACCTTTTTAATAACATTTTTTATTATCCCCCAAAATATAAATTTCACTCATCACCTTTTAATGCATTTTCCCATTTCATAATTGCTTGAGCTCAAGCTGAAACTACAAGAAATAGTAATTCCACTTTTGGGGATGATACTGTTAGTGATTCAAATTTTACAAAAAGCAATTTCAGTTGAAGATGCTGGCCAAAGACAACTGTCAATGACACAGATTTGAAAACAACAGGAAGGAAAAAATTCAAGAACCTCAGCAAAGAAACAACAAAATAAAAACTAAAAAAAGAGCAGAAATGTTTTCTTAAATTTTTATTTTTCATCATCCTTCATTTTTTAATGTGAGAAAAATAAGAAAGAGAATTTAATAAAAATAAGAAACAAAAATAGTTAAAATAGTTCCATAAAAGCCTCTATAAATCCGTAGTCTGATGATTAAAAAAACCTGTTAATTTTACACAATTTAAACATTGAATACTTTTTAAACATAATCACCATTTTGTCAATGCACTTAATTTAGTGAATATTTATGACAAAGATTAAACATTATATAGTAAATTTTTTCAGAAAAAAATTAGCTATGAACTATATTTCAGGCAATGAAATTATTGAACCACTCTTTTGAGTGAATAGGCTGGGAACAAAAAAAATATTATGAGAGGCTAAAAATCTCAAAAGGCAAAAGATAAAAAGAAAAGAAACAAAAACAGAAACAGAAGAAGAGAAAAAGAAAATTCCAAACAGTCAGTTAATTCGTATAGCCTAATTCAGTTGTACAAGTTCGTAAAAGTGTGTAAAATCCCCAGGCAGTGTTTAAATGGAATCCAGGTAGTAATAATTAGCTCACAGAACCAAGTGAAGCGTAAAGTGAGTTTAAAACAAAATGGCATTGCATGCAAAAACAGTCAAGAGGCGGCAAAGTAGGAAGGGTGGAAAAGCTGGCCAGACAGACAAATGAACGGACAGAAAGATGGACAGACTGATGTATGGATGGATGGTCATCAGTACTCACTGCAGTCGGCCCATTAGGAACAGTCAAGCTGACGAGAGAATGAAGATCACGCCTCATCACAACCTTATATTTGTCGCTTTCTTGTTCATTTACAAGATCCAAAGAAAGAAGTTACTAATTTGGGGAAATTTCTAGATAATAAAATATGGCAGATACACACTTAGGTGTTGGTTGGGGAAAGGACTGGTAAAAACACCTGTTTATTAGTGATTATGTTTCAGTTTATATGAGGATGTTCAGAAAATAATGATGTCATTTTTTATTACATCATTTTCACTTAAAAAACTAGAAAGAAAAAGAGGCACGGTGGAGTCAGTCAGTCAGTTAAGTGCCATGCGCGATACACGCTTTGGGCGATCATGTCTCGAAAGAGACATGACTGATTGGGCAGAAGATTATCCCACAGTAGGTTGCCATTGCTTTCTGCGGTAGACTGGTTGCCGACCAAGGTTATAGAACCCAATCTGTCCTATTATTTAACCCATAACTGGAGGGAAGAGACGGATTAATACCTTTCCCAAGGGTATTTGCGCGTAAGTGAATGCAAGGAATTCAACTGGAATTCGAACTCGGTTCCCCGATTTCTTGTTCCGAGCCGATATCCACTGCGCCACAATGCACATGGTGGAGTAGTGGACTGAAAAATTGAAAAGACGAGTTTGAATTCTAGTCAAGTTCATTACATTCACTTAAGGGCTAATACCTTTGGTAAAGTTATGAATCCAGCTCTTTTGTTCTTTCTTATTATTATATGTGCTTATTAGAAGAAATCGTAGAGTAATGAACTGCAGCTAGCATTGAGAAACTGGAGAACTGAGTTCAAATTCCAGTCAAGTTCATTACATTCACTTAAGTGTTAATACCCTTGGTAAAGTTATGAATCCATCTCTTCTCTACCTCCAGCTTTGGGTAAAACAGCAGAACAGACTGAGTCCTATAGCCTTCAGTGATAATCAGTCTAGTCAAAAAAAACTTCGAACAAGATCATACTGCCTTAAAAGTCTGTATACATGTGGCTGTGGACCACTTGTAAATCCAAATTCTTTCTGAAACTTGAATTATGTATCAGTATATATAAATGAATATGACCTGTTACACTTGGTCAACATTTCATTTCAAACAATGCAAGCTCAACTGAAATTAAAGCCAAAATACGACATTTAGAACGGCTCATGATGAAACATAATACACATTCATTGTCTCTTATATTTAACAGTATATGTTGAGAATATATATATGTGTGTGTGTGTGTGTGTGTGTGTGTATACACATATATATACTTTATCAGATTATATATATATATATATATTTATGCGTGTATGTATACATATATACATATATATACTTTATCAGATTATATATATATATATATATATATGTGTGTGTGGGGGGGTATGTATGAATACATATATACACATATATATATATATATATATATAATACAAATATACTTTAATGAAAGCTATATATTTGTAGCTAAAATGCTCAACATCAGAGATAGAGTATATGTAAAAATAAAATTGGACACTGAGGTCAGCACCTAGTAGATACTGTCTGACCTGAAGAATGCATTCAAGCATGAAATAGACTGTTACTGCCTGGTGGTGATCTCAGTGTGTCTATATATATATATATATATATATATATGTGTGTGTGTGTGTGTGTGTGTGTGTGTGTAACTGTATTCCAGATTCTTGTTTACCAGATATCTTTTTAAAAAAATTTAAACACATTATCAATCAGTATCTTCTATCTTATTTTTTGTTTTTTTTATTGTTCTTTCTTCTAAGTAATATTTTTCCATATTCTCTAATACTCAGTAACTCCTTGTGTCTTAGTAGCATTATTGCCTTACTTAGGGTGAACAAAAAAAAAAAATATATATATATATATATATATATATATATATATATATAATAATAATAATAATAATAATATTTATTAATAAATTATATAACATTGATATGTTATAATATCACTACAAAAGTAGCTATTTTGTTTCGACACTTTTTGTGTCTTTTCAAGTGATGTTGTTATTTCAATAACGCCTCCCTGATGAAAGGGGTTTTGCTTGTTCTTAACCTTTTAAAGCCATTCATTTGAAATAACAACATCACTTGAAAAGACACTAAAAGTGTCGAAACAAAATAGCTACTTTTGTAGTGATATTATAACATATCAATGTTATAATTTATTAATAAATGTTATTATTATTATTAGCTCTACTTTGTATTGAGCACTTTTTTAAAAATAGTGTTTCTTTGGATGGGGAATATTATTCCACCCATACTTGTAGATATATATATATATATATATATTGAATCCATTAAAAGTCATTTTCAAACAAATAAATTAAATATATATATTTATGTTTTTTAACAGTCTGAATGAGACAACATAAGTAAATTTACACTGTCAAAATAAATCTTGATTCAAAACCATCTGAATATGTGTTGAGTTTTCCTCTCAATATTTTATAATGCTCTGGATAATATCCATTGAGCTCTCTATTTTTATCTAATCAACAATTTATATTAACTGGATAAAATCTTTTGATTTATCCTGTCAGTCTTTACGGGTCAACCTTTCTCTCTTCTCTCTCTCTCTCTCTATATATATATATAGTCATCCGCAGACAGATCTGTTTTGCTGTATCACAGATCATCAGTACGGTTAGACTCCAATTGCTATTAACCCAGGATTGAAACCTGACCAAATTGGTGTCAGTCGGTGATTCTACCTCTGGGCTATAGGCGCTCGGTAGAAGTAGGCAGACTTTTTAGTGTGTATATTGTCATTATAGCTGCCCAATAGCCAGAGTGTTCTAATCCATTATTGAATGAGTGATGCATACATGCCGGAGTAGCTACTGTTTATATATATATATATATATATATATATATATATATGAATTTAGATATACTGAATCTAATGTTAAACAGAAAGTTTACTAAGGAAGTTTAAGTATTAAAGTTAACCAGAGAAAAATGACAAGACAGAAGAAGACATAATTCCTTTTACGGACTGTTTTGTGAAGTAGAACAGACAATGGGATAAGTGCAGAATTCAAAGTGAAATCCTTTGAAGAGGATTAAGTTGCCATTTTGTGAGGTAAGCTATTTTTTCATTAATATTATTTCCAGACAAATCTTTGTAAATAGAGGGTGATTATATTTTATTAATGGTTTTAATGGTTATAACAATGAAAGAGAAGAATTATCATGTAAAACAGGCCCTTACCAAACAGTAGATAGAGAATCATGCATAAACTATGCATATTGATTCACTCTTACTTTCATAACTAAGTAATTCCACATCATCAAAAAAGCAATAAAAGAACCAAAGCCACAAGCAGATCATTTAAAAAGAAGAAAAAGTTAAACTGGGGAAAATTTGCCTAAATTCTAATTATAAACTACAAATTTTACAGAAGAGAAAACAAGAATGCAGAAGTGAAACACCAAGTTGGCCAGAAAGGATTTTGTGTTCTTTTCTGACACAAATATGCTCCATGCCTTGCTCAGGAAAAAAAAAATATTGGAACAATAAACAAGAGTTTTGCATTTTTGAAGAGGTGTTAAAAGCTTCTAGGAAAAAGAAGATGTGGAGGGCCATGATCTCCTGTCCTGAAGCACATAAAAAAAGAAGAATGTAAATAAAATGACATTCCTTTTAACCTTAAACATTCTGGAGGTGATTTTGCTTGCAAACCAAAATTTTTATCCTGCCACTGCAAGAGACTCAGATGAATGAATGATAGGATGTTTGAATTTTGCAGTCATGTTGTCATATCCTGCTATGGCAACAGAAATAATAACACTATTTTCTTTAATTTCTGCTAACCACAAAAGCAAGTCAGAAGTCTGACAGTGATCTCTAAAACTCATTAAAAATAGATTCTGATTGTGTATAGGGAAAAAGACTTTAGCCTGAATATCTGTAATCTCTCTAAAGTGCTAAAAATAAAATAATTCAACTTTCTATAGTATTTCTGAAAATATTTTTCTTTAAGTTAAGAGAAACCAAAATTTATTTTACCTATGATGAACCAAAATGTTAACAGCTACAGAAAAACAATTTTTTTTTTTTGCAAAACATAAGTATGGTGGTGTTTTATTTAGGCTAAAGATTCTTTGTTTCGTTTACTAAATAAGCACTAAACTAAATAAAAATAAATACACAATTGCAAAATCGTGTTAATCAATCTTTTAATTCATAATTATTTCAGTCAAAAGGTAGACTAGATCTGAAGGTGGTATTTTAAATCTTTAATATATTGGAGGTGATTTTGCTTGCAAAAATTCTATACTGTCTCTGCAAGTGACTCTGATGAATGAATGATAGCATCTTTCAGTTTTGCAGTTGTGTTTTCATATTCTGCTATGGCAACAGAAAAAGACCATGACTGAAATTAAGTAGTGCATTAGAGGAGCCTTGAAAAAATGCAGTGGAACGAAAAGTATTGCATAATGCAGAGTGTTAAAAATTAAAGACCAACAAAACTTTTATTTTACTCTGACTTATCCAGGCAAACATCCTCATCATTTTTGTTATCATCATTTACAAATCACTGATTTGTTAATTTTTTGTTTAAATTTTTTAGATGAAAAATTACAAAGTATTGCTGAAAAGTTCTCAGCCCCACAAAAATTCCTAAAGTATTTTTTCTTCATAAACTGATATCCTCCTGGCATAAGTTTAAACTGACACCCAAGAAAAAAAAAAACAAAAGCAAAAATATTTGTATATATTGTGAAATTTTTATGCCATGTTTGTTTTAGTAGGATACTCTTGAATCTGCGGTACTGTGGTGCATGTGAGATGAATGGAGATGAATGGATTCTTGTGGTCATTGAGTAAATTGTAATGAATGAATGAATGGATCATGAATCAGATTAGCTAGGTTTGGGATAGTCAGGGACGAGCATCCTCGCCCTACTTTCCCTTTGACCTTACACCAAAATTGGATTTTTAATACAATAAATATACAGTTTACACTGACACTACCTTCTTTTACAAAGATCTAAATGTATATAAAACTATAATTATGTCTAATTATATAGATATAAACTATAATTTTGGAAAGTGACATTTCACTGAAATATACTGAACAATTATCAAGTTTTCATTTGAAATAAAAATAAATTATGAACTTCAAGAAAGATGGTCACACTATATGAAAAAAAGATGTCTATTAGCAAGATTAAATAGAGAATGAAAGCTAGATGGTCAGATTTTAATTTATGAAATGACTAGCAGTATAGCCAGGCTTTGCTCAGGTGTAATGAAAACTTTAAAACTAATCCATGGTCCTGGAGCTCAGACTCTTTGGACGTTGGCACAAAAGATTAAAAAGCAATAGTTGTTTCCAATTAAAGTGAAACCGTAGACTGAAAGAAAAATGAATGGATGTAAGTCAAATTTTGATTTCCTGGTATTGATATCAAATAAGTTTTTTTGTCGTAAACTGAAGGCTAAATAAGTCCTCTGAGTAAATGGTATCATGGCTGAGACTAAGAACTACAATTATACCTACTTAGAGCCAGACCTGAAGCAAAAACTAAAATGAAAAAGCTGAAAAAATAGACACACAGGCAAATAAACAGACACGCACACAAACATCTTGCCTTTTATATATATATAACGGCTGACGAGCCGTTGTGCGAAACCGCGGTAGGTCTTGGCGATCTTGCGATTTTTTCTCGTGTGTTTTTGCTCTACGTCACTGCCTCTTGGTTAATCCTTTTTGGTTAGTTTTGTATCGAGCACTTTTCTTTCTTTGTGGTTCGTTCCGTTTGAGGGTTTTTTTTTCTTTGCTGTGAAGTACTGTATGTATTGTCGGTGCTCCGCAGTTTTCTTTTTTTTCCCCTCATTGTCCAAAGCGGACAATAACGGACTTAGATTCTGCCGGTTATTCGTGGTCCTTAAAAATTACTTGTGTAAGATTTTAAGATTTGGATACGTACAGAGTCGATTTTATTATTATATATATATATATATATATTATTGATTTTCTGCGCTATTGTAAGAATTGCAACCTTGAAACTTCTGAATATCGTTTCTTATGTCTTTGTCTATGAGAGTATCAAATTTGATTAAAATCAGACCACTCCTTCTATAACCCGATTTTTTCGATTATTGATTTTCGATATTTATTAGGGGTACCTCGACACAAAAATTAGCTAAGAACACTCGCAGATGCTTATAGTAGAACTGTGTAAATGTTCAAGAAAATTGGTTCAGCCGTTTCGGAGTCTATAGGTAATGGATACACACACACACACAAAGTTCCATTTATAAATAAGTTTAAATATGGTCTGGGAAAGCTATTGTTTCAGACAGGCAGAAGGTTAAGCATAAGAGTTCAAATTTCAATTCTGCTATATGCTGTGTTTTTTTCAAAATGTTGCCAATTATGGCTCACAACAATTTCCTGTCTTTTGTAGCTCTTAATAAATTTTGATTTTTTTTATCTCTTGTAAATCCTGTTCTACCATCTATTTACTCAAGCCTTATTTTCCTCTTACCTTATTCCTTTCAGTCTGCCTGATGTGCATCAAATTTTTCAAGCTCTCTTTTCACATTATGTCCCCTAGAAATTTCAACTATCTTTTCCTGATGTGAAGTATAAACATCCATTTTGTTTCCATTTGCTCTAAAATTTTGTTGTTGCTCACATGTTTGGTCCATGGTATTCTCAGTATTCTTTAGCAGAACAACATTTCGGTTGCTTCAGTTCTCATCTTCATTTTGAAGGAAAATGTCTAGCATTCACTGCCAAAAAGGAGGACTGATATTATATCATAGTCTAGTTCTCATTTCTTTGTTTCTATTGAAATTTTTTTCTTCATACTTTGCTTAAATTTTGAAAGGCATCATTCACTATCCCAATGCATCTTTGGATTTCAGTGTCACACTTTCTGTCCTCCATTGGAATATTTCCCATATATTTAAATTGTTATACTTGTTTGATTTTGCTATCCCCAGTTTGTAATTTACGTTTTTGGGCTGTCCCTTTTGCTTACAACTATGCATTATGTCTTCTTGTAATTGATTCACTAGAAGCTTATTATTTCTGACCTACACTGCTTACTAAGGAAGATAGAGAATTGTAATAAAAAGCTACAATAATAAGATGAAAGAAATACGACTCACAATTTAATAATACAAAAGCTTTTCTCCTTACACACTGAAGAGTGATAAGAATACATTCATTTGATGACTGACCTCATTCACTGTTAACTACATTCTTCTTCTTTTGTGTGCCCTGTTCTTTCAGGATGTAGGTGATCATGGCTTTCCACATCTCCTATCCTTGGTGGCTCTTAGCACGCTTTCTCCCGTTACACCACACAACCCTCATTCTGTCATCTACCTGATAGGGTCCTTCAAATATGTTATTCGTTGCTTTCCTCTGTCTCTTTTTCCCTCTATCTAGCCTGCTAGTATCAGGTTCTCCAAGCCCTCCTTCCTCATTGCATATCCCAGGAACTTTAGCTGTCACTTCTTGATGCTCAGTATTAATTTCCTTTTTGTTTCCATTCTTTCCAAAACCTCATCATTGCTAATCACATTATAACTTAGCTTTTTTCAATATTAACTCAACTTAGATGGGTTATGTTGAATGCTAAAATTGAATTTAAAGCTGATGTATGATAAACAGTCACCTGGTCAGGTTTTATATCCCTTTTCCTGAGAGAAAAAATATAAAAATCAATAATACATAAAGAAAAATGTTACATGACTTTTCACTAGTAACAGGCACATAAATATACTGAAAATAAGAAAAAATAAACAAAAAAATATTTTAACTAGATGACTATAGTATATGTATTAGATCTACTGACATTTTGTTGTACTTTCAAACTCTAGCATCAACAATTAAATTAGTTATCATTTATCATCTATTATAATAACCCAACACTATATTAATTTTAGACTAAGAAATAGCTTGTGAATTTTAATGCTTCTAAAATGAGGCTGCTATCTGTTAACCACCATAGACAATCACTCCTGCCCCCTCCCACCAATTAGCATAGATCAGGCTAGTCTCCCTGTAAGCAAAACACTGTGCCTCCTCGGCCTAATTCTCTCAGTCAACCTCAAGTAGGAATGACGACATTGAATCCATAGCTAAATCTACTGCTAGGAAGGTCAGTTCACTGTGTAGGGGCAGGAGGTTTTTTTCCCCGTCTGAATCCATCCTGCATATATATAAATCTGCCATTCACCTGTGTATTAAATACTGCTGTCACAAAGTGTCACATCAGATCGGGTCTTCCTGCTATTTATCTCTGGCTTCTTGACAAAATTCAGTGAATAATCTGCAATGTGACTGATCCTGACCTGGTAGCTCAGCTCCAGTCTCACCAATGTAATGTGGCTTCCCTCTGTCTCTTCTACAAATACTTTCACAGCTTCTGCTCCAATGAGCTTAGCTGCCTGGTGCCTCCTCTGCATGAATTTACTCAAGCGACTATACTAGCAACTAGGTCCCACCCTTTTACAGTGAAACCAATCAAATGTAACCGAAACTTCTACTCTAGTAGCTTATTTTCTTGCACTTCCTGTCTGTGGAATTTCCTTTTGTGTATTTGCTTTCCAGACAGCTACAATCTCCAAGAATTTAAATGTCAGATTAGTTGCCATCTCCTGTCTCCTTTCCCTCATGTTCTTTTCCCCATCCACTCTACTCTCATGCATCTCTCTTCACACCAGTGTTCTCATCCTTCTCTTACCTATTCACTGACACCCACTATAACTTGTTCCTCTTTCACATCACTCTCCTATTATGTAAACCCTTGTGCACTAGTGGCAGCACTGCCTTGCTTGGGGTAAAATGATTATAAAAACAAAATTACTAGTAGTTCTTTCATCTTAATTTTAGTTTCCTTTCATTGAAACTGCTTAGACCATCAGTCTGTAAACCCAAATAAATGATATCTAAACTTATTTATAAATGGAACTTTGTGTCTGTGTGTGTATCCATTACCTATAGACTCCGAAACGGCTGAACCAATTTTCTTGAACATTTACACAGTTCTATTATAAGCGTCTGCGAGTGTTCTTAGCTAATTTTTGTGTCGAGATAACCCTGATGATAATCGAAAAAATCGGGTTATAGAAGGAGTGGTCTGATTTTAATCAAATTTGATACTCTCATAGACAAAGACATAAGAAACGATATTCAGAAGTTTCAAGGTTGCAATTCTTACAATAGCGCAGAAAATCAATAATATATATATATATACATATAAAAGGCAAGATGTTTGTGTGCGTGTCTGTTTATCTGCCTGTATTTCTATTTTTTTCAGCTCTTTTATTTTAGTTTTTGCTTCGGGTCTGGCTCTAAGTAGGTATAATTGTAGTTCTTAGTCTCAGCCATGATACCATTTACTCAGAGGACTTATTTAGCCTTTAAAATTCAGTTTACAACAAAAAAAACTCATTTGATATCAATACCAGGAAATCAAAATTTGACTTACATCCATTCATTTTTCTTTCAGTCTACAGTTTCGCTTTAACTGGAAACAACTATTGCTTTTTAGTCTTTCGTGCCAACATCCAAAGAGTCTGAGCTCCAGGACCATGGATTAGTTTTAAAGCTTTCATTACACCTGAGCAACGCCGGGCTATACTGCTAGTAGGTCATAAACAAAGAATAAGTTCTCAATGAGATAAAAATTCACATCACTTTTGTCTCAGGAACTGCTATTCTACCAAATGAGCTACAAGAGCTTCACAAGTAAATGATCAAATCTAACTTGTAAACTTATTCTTTTACATCTATCAAAATACTACAAAAGAATTAAAGAGCAGATGTAACCATGAGCTTGTTCTTAATTCATGATCTTTTATTATTCACTCTCCTTAATGATGATTTTCTTTTTCTCATAGTATTTCACAAACTCAATAACCCCTTGTTGTGGCCTTGCTTGGGATGAAAAGATTTGAAAAATAATGTATAAAGCCTACCAATTATTAGAAATAAGAAACTGAAAAACAGGATAAAGTTTTTTAAATCAAAAGAGAAAAAAGAAAATCAAAAGAAACTACCATATTCAAACTCATTTGTTTATGGCATCAAAAAATAATGTAAATTTTTAAGTAATTTTGAACTATATGTTCCATATAACAAAAAAAGTCTTTGTTGTGGTTCTACTGAATATAAAATGAAAATAAATATATTGAATAAAATATCTTATATAATAATATATAAAAATAACAACTGATAAGGTTCTTGGTCCACATGCTATGAATGAAAAGAATTATAATAAATAAAATAAATTTTTAATACCAATGTAACATATACAGATACACTACCAGCCATAATTATGAGGCCGCCCCAGTTTTTTAAAAGAAATCATGTATTTCATACTGTTTTTAGTATTTATTGCCAAGTGGATAATTCTAAATGAAAATAGAATGGTTATTTTCTTAATATTGCACAATAACATGTGCATCAAATGAACTGTTCTGGTGTCCAGTTTTTGTGCTCTCTTCCCCATGCTAGTCTCTTCTTATTGGCTGGTCGAAGCAAAAGCTTCCTGGCTGCTTTGTAAAATTTTGCAAAATAATAATAACAAAAGAACCATTCTATTTACATTTAGAATTATCCACTTGGCAATAAATACTAAAAATAGTATTAAACACATGATTTTTTTTTTAAACTGGGGTGGCCTAGGAATTATGGCCGGTAGTGTATATCAATAAATCTATTGGTACAATTAACAGACTACCTGCCAAAAAACCTAAAAAAATAAAAAACAAGAAAGAAATTACACAAGAAAAAAATCCAGACTAAGAAGGAAAAAAAAAAGGGGAGACCAAAAGGTAAACAACCACCTAAACAGTAAATTAAAGGGCTCAAGGCCTAGACTATCTTGACGGAGCAAAAAAGTACTTCACAACATCACTCAACAAAGAACAGCTCAAGTTGCTACTCAAGTTTCACACTCTCATGATCTTCAGATGAATATAAAAAAAAGCAAACACTTACTGAAGCAGTGAATTAAAATGTTCAAGGGCTAGATTACCTGGACTGAGTAAAATATGCTTTACTGTGTCAAACATCAACAACATGCAACTCAAGTTGCTACATAAGTTTCATGTTCCTGCAGTCTTCAGGTGACGCGAATGCAAATAAAATCATTTGTACCCAATTATCAATGCCCTCACCTATTACATCGTAGAAAGTTTTAAAAAAAAAAAAAAAAAAAATCACGTGTATAATTCAGCCTCACTGGTGGAAAAAGAAAGTAAGCAAAGAAAAAAAGCAAAAAAAAAAAAAAAAAAAAAAAAAATACCAGTGCAAGGGCCTAGCTGAGCTTGGGCAACTACAATAATTGAAAAAAACAAGGGGTGATAGGGACACTAGTCAGGTGGCAGGGTGCACAATAAGTTTTTTATATAAGACGTACTCTTACTGAGCACTCTTCCCGATATATGTAGCAAATATTAAATACTACATATATAAATTCAAAACTACTTGTAGTCTTGAAGTAGTCTTGGGCCATCATCAACAAGATCACAGAGTTCACAATGATGATAATCTCAACTGCAACTGACCTACAATTATATATGTTATATAAACAAGCTGCCATTACCACACCAAGATATCATACATGCTATCAAAAAAAAAAAAAAAAAAAAGAGATCATATTTTATTACTAAAATGGGATGCGGAAGTATCACAACGTTAAAAGTTTGCTAAATGCCTTTCGACCAACCCTTCTTCAAAAAAAAAAATAGTTGGTAATTTAAGACTGAGTTGCTAATAAGAAAAATTTTTATTAGCGACTGATGTTAAAATGTAAGGATAAGGGAAATGGGGGACAAAAATTATCCTCTGTTCGGTAAGGGCTTCTCCAAAGAGGGCCAATTTATATTTTTAATTCTCGTTGCATGCACAGGGCAGGTCTGTGCATATTAATAATAACAGATTTCAATATATTAAATGGAGTCTGTTCTGTGCCCTGTGCAATACAGAGAAAAATTCTGTCCTGCAAGCAGCAGAATTTAGTAAATGCTTGCCAATTGCAAAAACATGAGTCTGCGAACACCTGATGTCACCAGCTCATGTCTAGACATCTGGCCTGGGACATGTTGGGTGATTCTAACTTACAACCTCTGCATGGTTTTGCCCATATAGTAAACCTCACACTGACACTTATATTGATAAACAACTAAATTACTTTGATGGTCAGGCAAAACATTCTTACGGCAAGGAGGGAAAGCCCTTCTAGTTGTAAAAATGCTCTGGACCATAACAGCATTAAAACACCTCTTAACAAAAATAGACATTTTATTGGCGTATGTCTGACGAATGGGACCAATTCACGGTAGCTTGAGATATGAAACTGATAGTCACCATGCAGTGTTGATTCCTGTATCCACATTGTCAATGTATCTACATGTAATCTGTCTGATATTGAGCACTCTTCCTCTATAAATATAGTAAATTTTTAACTATATATACATATCTATGTAATGAACAGCTACTCATTTCCATGCACAACCTTCTGTTATGGCAAGAAGTCAATCCATATTGAGATAACTGCTATGGCTTATTTGTCTTAGTTCAACCCCCACAGAGCCCATCTGCAACTATGCTGAGCAGACCTTGGTTAACATTTCTGGGAGAGCACACATGATCTGGCATGACTAACAGTTTCAACAACATCAGTATGCTTTAAATCTCAGTCATAATGACTTGTGACTTAGTGTTAGCACAGCCATCAATGGCTTCTAAACAGTTCTGTGATCTGGTTTTCAAGTACTTTCCAAAGCTGCTATATATCATCACCTCCCTGGACCAATAATATCAAGAAGCCACCTTCTTGCTAAATTGAATATAGATCTCATAGTAGAAAAGCAAACATTCTAACCACTAGGCCCTGCAACCATATGCACAAATTATTGGCTTGATGCAGAAGCCTTTATGCTTTTGTGCTTTGGTTAGATTTTGGAAATTAGATTGGGTGAAGAACTTTTCAGAACCCCCTTATATATTTCTAAAGAATTAATAGATATATTTTTAATCCAACATTTTTATTACTACAAATGTGATTTTTTTAATCATTTTACATCAAATAAAGTGGGGCCACCACTGGTGCACAGGGGTTTATAGTGGGAGAAAAAAACTAGATACATGACGTATTGAAGAAAGGATAAAAGATGAACTGGATTCAAGAAGATAGAAAATGGCAATTGACATTTCCTTTATAAACTTTTGGAGATTGTAGCTATCAGTGAAGCAAGTCAATGGAAGAGAATTCCACAGGTGTGAGGTGGAAGAAAAGAAACTGTTGGAGTAGAAGAGACAGTTACATTTAACTATTTCATGAATAAAAGGTGATACCATTCTAGTAGCATGCTTAAATTCCTGTGGTTGGGGCACCAGAGAAAAAAAGCTAGTCAGAAAATATGAAAATATCTGTAGAAAAGAGGGGAGCCACATCATGTCTGAAGAAAGTGACTAAAATTGAGATGCCATGTCAGGACCTGATTACATTGCAGATCCTTCTTTGGATTTTGTTGATAACCTCAATAGGAATAGCAGGGACACCTGACTAGTTATGGCAACAATATTCAATACCTGGATAAATGGTAGATTTATAAATGTGCAAGATGGATTCTAATGAGAAAAACTTTCTGGTTAACACAGACACAATTTTCCTAGTAGCAGATGTAGCTATAGACCTGATATAATAATTCCACTTCAGGTCGGTTGAAACAGTGGAACCAAAGAGGCACAGTATGTTGCTCTTGAGAAGACTTGCATCATTCATGCTGATGGCTGGTAGGAAAGTTTATAATGGCTAAAGGAGAGCAGTTTTGTTTTGGAGAATTTAAAATGTACAAGCCATTGTTTGCTCCAGTTAACCACTGATTGTGAATACTTTCTATTTGAAATAGACATGCAATTTTTATTCATTAAACAATTGGCAACTGGGTCCCACCCATTCACAGTTAGATCAACCAAATGCAGATGACAATTCTACTCCTGCAGCTTCTTTTCTCGCACTTCCTGCCTGTGGAACTCGCTTCCATATTCTTACTTTCCTGATGGCTACAACCTCCAGGAATTTAAATGCAATGTCAATACTCATCTTAACCACTTGACTCAAGTTCTTTCTTCACCACCCTGTATATCCTTTCCTTTCTCTCCACCTTTGCAACTGTCATCACACCTGTATTCCCATCCTTCTCTTGCTCCTTTCTAACTGGTTCGTCTTTCTCTACACTTAATCTTTTTACTCTTATGTAGCCCACTGCACATCAGTGGCATTACCGCCTTGCTCAGGATGATATGATAATAAAAAATAAAAATAAATAAATAAATAAAAATAAATAAAGAAATAAAAATAAAAATATAAAAAAAAAAAGTGCATCACAGTTATCTACCTGAAGTCTGTGTATTCAAGAAATCTTCACGTAAATAAATTGTATCAAAACCACCATTTGATCTGGCAAAATTTTCATTTTATTTTTAAATCATTTTACCCCAAGCAAGGCAGTAAAGCCACTGAGACACAAGTTGTTATTGACTGGGAAAAAATAAGAAAAACAGAAACATTATTAAGGATTGAGAACAAAAAAAAAAAGGAATCAAGATGATAGTAGATAAAAATTGTCATTCCTTTTACATTTTTGAAGATCAAAGTTAGCTAGAAAGCATGAAGGAGGAAAAAAGTTCCACAAACAAAAAATGCTAGAGAAGAAACCATTAATATAGAACTCTGGAAATTTCTTAATTTTTGTGGAATACCTGTTGCAAAAAAATTTAAAAAAACCTACATGAAATCAGCTATAATAATAAAACAAATAGAAATTTAAACTTTCCACCATCTCTAATGTGTGCTTATATATGTTGTCGCACCAAGATAACAAATTTAGTCCGATGAAGTACTGAAGGACAAAATGCATCACAAGAAAACATTTTTCCATATTGTCAGCCATTTTTTACTAATATTATTATATATATACACATATGGAAAGAGAGAGAGAGAGAGAGAGAGAGAGAGAGAGAGACATAATTGCATTCAAAATATAAACACAATAATTTTTTTTTTTTTTTTTTTTTTTTTTTTAATCATATCACCCCGAGCAAGGCAGTAACGCCACTGATGCGCAGGGGGCTACGTAAGGGTAAAAAGAATGGAAAAGAGAAAGCCGAAAACCGCATCCTAAACAGGAAACAAGGGATGAGCCTCTTCACCTGTTCAATAGATGTGGGTGGAGTGTGAACCGGGCGATAGTTTAGTCTATCTACTCCAATTGAAAAAAAAAATAAAATAATAAAGGAAAAGAGTGAAAAGATTGGAAAAGAGAAAACCGGAAACCGCATCCTAAACAGGAAACAAGGGATGAGCCTCTTCACCTGTTCAATAGATGTGGGTGGAGTGTGAACCGGGCGATAGTTTAGTCTATCTACTCCAATTGAAAAAAAAAATAAAATAATAAAGGAAAAGAGTGAAAAGATTGGAAAAGAGAAAACCGGAAACCGCATCCTAAACAGGAAACAAGGGATGAGCCTCTTCACCTGTTCAATAGATGTGGGTGGAGTGTGAACCGGGCGATAGTTTAGTCTATCTACTCCAATTGAAAAAAAAAATAAAATAATAAAGGAAAAGAGTGAAAAGATTGGAAAAGAGAAAACCGGAAACCGCATCCTAAACAGGAAACAAGGGATGAGCCTCTTCACCTGTTCAATAGATGTGGGTGGAGTGTGAACCGGGCGATAGTTTAGTCTATCTACTCCAATTGAAAAAAAAAATAAAATAATAAAGGAAAAGAGTGAAAAAGATTGGAAAAGAGAAAACCGGAAACCGCATCCTAAACAGGAAACAAGGGATGAGCCTCTTCACCTGTTCAATAGATGTGGGTGGAGTGTGAACCGGGCGATAGTTTAGTCTATCTACTCCAATTGAAAAAAAAAATAAAATAATAAAGGAAAAGAGTGAAAAGATTGGAAAAGAGAAAACCGGAAACCGCATCCTAAACAGGAAACAAGGGATGAGCCTCTTCACCTGTTCAATAGATGTGGGTGGAGTGTGAACCGGGCGATAGTTTAGTCTATCTACTCCAATTGAAAAAAAAAATAAAATAATAAAGGAAAAGAGTGAAAAAGATTGGAAAAGAGAAAACCGGAAACCGCATCCTAAACAGTAAACAAGGGATGAGCCTCTTCACCTGTTCAATAGATGTGGGTGGAGTGTGAACCGGGCGATAGTTTAGTCTATCTACTCCAATTGAAAAAAAAAAATAAAATAATAAAGGAAAAGAGTGAAAAGATTGGAAAAGAGAAAACCGGAAACCGCATCCTAAACAGGAAACAAGGGATGAGCCCCTTCACCCGTTCAACAGACGTGGGTGGAGTGTGAACCGGGCGATAGTTTAGTCCATCCACTCCAATTGAAAAAAAAAATAAAATAATAAAGGAAAAGAGTGAAAAGATTGGAAAAGAGAAAACTGGAAACCGCATCCCAAACAGGAAACAAGGGATGAGCCCCTTCACCTGTTCAACAGACGTGGGTGGAGCGTGAACCGGGCGATAGTTTAATCTATCTACTCCAATTAGTTTAATCTATCTACTCGGGAACCCCTTCCTAAACTAGAAACAAGGCGATCAACTCCACTCCTGTCCAAAAGAAGGGGGTGGAGCGTGAGACCTGGCGATAGAAGGTACTATCTACTCCAATTAAAAAAAAGAATAAATATGTGACTGAAGTTAATTAAGTTTTAACTTAGTATAAGTCAAACCTAAATTTCATAATTAAGAACAATTTACACAAAAATTAGGCAGAAAAGATAAGAACCGAAAAAGAATAAAATAAAATAAAAAATACAAGTAAAAATAAGTAAATAAATAATTCAAAAAATAATAAAAAATAAGATCACACTGGCTAAACTCACCAAGTTGCAGGCTTGCTGACAGAAAAAAGTTAAGAAAATTTCAAAAATTATCTTCATTCTGTTTCTTCTATACAGTTCTGGAGAGATTAAGTTACCTTAAGCAAGCAGTAACAGACAGTAGTGTGATGGAGGGGGGAATGCCTCCAAGCCATGTGTCCAGTTAGCAAGGGAATGACAGAGAACATAAAAAAAACAAAAAAAAGAAACATGGCCGGTCTTAGAATTCCTACATATAACCAAAACCTAATATACCAAACCTAAATTTCATAATTAAGAACAAAAATTAGGCAAGAAAGATAAGAACCGAAAAAGAATAAAATAAAATAAAAAATACAAGTAAAAATAAGTAAATAAATAATTCAAAAAATAATAAAAAATAAGATCACACTGGCTAAACTCACCAAGTTGCAGGCTTGCTGACAGAAAAAAGTTAGAAAATTTCAAAAATTATCTTCATTCTGTTTCTTCTATACAGTTCTGGAGAGTTCTGGAGAGATTAAGTTACCTTAAACCAGCAGTAACAGACAGTAGTGTGATGGAGGGGAATCACCTCCAAGCCATGTCCAGTTAGCAAGGGAATGACAGAGAACAATAAAAAAAAAAAAAAAAAAACATGGCCGGTCTTAGAATTCCTACATATAACCAAAACCTAATATACCAAACCTAAATTTCATAATTAAGAACAATTTACACAAGAATTAGGCAGAAAAGATAAGAACCGAAAAAGAATAAAATAAAATAAAAAATACAAGTAAAAATAAGTAAATAAATAATTCAAAAAATAATAAAATAAAGATCACACTGGCTAAACTCACCAAGTTGCAGGCTTGCTGACAGAAAAAGTTAAGAAAATTTCAAAAATTATCTTCACATTCTGTTTCTTCTATACAGTTCTGGAGAGATTAAGTTACCTTAAGCAAGCAGTAACAGACAGTAGTGTGATGGAGGGGGGAATCACCTCCAAGCCATGTGTGTCAGTTAGCAAGGGAATGACAGAGAACAATAAAAAAAAACAAAAAAAAAAAACATGGCCGGTCTTAGAATTCCTACATATAACCAAAACCCTAATATACCAAACCTAAATTTCATAATTAAGAACAATTTACACAAAAATTAGGCAGAAAAGATAAGAACGAAAGAATAAAATAAAATAAAAAATACAAGTAAAAATAAGTAAATAAATAATTCAAAAAATAATAAAAAATAAGATCACACTGGCTAAACTCACCAAGTTGGAAGCATGCTGACAGAAAAAAGTTAAGAAAATTTCAAAATTATCTTCATTCTGTTTCTTCTATACAGTTCTGGAGAGATTAAGTTACCTTAAGCAAGCAGTAACAGACAGTAGTGTGATGGAGGGGGAATCACCTCCAAGCCATGTGTCCAGTTAGCAAGGGAATGACAGAGAACAATAAAAAAAAACAAAGAAAAAAAACATGGCCGGTCTTAGAATTCCTACATATAACCAAAACCCCTATTATACCAAACCTAAATTTCATAATTAAGAACAATTTACACACAAAAATTAGACAGAAAAGATAAGAACGAGAAAAGATAAAATAAAATAAAAAATACAAGTAAAAATAAGTAAATAAATAATTCAAAAAATAATAAAAAATAAGATCACACTGGCTAAACTCACCAAGTTGCAGGCTTGCTGACAGAAAAAAGTTAAGAAAATTTCAAAAATTATCTTCATTCTGTTTCTTCTATACAGTTCTGGAGAGATTAAGTTACCTTAAGCAAGCAGTAACAGACAGTAGTGTGATGGAGGGGGGAATCACCTCCAAGCCATGTGTCCAGTTAGCAAGGGAATGACAGAGAACAATAAAAAAAAAAACAAAAAAAAAACATGGCCGGTCTTAGAATTCCTACATATAACCAAAACCCTAATATACCAAACCTAAATTTCATAATTAAGAACAATTTACACAAAAATTAGGCAGAAAAGATAAGAACCGAAAAAGAATAAAATAAAATAAAAAATACAAGTAAAAATAAGTAAATAAATAATTCAAAAAATAATAAAAAATAAGATCACACTGGCTAAACTCACCAAGTTGCAGGCTTGCTGACAGAAAAAAGTTAAGAAAATTTCAAAAATTATCTTCATTCTGTTTCTTCTATACAGTTCTTTAAATAATAGATTTGAATCAAATATTATTTTGGTTACTATAAAGGTTATCTTAGTGAATACAAATATTATTTGAATGAGCATTCCTATTTTTGAACATTAGATTATGCCCACCAGAAGAGACAGAAATTTTAATTAAAAAAGATGTACTTGTTAGTGGGTATAAAAGTTTGTTTAGATTACACTGTTTGAAAAAAAATATAGCTGCCCACTCAAACACAAAATAATATTTAGAGCAACACGCACACACACACACACACACATATATATATATATATATATATATATATATTGAATTTTATATAATTGAATTCTTATTCTTTTTTTTTGTATTTTACTTATTCTTAGCTATTCAGTTAATTTTTTTAATGTATTTTATTTGTCTTGTTTATTTATTTGTTTAAAATAAAACAGAACAAAAAAAATAATAGATTTAATACAAGAAAAATAAAGAAAATAAAAAAAGTGTTTTTTTTTTTAAATGTAAAACACCAGCAAATATATTCCCATATCATATCAATATATTAAATCCATGTGGATTGCCCGCTCCTGAGAGTAGGTGGGGAAATGGTGCTTTCCTTAAGATGCGGCAAGAACACAGATCAGTGAAGCGAAAAGTAGGAAACAGTTCAAGACTTGATTTAAAAGATGCATTTCATGTTTTTCGCATTTTGATTCTGCTGTTTTTGCTTCCTCTTTTTCTACTTCAATTACTGTGTACCAAACACAAGACACTAATACCACAGCTGATGCAAAACACAGCTGTCAATTGAAATTCAATGAATCACTGTTGATGGATGACAGCCATATGGAGGTGAGAGTAACACCAAAACTAGACTACTGCTTATGTCTGTTCAGCACAAACAGAAAGGTATAGGAAATACAGGTATCAATATGAAAGATATTAGAAAATCATAGCCACTAATCTTACAGATTTCAAAATAATTGAATTTTTTTTTTTTTTTAATATAAATAAAAATCATGTCCCATTTATTATATGGTTTCTATTAAGTTCAGTCTCAGAGGGGCCATGCTTAAACAAATAAGAGGGGGTTATGAACTTTAACTGGCTCCTGAGGCAACTCTCCATAATGACTAAGTACCAAGAGGATTACACTATTCTTAGCCTTTGATCTCCTGTATATGCGGTATTTTCATTAAAAAAAAAAAAGCCTTGTGCTGTATTCAGAACAACATTGATATTCTTTAATTTTTTTTAATCATTTCACCCAAGCAAGATGATATAGCCACTAAGACACAAAAGGCCACTGAGAGCGAGGGAGAATGAGAAGACATTAGTGAAGAGAAAAGGAAATAACAAAAACAGGATTCAAGAAGACAGAAAATAGTGATGACTGATGTTGCATTTAAATCTTTGAAGATTGTAGGTGGCAAAGAAGCAAGAAAACAGAAAAAAGTTCCACAGGTGAGAAAAGAAACTATTAAAACAGAACTAATGGTTACATCTAGCTATTTCGGTAGTAAAACAATGTGACTTATTTGCTAATCTATGTTTAAATTCATGCAGCCAAGGAACCAAGAAAGAAAGCTCAAAAGAACAATTAGCCTGAAAATATTGATAGAAAAGAATCCCAATGAAGCCAAATTATAGTGGGAAGAAAGTGATTATCAGAACCAAGAAAAGGACCAATAATATTACAAACCCTTTTTTGGATTTTATCAACAATCTCATGATAGATAGCAGGAGCACCAGACCAGAAAATGGAGTAATATTCAATACTCAGACAAACTGCTGATTTATAAATGTGCAAGATGGATTTTAACAAAAAAAGTTTCTGGCTCGACACAGTGAATCAATTTGCTAGCAAAAAATCTTATGAATTCAATATAATCATTCTATTTTATTTGAAAATTTGAGACAAAGAAGGTATAATGAGTTGCTCTCCTGAAGGTCAACATCAACCATACTGATGGAAGGAAAAAAACAAGTACAGAAATTTAATTATCTGGGAAGTTTGAGAACAAACAAGAGAGAATATGACAAAAATCTGAAAGTATATTGGAAGTTACATGAAACACTTTATGTGAGTGGAGATTTATACTAATCTCTTTTGAGAGAAAAATATTGCAAACTGTATTACCTGTTAACATTTCACTGTCATTTGCCATTTTAAAGTTTTATGCAGACATTTTGCAACTTAGAAAACGAGTATCAAGTAACTCAGTTTGTTAGAAACAAAGCAAAGAGTGTTGAAATATTAATCACTATAATAAGCAATGTATGCTGGACAATTTCCTTACAGATTTTAAGTAACACAGATGTGATTCTACAGAAGGATGCTGAGAATACTATAGACCAAACATGTGAGCAACAAGGAAGTTTTAACTGTCCTTGTTGTTCCAACAATGAGAACGAAAAGGACAGACTGACTGATTCAGCTGGGGCTTTGTAGAATTACAGTTTGCAAAAAAAAAATCAATATTCTAACGGTTTGTATCTGACAATCTGTGGTCCTAATTCCCTGCTGAAACCCTGAAATTCCCTTGAGGTGGGAATTCCCACCTAGCTGAAAACACCTCAACTATATATTAAACACATACACATATATGTGTGTGTGTGAAGGCAGACACACAGAAATAAAAATGAATGTACAGATACAGACATCTATAATCTTTCTCTAACCTAGTATTTGTGGAATTTTAATTGAACATATTTTCACTGTTGGATGCAGCTCCCTCTTTAGGCTTAAAGCAGGTGGGTCTCAATACAGGGGCCAATGCTTACCTGTCAGGAAGGAATTATAATTCACTGCTGTAACAATTTTAACAGCAGTTTATATAAAGGCCTGGAAGTAGATTTTATACAAAACTTCACCTGAAGATAACACATGATGAACAGTGCTAATCATAAAACCAATGAATAATGCCTGTAGAATGTCCTGGGTCAAAAAGCTTCTAAACCAAAACTAAAAAAATACACAGTGAAGTGAAAAATATCTTCAGAATCTCATAGGACATTTTTAATCAAAGGAAAGATAATAATAATAATGATAATGGTCATATTAGTTGTTTCTTTATATGGAAACATTTAGTATTCATTGACTGAACATGCAAATTACAAATTGGAGATACCAAAATCAAGCAAGCAATAAAAATTCAAATATCTAAGAAGAGTTTTAACAGAGAAGAGAAAATGTGATACCAAACAATTCTTTGTGATGTAATCACAAAAGGAATGACCCAAGACATGGACTACAAATTAGAGATGACAAAACCAAGCAAGTACAAAAATTTAAATATCTAAGAACTGTTTTAACAGAGGACAGAAAATTTGAACCCAGAATCTAAAGGCACATTGTAATATCAAAAAAATGTCTTCCAAAAGCTAAACAAAATCTTAAGAAACAGGAATCTTTTGTTTGAAGCAAAGAAAATATACTAAACTGTTATATAATATCAGTCCTCCTAAACAGCAGTGAATACTGGATAATCTCATAAGAGATGAAGAGACTTGCAGTAAGAAAACTGTGGTTCTACAGAAAGATGCTGAGAATACCATGGACTGGATATGTGAGCAATGATGAAGTCAACACAGATGAAGAAGATACTCAAAGCAACAGAAATGTGGTTCTACAGAAAGATGCTGAGAATACCATGGACTGGATAATTTTTTTTTTTTTAATCATGTCACCCCAAGCAAGGCATTCCACTGCCACTATAGCGCAGTGGGTTACACAGGGCAATAGACGAGTTAGGATGTACATAGGGGGAGAGTTGGGAAGAATGGGAGGGTTAATGTGTTAGGAGGTGTCTATTGACCTTACATTTAAACTTCTTGAGGTTATAGCCGTCGGGGAAGCAAGCATGCGGAAGGGAATTCCACAGGCAGGAAGTGCGAGAAAAGAAGCTGTTGGAGTAGAAATTGCAGTTACATTTCATCGGTTTCACTGTAAAAGGGTGGGACCTAGTTGCCATTCTAGTATCTCGTGCAAACTCACACCTTGGGGGCACCAGTGATTTAAGTTCATCAAAGCAGAAGCCATGAAAGTATTTGTAGAAGAGGCACAGGGAAGCCATGTCACGCCGGTGAGAGAGTGACTGCAGGCGGTCAGCTAAGTCGGTATCAATCACATTACAGATTCTTCGCTGTATTTTGTCAAGAAGCCCAAGGAGAATAGCAGGGGCACCCGACCAGATGTGGCAACAGTATTCAAAACATGGGCGGATGGTAGATTTGTATAAGTGCAGGATAGTTTCAGGCGGAAAGAATTTCAGGGCCCTGCACAGAGAGTCAACTTTCATGGCAGCAGATTTAGGAATTGATTTCGACGTAGTCATTCCACTTGAGGTCCACTGAGAGTGTCAGGCCAAGCAGTCAAAGTGTTTTACTCTCTGGGAGGCATGTGCGGTCGTCTGTGGTGGTTAATTGACAGCAGCTTCGTTTTGGAAGAATTGAATTTTACAAGCCATTTCCTACCCCAATCCACCACGGATTGGAGGTCCTTTTCAAGCTCAGCCGCAAGGTTCGCCTTATCGTCAACATCAGATTTTTGATCGAGGCGAGCGTATACTGTGGTATCGTCGGCGTACATGCCTACTTGTGATCTTATGGTATCGGGGAGATCATTGATGTTGATTAGAAAGAGCATAGGACCTAGGATAGAGCCTTGGGGAACACCCGCGTTTGTAGGGTAGTTTTGGGAGGCATGTCCGTTCAAAACCGCCTTCAGTGTGCAGTTGGAGAGAAATGACTGGATTAAGTCCAACAAAAGTCCAGTAATGCCGTAGCTTTGCAGTTTCCGTAGAAAGACGTCATTCCATACTCTGTCGAATGCTTTGGAGATATCCAGGGCGACAGTTCGGGCTTCACCATTCTTGTCGAGAGCCTGGTATATATACTCGGTGATGGTCGTTAGCATATCAGCAGTAGACCTGGTGCAGCGGAAGCCATACTGTTTGTCCGATAGGAGCCCGTGGGCCGTGAGATGCTGAACGACCTCGGCATTGATAATGGCTTTGAACACTTTGCCGAAGATCGGAAGAAGACTGATAGGACGGTAATTTGCAAGGTCCGATGGTTCCCCAGTGTTCTTGAATATTGGAACCACAGAAGAAGACTTCCAACAGGCAGGTTAGCAGGAGGAAGATAGGCAGAGGTTGTAGAGCTTAGAAAGGACAGAAGAGAGTTCAGAGGCACATTTCTTCAAGACTATAATTGGGATTCCGTCCCTACCACTCGCTTTGTGAGGGTCAAGTTTTGATATTATGCTAGAAATCAGCGAGGGTATTAGTTCTAGATGGGAAATCGGGTGTCTCGAATCCAGACATGAATTGGTCGAGAATCTATGGGCAAAGCATTCAGCCTTGTCTGCTGAGGAGGTGAGAACCTCAAACTCGTTGATTAGTGGGGGTATTGAGGACTTACTCTTGTTAAGCACACTTTTACAGAGGTGACAGTAGTCTTTGGCTCCGAACTCAGAGGATGCTATGCGCTGCTTCATTCTGGCAGCAAACAGCATCTTAGCTTCATTAAGTATCTTTTTACACTTATTACGAGCTGAGGTGAAAAGGTGCCTGTTTTGGTCCGACGCGTGGCTACGATAAAGCCGGAAGAAGTGATTCCGGTGGGCAATGGCGGTCGAGCAAGCAGGCGAGAACCCGGGAGATGAATGGGATTTAAGCTGAAATTTCCTGGCAGGGATGAAAGCATTAATGCCAGCTTTAACCCAGGAGAAGACCTCTGATGCAGAGTCTTCGACGGGAAGACTAAAAACATTGTTCCAAGGGACGTCGCAGAGGAAGTCACAGAACGAATCCCAGTCTGCTCTTTGATAGCAGTAGGATATTCTGCTGGTCTGGGTTTCTTGGGTAGGGGTGGAGTGGAACGAGATGTTGACAGAAACTATGGCATGGTCAGAATTCCCGAGAGGGCAGAGCTGTCTGGTGGTGCAAGAATTTGGGGTGGAAGTGAAGCAGAGGTCTAGTAGCGAGTCCCTTCCGTTTGGGCAATTGGAGAAATGTGTGGGGAAGTCCACCACTTGCATGAGGGATTGGGAGATTGAAAAATTAAAGGTGTGGATACCAGCAGTGTCTGTTACAGAGTTTTCGAGCCACTTAGTGTGGTGGGCGTTAAAATCACCAAACACGAAAATATGGGCAGATGGGTGAGAAGAAATGGCCTTGTCGATATTGTCAGAGATGCTGTCAAGTACTGAACAGTCAGAGGAGGAGGGGGAGCGGTAGAGGAAGAAGAGATAGCTAACTGAGCTTAGAAGTGAGAGACAGAAGCACATGAAAGATTGGTCCAGGGATTCAAAAGATGTTACTCTAGCTAGGGGGAGGTGTTCGCTGACATATACACCAAGCCCATGCATATGGACGTTGGAGTCCTTCCTAAAGAGGGGAAGGTAACCAGGAACATAGAACTCAGAGGAGGGGATAGACGGGTCAAGGTTAGTTTCACACAGGGCTAAGATATCAGGTGAGTTAGTTTGGAGGAATGATTCTACGCTAGAAAGGTTAGTGCAGATACCGCGAATGTTAGTGAATGTGACTCAGAGAGGTTTGGGCGTTTTCCGAGTAGCTGGTTTGAGTTTGGTATGTTGTTTTTTTTTTTTTCATGGTGTTTTGGTTGAGGAGAGAGGTCTAGGGTGGAATCAGTCGGTCACTATTTGAAGCATGTGAGGAATGGAGACTGGCACAGCCTGCAACATAATGTGGCCTCAGGGTTGCCCACCGGAGGTTCGTGAAGGGACACCCATCTATGTGCAATATATCACTACAGGAACCCCGATATTATTCAACTGTTGATCAGAGCAGCCTCTCAAGTCACTACGCAAGAGTTCGGGCTCCTAACTACCAGTCGGAAGCAGCAACCAGGAAACTGCCAACCCGGTACCTTCAGAATGGAGAGACATTGCCACCATAGTCAATAACTGCCAAGAGTTTCCAACTGAACTAACACTGAGACCAAAGGAGGAGGTAGAAAACCGGGAACCCCTTCCTAAACAAGAAACAAGGTGATCACCTCTACTCCTGTTCAAAAGAAGGGAGTGGAGTGTGAAACCGGGTGATAGTAGGTACTATCCTACTCCAATTTAAAGAAGAAGTGGTGAGATAACTAAGTTTTAACTTAGTTAAAGTCCAAAGAAATTTCTTTGCAAAAAAGTACAAATACATTCGTTCAAATGACCAGAGAATTAAGCAAAAAAAAAACAAAAAAAAAAACAAATAAATACGTACATAATAATTTAGCGAGGTTCAACGACAAAAAATAAGTAAATCCTTCCAACCCATGATTTCAAAGCCATTTGAAAAAATAAAGTTTATTTTTTCATTCTTGGCATGGGTACATCAGTGAGAGGGGGGGGGTAACGGAAGTGGAAAGAAAAGAAATTCAACGTGTGGCTTAAAAATCCAAAGAAATTTCTTTGCAAAAAAGTACAAATACATTCGTTCAAATGTGAGCAATGATGAAGTCACCACAGATGAAGAAGAGACTCAAAGCAACAGAAATGTGGTTCTACAGAAAGATGCTGAGAATACCATGGACTGGATATGTGAGCAATGATAACATCAACACAGATGAAGAAGAGACTTAAAGCAACAAAAATGTGGTTCTACAGAAAGATGTTGAGAATACCATGGACTGGACATGTGAGCAATGATAACGTCAACAGAGATGAAGAGGAAACTTAAAACAACAGAAATGTGGTTCTACAGAAAGATGCTGAGAATACCAATGGACTGGATATGTGAGCAATGATGAAGTCAACACAGATAAAGAAAAGACTCAAAGCAACAGAAATGTGGTGCTTCTACAGAAAGATGTGGTTATTGTTGACTAAAATCTGTCTGATATTACTTACATGCTTAGGTTTTTCTGAGAAATATCATGTAGAAATATCATGAGAAATATAAATGTAGGTAATATCAGACAGATTTTAGTCAACCATACAATAATCCTTACTCATACACACAGTAAAAAGAACCTTCAGATATTGGCGGCCATGTACATTAAATCCAAACAACCCACACTTTATAAAATCACTTTTAAACCTGGTCATAACACATTACATTGCATTTAAATACATGGTTCTGTTGTCATTTCGCACTATCACGCAGTGTGACATCATAGAACCACATTAAAAGTTTGCGAACTGCGTTTGTTATTTTTGGTAACTATTGCCGTTGCCTAGCGGAGTTTTATGTCAGCACAAAATAAAATCGTCAGTGATGGTGGATGTTACTGTATTACTGTCATAATAACCTCTCTGAAGATGGCTCATGTGAGCTGAAAGCTGAGAACCAAATTAATAAAAAATTATCCAAATGTTGGAGAATTTTTATCTTTATTTTAAACTGAAATTCAAGCCAAAATACAACATTTAGAACGGCTCATGATTAAACATAATAGACATTCATTGTCTCTTATATTTAACAGTATATGCTTAGAAAATTATTTGCTGCCTCAATACACTAAATATATATACACAACAGGCCTTAATTTCAGGGCCTCCCTCTGAATTTTATAAATAGTAATTAATAATGATTTCATACATACTTTGGTTTAATAAACTGCTACTCAGCTCTGATATTGAAACTATTTCACACATTGGTGTTAAATTATTTCGACAGGGGATTACCTAAAACTTAAATTCTTCCAGTTCTGGAATTACCATTTGCAAGTAAGGTTGATGAGACAAAAAGACCTACAATTTAACTTAGCTTTATACGATAATGGTCTAATTCCATTTTATTATTAATAAAAAAGGAGAATAGAAAGTCTCTCTGGAGACAGGGTGAGCTAGTAAATTAGTCTTAAAAAAAAAATTTATGCTTTCTTCAATTTTTAGGCAATGCTTTGAATTCAAAATGGTAACCCCAAACTTTTAACTGATAGTGTGTAGATTATATATATATATATAATTTATGTTTTATTTACCCACTGTTTTATATATATATACATACAGACACACACATATATACACACATGCATACACACACATGCACATATATATATATACACACATACACAAATATAGATTTTTGTGTTATTTACACATTTTTACACACATATATAGACACAGATATATACATACATACACATGCATAAGATTTTTGTTTTATTTTCACATTTGTAAATATATATACACACACAAAACAAAACACACATATATAAAATATTTCACTTACACATTCTTATATATATATATATATATATATACATACACACACATATATTATTTTTGTTTTATTTAGCCATGTCTATGTATATACCTAAAAATATATATGCAACTCCTTATTGAGATAGATATGTGCATATATACTTAGAAAGGGAGAAAATGAAATGTATGGACATATGTTTTTCTAATTTTTAAATTTGCTTAAAATTGATCATTTCTGCAATGCGCCTACCCATTTAGATTGCACACCCTCAGCATCTTTCAAGTGTCTTCCGAACCGACCCTAAGTGTCAGCCAATGTGAGCCATTCAATACAAATTGGTCAATAAACTAAAACTGATATACTATGAATGTCACAAGAAGTGGGCACATTACAGGGATCCACCGTCAATGTCTACAAGGAATTCTGCAAGATCTTACAAGATAATGGCACCAGAGTCTTAGAGGCAGCTTTATAGGATTTGAAGATTGCATGTTGAAGAAGAAGGAAATGATTGGTTGGATTAATTTTACTGAAAGGAAAGCAAGCAAATCCAAACTTTCTCAAAGATACTAATTTTTTGTTTTCTTATTATTTTTTTTTTATTTTATATTATAATCTGAACTGACAGCCCAAACCAAATTAGGGATATCATCTTTTCCTCACAAAAGATAATGCAAGAAAGGAAAAAGAAGTATTCTCATAAAATGAATTAGAAAAAAAAGAACCACAATAGAAACTTCTAAAATCTGATTGACTGTATTTTCTTTTTAATACAGTCATTAAAACTACTTTTTATAATTTGGATTTACAAAGGTAATCTTTCCATACTGTGTAATGAAATCCTTATTTGTCTGTATAAGCATCAAGATTTTCCCACACTTTATTTTATGATTTTATTAAATTTCAATGTAGTTGGTGCCTCCTATATATAAATTTACTCCAGCCACAAGATGAGTTAGGTCCCACCCTTTTACTGTGAAACCAATAAATTGTAAACGCAAATTTTACTCCAGCAGATTCTTTTCTCGCACTTCCCGACTGTGGAATTCCCTTCCATTTACTTGCTTTCCCGACAGCTACAATCTCCAAGAATTTAAATGTAAAATCAATAGTCATCTCCTATCTCACTAACCTGCATCTTCTCTCTTATGCTCACTTCTCCATCCACTCCACTCTCATCAGTATTCTCATCCTTCTCTTACCCACCTCCTGACACCCCCTATAATCTGACACTCTTTCTCATAACTTTTCTTCTATGTAATCCCCTGCAATACAGTGGCAGTAAAATGCTTTGCTTAGGGCGATATGATTATAAAAAAACAAAGTTGTGGGTGTATATTATATAAAAACATTTGATTAAAAAAGAGATAGGAGGAAAAATATATTTTGTTTTAACCAACGCGTTTTGTTCACTGATGGACTTAATCAAGACAAAAAACAATGTATGCCATAAAGAACTGATAGAAATGCCCAGCAACCTTGACATATTTGGGAAAGACATTAGAATAACCAAGAACCTTTACTAGCAGCAAACTGCCTGCATATTGACGGGATACGAATTCAACAGAAATACAAAGATAGAAAGGGGCGTAAACCAAGGAGGTGTCTTTTCATCAGATCTATTCAACTTATACAAGGAGACTATTCTGAAATCCCTAGAAGTTATATCAGGATTTGTCATCAGCGGCCACTGTCTGAACAACATAAGATATGCAGATGATAAATGCTGATAGCAGACATGGGAAAGAAACTACAAGACCTCCTACAGAAGGTAGCTGAAGAAAGTGGAAAGAAAGGACTACAAAAAAACTACAAGAAAACCAAAGGCATGGTCATCAGTAAAAAGATAACAGACATGAAAAAGAAAAATACGAGAACTCCTACAGAAGGTAGGAAGGGAAAGCAAGAAGAAAGGACTAAACATAAACTACAAGAAAATGCATGGTCATCAGTAACAAGAGGACCCCAAAATGCCAATAACAGATGGGGGATACTAAAATGAAGCAGGGACAAAAATTTAAAGACCTGGGAAGTGTTCTAACAGAGGATGGAAAGTGCGACACTGAGATCAAAAGACAAATTGGCATGGCTAAAGATGCATTCCAGAAGCTGAGTAGAGTATTGAGAAACAGGAAAATTTTGATAGAACCAAAGAAGAGAGTACTGGATTGCTGTGTTGTCAGTTCTTCAATATGGCAGTGAATACTGGACAATATCATCAAAGATGAAGGAAAAACTTGAAGCAACTGAAATGTGGTATCTACTGAAGGATGCTGCGGATATCATGGACTGAGCAAGGGAGCAATAATGAGGTTTTGGAAAGCATGGAAACAAAAAGGAAATTAATTCTGAAAATCAGAAAAAAAACTGCTAAAGTTCCTGGGACATGCAATGAGGAAAAAAGGCTTGAAGAATCTGATACTCACAGGTCAGATAGAGGGAAAGAGAGACAGGAGAAAGTAGCGTGTAACATACTGAGCAAGTGGATGGCAGAGCAGGGTTTGGATGGGGTAACAGAAGAAAGCATGCTCAGAGCCACCAGAGATCAGCAGACAAGGAAGGTTATGATCGCCTGCATCCTGGAAGGGACATGGCACATAGAAGAAGATCTACATACAAACAGTTGTTGGTTACTCAAAAAAAAGCACATAAATATTTGTAAGGTCAACTGAAATTATTAAACATCAAAAAAAATCATTTTTCATCCTCAAATGAAATTTTTTCATGTGAATTATATTGTTATAAGATGTTGAAATGATAGAAATATACCATTTTCTTTTGATATGTTTATTGTATATGTTCGCTTAGGAAATTAGTGTTTGCATCAAGAAAGGCAAGATTGAAAAAAACTGTGGTGCAGATTAATAATTATGGTAATATTTGATGGTTGCACTCTCAAGGATTTTCCTTCTAAGTAAATTTAATCTCTTTTGCTGAGTATGGCACTCTTTAGGTCAAAATTGTGGTTGAATTTATTTCTCTGTCTGACCAGTGCATTTGTTAAATTATTATTTATGAGGTCTCTTTTGTGTTCATAGATACATTTTATGAAATTTCTGCATGTTTCTCCAATGTATTGTGAAAGACAGTCTTGGCAACTTCTTTTATATATGCCTGCTTCTGAGTTATTGTTGTTCTTTTTGGTTTTTTTTAGATCTGATTATATCCATAATAGGGTTGTGACTATTTATATTTATCAATGCCAGGGTCTTATATTATTATCTCAGAAAAGCTTTAACAGATGGAATGTCACTGTTCATTCTTTTTCAACACTATAACTTTTTTGCAACATGTTGATGTGTGATTAAATCCTCACAGTAGTTAGTATTGTTGAACTTATTGCTAACATTTTTTGTAAAGAATTACCAACTCTACGTTTTATTCAATTTTGCAAACCAATCAATGATTTTGAATAAGCTGATTTGTTTTGAAAAATATTTCGGCAAAACCCTCTACTCTATAGTTTTTATTCACCCAAGTAATATAACTGTACTTTGTACCTTCTTACCTGTTTGCACTTCAACCCAAAATAAAGTTTCAATTGATCAATATATGGCTATTTTAGAGGGGGTAATGGATGACACATAGCAATCCAGCACTCTATGTGATGTCAGTTCTTCAATACGGCAGTGAATGCTGGACAATATCATCGAAGATGAGGACAAAACTGGAAGCAGCGGAAATGTGGTTCTACAGAAGGATGCTGCGGATATCGTGGACTTAGCATGCAAACAACGATGAGGTGTTGGAAAGAATGGCAACAAAAAGGAAATTAATACTGAGCATCAGAAAGAGACAACTGAAGTTCCTGGGACACTCAATGAGGAAGGAGAGCTTGGAGAATCTGATACTGACTGACCAGATAGAAGGATAGAGAGACAGAGGAAGACAGCAGATAACATATTTGCATGGCCTGATCAGGTGGATGACGGAATGGGGGTTGCCAGGAGTAACAGGAGCAAACATACTGAGAGCCACAAGAGATAGGGAGATGTAGAGAGCCATGATCGCCTACGTCCTGAAGGGACAAGGCACATACAAGAAGAAGAAGAAGAGTGGATTACAGGTCAGGGATACCAGAATCAAGCAGGTACAAAAATTTAAATACCTGGAAAGCGTTATAACAGAAAATGGAAAGTGCGACACAGAGATCCGAAGGCAAATTGGCATGGCAAAGGAAGCATTCCAGAAGTTGAGTAAAGGTATTAAGAAACAGGACAATTTTGCTAGAAACTAGGAAGAGAGTACTGGATTGCTACATGCTGTCCGTCCTTCAATATGGCAGTGAATGCTGGACAATATCATCAAAGATGAAGGAAAAACTTGAAGCAACTGAAATGTGGTTCTACAGAAGGATGCTGTGAATATCATGGATCAAGCATGTGAGCAATGATGAGGTCTTGGAAATGATGGAAACAAAAAGGTAATTAATACTGAGCATCAGGAAGAGACAGCTGAAGTTCCTGGGACACCCAATGAGGAAAGAGGGCTTGGAGAACCTGTTACTAACAAGCCAGATAGAGGGAAAAAGAGATGAGGAAAGCAACAGATAACATATTTGAAGGACCTAATCAGGTGGATGACGGAACGAGGATTGCATGGTGTAACAGGAGAAGGCGTGCTCAGAGCCACCAGGGATAGGAAAATGTGAAAGGCTATGATCATCTACATCCTGAAGGGACAAGGCACATAGAAGAAGAAGAATGGATGGATAAATGGACTGACTAATGAAAGTCACAGAATTTTATATATAGATGTCTAATCAAAGAATTTAAATTAAAGTTACTAAATACCAACATCAAAATTTTCATGTCTTTTTTTTTTTGATAATATAATCCATTGATTTATTTAAGTATTACATTAAAGTGTTTTCATTTTAAATTTACTCCTTAAAAGGAATTACTTTTTAGAATTAAAAAGGTTTAACAATAAATAAAGAATATTCACAATGTTTTCTCCGTTGTTTTCTTTGGCCTTCGTTATGTGATATACATTTGAATTTTGAACCACACCCTATATTTAGTCCATGGAGGCAGAATGTTCTCATTCCACATACCATATCTTTTCTAGATATCTCAGTTTTCAGTTAATTTTCTTTAAGTAACTCAACTCTCCCAGTTTTTTGTTCACTTCTGCTGTGACCAGGTATTGAACTTGCAATGCTTTGGGTCAAGCCATTTTTGTATTACTTCAATCAATGCTTTTATCCACTTGACCACTGTCCTTGGGGACACTAAATAAAAGGTTTTCTTCAAAATTCCAATGCATATCACCAGTAGAAGGCTGAAGTGTACAATGACTAAAATGTTGTCAATGTAACACTAAAGATGGAAAAACAGTTCAAACAATGTAAATAGTTGTAAACAGACAGAGGAAAAATAAAGAGGTTCTGTTTTTTAACCAAAAATAAGTTTTCAGCTTTTAACAAGAAAAAATGAGGTTTGGTTGTATACTATGTACATAAAAAAAAAAAAACAACCCATAAACCAAAAACAATGTTCATAATCCTCATCATAATTGTGTCTGTTTTTGTTTTTGTTTTTATACAGCCTACTACAATATATTGGTGGCTAATCTTTACACAAAATCCAAACATCCCATAATGGTTCAGTGATTTTAGAACAATATAAATCTACACCCAGTCTGAAGTTATGAAACAAATCATAAACTTATAATTCAAATTTGGTTTGAAAGAAAAATTGTTACGAACGCAGGTGTCCCTCAAGGCTCTATCCTAGGTCCTACGCTCTTTCTGATATACATGAATAATCTCCCTGATTCCATAATATCCCAAGTAGGTATGTACGCCGATGAAACCACAGTTTACTCTCGCCTCAACCAAAAATAAGGTGTAGGCGACAAAGCTAACATTGCAGCCGAACTTGAAAAGAACTTCCAATCCGTAGTGGACTGGGGTAAAAAATGGCTCATAAGCTTTAATGCTTCTAAAACAAAGCGACTATCAATTAACCATCATAGACAATCACACCTACCTCCCATTAGCATGGACCAGGATTGCCTCCCAGAGAGTAAAACACTACACCCCCTTGGTCTCACACTTACAGCAGACCTCAAATGGAATGACTATGTCGAATCCATTGCTAAATCCGCTTCTATGAAAGTCGGTTCTCTGTGCACGGCCCGGAAGTTTTTTTCCGTCTGAATCTATCTTGCACATTTATAAATCTACCATCTGCCCGTGCATTGAATACTGCTGCTATATCTGGTCGGGTACTCCTGCTATTCTCCTCGGGCTTCTCGACAAGGTACAGCGGAGGGTCTGTAATGTGATCGATACCAACTTGGCAGATCGCCTGCAGTCTCTCTCTCACCAGCATGATGTGGCTTTCCCTGTGTCTCTTCTATAAATACTTTCACGGCTTCTGCTCCAATGAACTTGGATCACTGCTGCCCCCTAGATACGAATTTGCATGAGAAACTAGATTAGCAACTAGATCCCACCCTTTTACAGTGAAACCGATAAAATGCAACCGCAACTTCTACTCCGACAGTTTCTTTTCTCGCACTTCCCGACTGTGGAATTCCCTTCCACGTGATTGCTTCCCGACAGCTACAATCTTCAGGAGTTTAAATGTAAGGTCAATAGACATCTCCTAACACACTAACTCGCTCCCATTCTTTCAAACAGTCTTCCCATCTGCCCATCCCTCATCCTTGGTATCCTTACCCATCTATCACCTTCCTTCTGACATTTCCTACACCTAACCACTCCTTCTCTTTACCTTCCCCTATGTAGCCCCATGCTCAATAGTGGCAATGGAATGCCTTGCTTGGGGTGAAATGATTAAAAAAAAAAAAAGTTTTAAACAAACAATTTAGATGTCAAAACAAAGCCTGAGTTAAAATTTTATGTAATATCAATGGGTTTTATTGAAGTTATTTGATGTATTCGGAAAAACTGCCATCTGAACTTATTACCACCTTCTTTAAACCACAAGCATATCTGAATTGAATAAAATTCATCCTTTGACCCAACCATCTGGTTCATTAAAATTTTAGCTTGTATCAATGTTTTATTAAAGTTATTTGATGTGTTTTCAAAAAACTAATGGTTGAAGTTACTAAGCAAAACCCAGATAATCACATTTTACTTCAATAAAAAAGGTAATGAAATTATTCAAAATAGATCAACACTTATAATAAAACAAATAACAAACACATATGATAAATCTTTGAATCCTTTTTATTTTAATTTAGTGACCCTTCTTCTCAATAATAGCCAGTAATCTATTATCCATTGATTTTGTTACTCTTTTTTGCTTGACCAGGTTCAGTTTCTAACTTGGTAGTTTTAATTGCTTCCCATATGTTTGCTTTGCTGTTCTATTGTCTGCTATCTTTATATAATTTCATCTTCATAATTGACCGTAGACTTTCAACTGGATTCAGGTCAAAACTTGATGGTGGCCATTCCATTAACTTCCTTCCTGTAAATCTTTTATGCTCAAAGACTTCACAGGTAAGCTTAGATACATGAGAAGGAGCATTATCATGCATAAATACACACTTTGCTTTCTCAAACTACAAGACTGGGACTTGTACCATACAAAGATATTCTTGTCCATAAAATCGCAATAGTTAGCATTGTTCAGTTTAACTCCTTCATCGACTTTGAATGGTCCTGTAATGGTTTGGTTGACAATTCCAGCCCATATCATAACATTACCACCTTCTTTTAGCCACAAGTATGTCTGAATTGGATAAAATCCATCCTTCAACCTATCCATCAGGTCTATTACATATCACTTGAGATTTATCCAGGAAACTTACTTTAGAAATGTCAACTTTCATGTATTTCATGCTCCAATTTTGACAATTTAAAATATTTTCTTTCATGAGAGAAGGTTGCCTAGGAGATTTTTTTTACAGATCTGAATTCACAAAGTATTCTACAACTTTCGTTCTTCTTGACACTCTCAATTTCAGCCTTTTCAAAGATCTGAACACTGATCAGAAGATTTTGTTTTGCTCTAATTCACTTCAGTTTACAGTACTTTTTTTTTTATCATCTCACCCCAAGCAAGACATTCTACTGCCACTGTTACATAGGGGAAAGTGTTGAGAAAGAGGGTTAGTTATAGGAAATGTCAGGAGGAGGGTAATAGACAGATGAAGATACCAAGGATGTGGGTAGAGCAGATGAAAAAAGAGCTTGTGAGAATGGATGCCAGTTAGTGTGATAAGAGATATCTATTGACCTTACATTTAAATTCCTGGAGATTGTAGCTGTCAGAGAAGCAAGTATATGGAAGGGAATTCCACAGGTGGGAAGTGTGTGAAATAAAGCTGTTAGAGTAGAAATTGCAGTTACACTTTATCAGTTTCACTGTAAAAGTGTGGGACCTAGTTGCTAATCTAGTAGCTCATGTAAATTCATAACTAAAGGGCACCAGTGATCTAAGTTCATCGAAGCAGAAGCCATGAAAGTATTTATAGAAGAGGCACAGGGAAGCCATATCATACCAGTGAGAGAGTGACTGCAGCCGAGCTGCTAAGTCGGTATCGGTCACATTGCAGATTCTTCGTTGGATTTTGTCAAGAACCCTGAGGTGAATAGCAGGGGCACTCAACCAGATGTGGCAGCAGTATTCAATACACGGGCAGATGGTAGATTTTATCTCAAGAAAGCAAGTTCTTTAAGCCTTTTCTTTTGCTTCAAGTTTTCAACTAAGTTATATTTATTCTTTATCATTTGATTATCTCTGCAAAGCTCATTTGGTATCTCCAATGCGAATATTCCGTGACTGAATAACTTCGTTATTTTCTATTTTTCAGCTCTTTCTAAGCTCTTACTAAATACTTACTGTTTCAACATTTATTATAGAAAAAATGTAAAAATAGTTTTTATTACATTTTAGAGATCTTAAATTAATATTAGGTTAATCTGCATACTAACTACAGTCGATCTATTTTCATAAATTCTAAATACTGAGAATGGCAGAAAATTTAATTGAATATTTTACTGAGGGTGGAAATGAACAGTTTAGATTCGACAAATAATGTTCCTAAAAATTTTTGAGTTATTGACGTTTATTTAATCTGCATAATAACTTCAGATATACTGTATTTATTACCTGTGAAAACTTTTTGGATATTTCAGAATAACTACGAGATGAGTACATTTTTAAAAAAATGCAATAAATTAGTGTATTTATAAGTAGTTGCATATTAGTATCATTTAATATATAGAGTTTTTAACAAATTTTTTTTAAAATTCTAGTGTTATGGCAACAAACATAAATGTTAAGAGACATTAATCATGTCTTCTATAACCATAACAATGGACTTTCTCATTATTAATTAGTCGATTGCTTGACAATCAATCTATGGTGATGAACAGAGAAGCAAACAGAAAAGTCAACAGTTCATTATTATGTGTAATTTCTGAATCAAGATTTGGTGAAGATGTAATTACCATGCCATAAAAGTAGATACTTTAAGTTAAGTGAAATTGGTTTTTCTTTTAAAATAATTCAACTTTTGTATAAAGGCACAATTACAAGGTTCATTCAATAAATAAGGTGAATTTTTCGGTATAAGGACTTCTAATACAGATAGAAGCTTACTTTTTTTTAATTTTTTTCCTTTACTTCTTTTTCAAAGGGATTTAATTTTTTTTTGCAGATTGAAAAAAAAAACTTTGAGAGTTTCGGAGATTAACGAAGATGGCCGACCAAGAAGCATGCTCCAGGATTGAACAGAGGTCAGTTATCAAATATTTGGTTGCTAAAGGGTGCAAACCAGTTGAAATTCATAAGAGAATGTCAACCGTGTATGGTGCCACATGTTTCAGGCAAAAAAATGTCTACAAATAGGCTAAATTGTTTAAAGAAGGACGGAGCAGTATTGAGGATGAAGACAGGCCTGGAAAGCCTACAAAAGTGAGGTCTCCTGAGGTGATCAAATCAGTCAATTACCTCATTCAGTCTGACAAAAGGGTGACAGTGGATGACATTGCAAGGTCAAGAAAGACATAAAAAACAAACGCAGTCACATAGAGTCGCCTAGCATCAAGACACAGCAGTCCAAGCAGTGCAGACCATCAACAAGCTGGGCTGGGAACTGCTCCCTCATCCCCCTTAGAGCCCAGACTTTGCCCCTTCAGACTTTCACCTATTTGGTCCTTTGAAAGCATTCACAAGAGGCATGAAGTTTGAAAGTGATGATGAAGTCAAAAGTGCTGTGAGCGATTGGCTGAAACATCAGTCCAAAGATTTTTACGCTGAGGGAATATGGAAGCTTGTGAACAGATGGGAAAAGTGTGTGACACTGCTGGAAGACTACGTTTAAAAATAAAAAAAGTAAGCTTCTATCTGTATTAGAAGTCCTTATACCAAAAAATTCACCTTATTTATTGAATGAACCTCGTAAATAGAAGGTATGGATGATGGCTCTGATTATAAAATTCAAGAGTCAAGTTTGAATTTCAGTCAAATTCATTACATTTATTTACATGCTAATACCTTGGGAAAAACATGGACCCATCTCTTCTCTCCAGTAGTTATTTGAAAATAGCTAAACAGACTGGGTTCTATAGCCTTGGGTGGTAACCAGTCTAGGAGAAGAAAACTCTGAATTCAAAACCAACTCATATAGGTTTAATAGCAGGACAGATTGGGTTATATATCTTTGATTGGTAAGCAGTGTACTGGCAATCTACTGTGGGAAAATCTCCCAGCGCTCTTTTCCAACATGCCTTGAGCAAGCATGGAAGTCTAAGATCAAAAAATTAACATGAGAATAATATCTCATGTTGATGCACAATCTACTGTGGGAAAATCTCCAAGAACTCTTTTCCAACATGCTTTTGAGCCAGCATGGAAGAGTAGGCTTGAAAAAATTATGAGAATAATATCTCATGCTGGTGTGCAATCTACTATGAGAAAATCTCCCAGCACTCTTTTCCAACATGCCTTAAGCCAGCATGGAAGAGTAGGCTCAGACAATTAACGTGAGAATAATATCTCATGTTGATGCACAATCTACAACAATGTGGATTAAGTAACTGATGATGGTAAAGGCAGAGACATTATAAAAAATAAATAAATAAAAATATCAAAAGTTACATTCTTTTCACTATTTCTGAAATAATTCAACAAGTTAAAAAACATATTTACCAAAATGTTGGTGAAAATATTAACTTAAATTTTAAAGTTAAACAAGACTTGTTCTGCAAGTTAGCCACACTCCGAAAAGATGCTGATAAAACATTGAAATAGTTACATGAAATGCCACTGAGTAGTGATTTAAGAGAGACAAACCAATGACAATAAAACTTTTATTAACCTTAGTAAATTATTTACAATAAAATATTTATTTTCAAAATTATAGAGTTCTCATCTTCTTTAAAGAAATTTATCATGAATGTTTTATTTCTCTGAGGATTTTCAGGAAGAAAGCAGAAAATTGTTTTATTTTTTTCATTTTTTGACACCTTCATATTTTAAATTCATCTAACATGGAGTAGTTGAGATTTGCCAAATAAATGTATTGAAAAAACTGAAACACAAATTTAATTAATATTTTGAACAATAAAGCAAAATATGATTGGTTATGAGAAATATTAACTGATAGAAAAGTGATCAATTTGAGGTACTATTGGTTGTCTCTATTGTTCAACAGTCCTGTAAATAAATTATGAAAGCTAAGAACTAGAGATGGTCAAAGTCAACTGTATATAAATATTTTATATCTTAAATTTCATGTTGTGTTTTTTTTGTTTTTTATAAGTATTCTTGTACAACATTTGTAAAAATTCCATTAAAACTTTCTAAGTAAATGTAAATCACTCCTTTATTGATGACAGAAACTGCCAAATGCAAACGGCAAGTTTTATGCTAAGAGTTTCTTCTCCTGCATTTCTCACCTGTAGAACTCTCTTCTGGTTTCCTGCTTCCCAGTCAACTCTGATCTTCAAAAAATCTAAATGCAATGTCAGTTATCTTCTGTTCTTTTATTGTTTGCAACCTATAATAACATTTTTTTTTAATATTCTTTCACACCCATTAACTAATGGCATCTTAGCAACTTTATTGCCTTTCTTGGGGTGAAATGATTAATCAAAAAAAAATTATTTGGAAAAATTTTTCATGTTAAATGAAATTATGATAAAGCCTCCTATGAAAAACTGAATCATTACTGAGCAACTATCAAATCAGATGCTTGAGGTATTTGTGAGATACAATAGATAAAAAATGATATTATATCAAATAACTAAACTATAAAGAAAGAAACTCTCTCCTTTTCTGTAAGTGCTATGCCCTGAAGACATGGCTCTCCACAATTTCATTTTTCTTTAATGTCTATAAACTGCTCACTGTCATGCTTCTTCTTGGAAAACACTGGACTACTTTCTGATTGCAAAAACAGGGTATTGTTTTCATAGTTTTTTTTTAATCATTTCCTACAAAGCCAGGCAGAACAGTCACAAGTGTGCAGGGGTTTACAGTGAGAGAAATGACTGTGTACAGTGGATATTGAAGAAAGGATAAAAGATGAACTGTATTCAAAAAAATAGAAGATGGCAACTGATGTTGCATTTAAATTCTTGGATATTGTAGCTATCAGGGAAGAGAATTCCACAGGCAGGAAATGTGAAAAAAGAAACCACTGGAGTAGAAGTTGCAGCTACAGTTAATTATTTCAACAGCAAAAAGGTGGGACCAAGATGCCAATCTTAAATTCATGAAGACGAGGCATCAGAAAAAAAAAGCTTACAGCAGTTACCATGAAAATATTTATGGAAAAGATAGAGAAAAGACACGTCATATTGGTGAGAAAATGACTGAAGTGAAGATGCCATGTCAGGACCAATTACAATGCAGATCCTTTTTTGGGATTTTGTCAAAAACCTTGAGATGAATAGCAGGAGCACCCAACCAGATATGATAACAGTATTCAATACACAGACAAATGGTAGATTTATAAATGTGAAGGATAGATTCTGATGAGAACCTCGAGATGAATAGCAGGAGCACCCAACCAGATATGGCAACAGTATTCAATGCACAGATGAATGGTAGATTTATAAATGTGCAGGATGGATTCTAACAAAAAAAATTCTGCCCTGACACAGGGTCCAACCTCCCTAGCAGTAGATGCTGCTATTGATCAAAAATATTAATTCCATTTCAGATGGATTGAAAATGTTATGCCAAGGAGGCACAGGGTGTTGTTCTCGAGGAGACTTGCATGCTGATGGCTGGCTGGAAAGTTTCTCTATAGTGGTTAAAGGAGAGCATTTTTGTTTTGGAGCAGTTCAAAGGAGAGCATTTTTGTTTTGGAGCAATTCAAAGGAGAGCATTTTTGTTTTGGAGCAATTCAAATTTACAAGCCATTTTCTGCCTTCCCAAATGGTATGACTGCAAATTGAAAACTGAATACCAATGTTAGAATTTGGAAATCTGCTTAATAATTTTCTGTTTTGTTAACCAAATATTCTACTGTATCTCTTCAAAAAGAAAACAACAAGCCTGAAAAAAGAAAAGTATCTTGAAGAATCTGACACAAACAAAAGAGAGTGAAAGGAAGCACAACAGAGGAACGCAATTAACCTGCCTAATGAGCTTGTGTAGAGAACAGGGATTAGGGGAGAAAGCAAAAAGACAAAATTTACAAAGCGTGACAAAATTGTGGAGAGCCATAATCACTCACATCCTGAAGGGACATGGCACATAAAAGAACAAGAAGCAAGACAAAAGTTTGGCATCATAACTATGGTGCTGCAATGCAGTAAATTCCTGTTTTTTAAAATTTTTTATCAAATCACCTCAAGCAAGGTGATAATGCCACTAAGATGCAAGGGGCTACTGAAATTAAAAGATATGGCTTTAGAAGGAACCAGAAACCCAATCCTGAACAGGAAACAAGGGATAAACCTGTACATTTCTTCAAAAGGCAAGAGAGGAGAATACCCTGGATGATAGGTAAACCTATTTACTCCTATTGAGGAAAAAATAAATAAATAGTAAATAAAATTTAGGTTTAAGTAGGGACCTTTAAAGTATAGAGTTGGAGTAGACTTCAGAAGGAACCAGAAACCCAATCCTGAAAAAAGAACAAGGAGTAAACCTCTACTACTCTTATTTTTGATAAAGGAAGACCTTCAAAGATCAAGAAATATCCTGGAAAATATTTTAAGAAAATGGTTCAGAATAAAAAAAATTAAACAGAATGTCTTTTATGAGTTTCCTTATAGACAGCATCTCAAATCTGCCAGAAGATTAGTTAGGATAATCTCTGATAGACATGATGAATAAAAAACACCGATGTTAAGAATAGTTTTCATCGTCAATTTCAAGATATATCTGCAGAGCATTATTAAATAGCAAAGGAGCTGTTGAATTGCACTTGCAAACAAGATCAATATAAAAAGCTCTTAAAAGAAATTTTTAGAAGAGAGGTTGAGGAGTTAACCGACAACTGACTAGCTTTGAAGTGCTTGCTGCAAGCCAATGAATTTAAAGTTGAGAAAGTGAAAGTTGTGTAAAGCAAAAAAGAGAAAAATCAAGTACAATGTGAGTAATAATGAAAAAGATTAAAGAAGAAAATTGTACCACTGAACATTTTTTTGATGAGAATTTCACTGACTGAGCTCCTTACAAAAAAAAAAAAAATGATGATTATGTATACTCTCAACCAAATGTCCACAATAATGGGTAACAACTTTTATGTTGGAAGCAAATACTTCATGCTTTCTGGAGGAAATTACCTAAAACTACTAAAGGATAGAAAATAATGCCTGAAACATGGACGGTGAATAGATCGTGATATCCAGGGAGAATTTCTCTCAAGAGATGTATTAGTCTTGACACAAAAATATCTTTATTTATGAGTGTGCCAAAAAGGCAAGGGTCAGGGTAAGGATAAGGAGGGGAAAGAATCAATAGGTGTGAGTGCCAAATTCTTTTAATAAAACTTTACAATATCAAATGAAATTAGATAAGTTGGCTGGGAGAAACTGAGGCGGTAGCAGATTTAGCTAATTTAAAGTCTTACACGAGAGTTTTATATCATTCATGATGACAAAACCACACACATATACAGGATCAAGAAAAGGTAAGTTTTTGATCAGTATGGCAGACATAAAGATGTCAGTTTCAAAAAGAAAGACACCAAGTTGGAAGAACATCCCACCATTTTACAGTGAAACCGATAAAATGTAACTGCAATTTCTACTCCAACAGCTTCTTTTCTTGCACATCCCACCTGTGGAATTCCCTTCCACATACTTGCTTCCCCAACAGCTACAATCTCCAGGAGTTTAAATGTAAGGTCAATAGACACCTCCTAACACACTAACTTGCACACATAGAGGCTCATCCCTTATTCCCTGTTTAGGAAGTGGTTTCCGGCTTTCTCTTTTCCAATCTTTCCACTTTTCTCTTTTGTTAATTTTTTTTTCAGTTGGAGAAGATAGACTGAACTATCGCTCGGTTCACACTCCACCCACGTCTATTGAACAGGTGTAGAGGCTCATCCCTTGTTCCCTGTTTAGGATGTGGTTTCTGGCTTTCTCTTTTCCAATCTATTCACTCTTACATAGCCCCCTGCACACCAGTGGCCTTACCGCCTTGCTTAGGGTGATGTGATTAAAAAAAAAAAAAAAAAATTCTCTCACTCTTCATATGTACCTCCTTACTCGTCTATCACCCTCCTTCTGACATTTCCTATATGTAATCGCTCTCTCAGCACCTTCCCCTATGTAACCCCCTGCTCTATAGTGGCAGTGGAATGCCTTGCTTGGAGTGAAATGATTTTAAAAAAACAAAAAACATCAATGAAATGGCATACTTGCAAGTTTGAGGCTATTAAAATTCCTCAACATAATTTTTTCTTTCTGATTTAAAAGAAAAAAGTACTTTCTTCACATAAAATTTTTTTTCTTTCTCATTTTCTGTCTATTATCTGACTAAATCTAAAACTTTACTTTGGAACAAAATTCCTTCTTGTCTGGGACAAGAACTTTTCAGCACTCTTTTGAATATACTGGTGTCAGCTGCCACTTTTACAGGGTTTGAGAGAATAAAAGAATAACATTTACACAGATGCCATAAACTATGAAAATTTGCAATAAGACTAATTCCATATTAGGGCAATATTAAATGTATTTGGAACTGGGTGTTCTGTGATATCAAATAAGCTAATAATTTCAGGTACATTAGGAGAAAAATAAATCATTCAACAACATTAAAATTTTTAAAAGTCTGTAGAAATCAAATATCCACAAATTCCAAAACAATGTTTTTCTTCCTTGACACAAAAAAAAAAAAAATTACTGCAGATCCAAAGAAAAAAGACCATGTTTCTTTACTACAACTTAGCTGAAGATTGTTATACAAACACACTTCTTTTGCCTATTTGTAATGGACTAATAACTATATAGTACAAATGGGCCCATGCTGTCAAAAATGAATGCAAAATATTTGCATCACTATGCCATCTAAAATGACAGTAACATATACATTGATGTACCTACGACTGAGTATCTTACATTAAGACATAAGATGAAAGTAATAATCCAAATCCCCTGAGTGTGACAGGAGAGAAATACATATAGACACCCAAAAATAAATACACAATAGCCTTTGTTAAAATAGAGTGGATATATTTACTTTTTTTTAAAATAGAGTGGATATATACTTTTCACGACATGATAACATAAATATTAAAAAAAATAAAATAATAAGGCACTGTTAAAGAGCAAACCTGTGACAAGAACCTTCATAACTGGTAGTAAAGTTTAACAACTGTTAGTAAAGAGAATTAATTGAGCTGACATTGCCTTGCAGTTATCTCTCCAATGAACTGAGCTGACACTGCCTTGCTATTGTCTCACTCTCACTCTCTCTCTCCATGAGCATGACAAGAGAGAAACCTATATATGTAGATTTATACAATTATCTTTATTACAAAGAATATACATCAATATATTGATATAGATATTTTGTGTTATATGTGTGATTTGATGTATCTATTCTCAATTGATTTCCAGCTTAAAAATCTTTGTTATAAACCGTTCATTTCTTTAATATTCTAAATGAAATTAAAATTTATTTATTCATCAATAGCCTGAATAAGGCAATTGTAAAAATTATTATACATTGCTGAAATAAATTCTCGATTTATAACCATTAATTATGTGTTCAGTAATTCCTCTCAAAATACACATATATATATATATATATATATATATATATATATATATATATATATAAGCAAGTATGTTGTGACTTTAACTGATCAGGTTCATGCCAACTTAAAAGTTTTGTGAGGACATCATTATGATTGATGTTCTCACTCATCAGGGCTGGTTTGTAAGAAGAATAGTGAAAATATCATAACAGTGCCCTTAGAAAACTTGAAGTTGGCATGAACCTGCTCAGTTAAAATGACAAAATATTTCTGCTTACAAATGCTTTATCTCCAACCTTGATATAGAGCACTTTACAATAAAAAACCTCCTTGCCAAAATACATTTTATCAGTAAAACCACTGAAAAACAACCTTGGCACTCAACATTATCAAAATTCAACTATATATATATATATATATATATATAGGTAAAGAACAAGTAGAAAAAAGGATCTCTGAAGAAGTTTGTGAAAGTGAAACATGTTAGATTAAAGACACTTTTTTCCTACTTGTTCTTTACTTATTCTATTCAAATTGCTGGATTACAATATCCATATATTCTATATATATATATATATATATATATTATGCAAAGTTCTGGAGATTTACAAAATGGTTTAACAACCAACTTACTTTAATTTATTTGCTTGAACATAACTTTCGATAGATACCTATACTTGAGTGGATACTGTTTTTAATTAAACTGTATATTTAATTAAATATTTAATTAAACTGTAATTTAAACTATATATGTATTTATATGTAATTTAAACTATATTTAATTAAACTGTAATTTAAACTATATTTAATTAAACTGTAATTTAAACTATATTTAATTAAACTGTAATTTAAACTATATTTAATTAAACTGTATATTTACATATATAACTCTACAAGCCTGAATATTTTTTGAGAAATTTTATTAGGAAAATATATGTCATTAAGCAGGATTCAAACCTGTGTCGCCTAACCACATCGTGGAAATCATCAGTTAAGATAATGCCTCTAAAAACACTCGACCACGAATGATTTCACATTCTAAATGAAGACAAATCAAGCCTCCACGCACTTCCCACCTGTGGAATTCCCTTCCATATACTTGCTTCCCCGACAGCTACAATATCCAGGAATTTAAATATAAGGTCAATAGACATCTCTTATCACACTAACTCGCATCCATTATCTCAAGCTATTTTTTCATCTCCTCCACCCCCATCCTCATCTATCTATTACCCTCCTCCTTCAGTCAGTTAAGTGTCATACGTGACACACGCTTGGGGGATCATGTCTCGAAAGAGACATGACTGACTGGGCAGAAGATTATCCCGCAGTAGGTTGCCATTGCTTTCTGCGGTAGACTGGTTGCCGACCAAGGCTATAGAACCCAATCTGTCCTGCTATTTAACCCATAACTGGAAGGAAGAGATGGATTAATACCTTTTCCAAGGGTATTTGAGCTTAAGTGAATACAATGGATTCAACTGGAATTCGAACTCGGCTCTCCGATTTCTCATTCCGAGCCGATATCCACTGTACCACAAATCACATTCACATATGTAACCCCCTGTGCAACAGTGGCAGTAGAATGCCCTACTTGGGGTAAGATGATGAAAAAAAAAAAAGAAAAACAAGTATTTGATTTCTCATAAATATCTATCTCTGCTCTAAATGTAAACAGACAATGTTAGGGAAACCTCCAGAGATTTACAAAATAGTTTAACAACAGATGTATTTTAATTTATTCGAACATTATTTTTAATAGATATTTGTATTTTAGTAGAAACTCGGTTTTTAATAAAACAGTATATTTATATATATATATAACTCTACTGGCTTGAATATTATTTGAGAAATTTTGTTAGGAAAAATATATATATATCACTATCAGAAAATATTCAAGCTGGTAGAGTTATATCTATAAATATAATGTTTAATTAAAAACAGAGTATCTACTCAAATACGAGTATCTATCAAAAATAATATTCAAACAAATTTATATATATATATATATATATATATATATATATATATTATCATTTCGCTTCAAATAAAGCAATTAAGGCACAAGGGATTATTGAGTATAAGAGAATATAAGAAAAAGAAAACATTATTAAAAAAGAGAATAAAAGAATAGGAATTAAGAAGGCAGAAAATAAAAATTGACATTGCATTTAAATTTTTGAACATCAAAGTTGATTGAAAAACGAAAAGCTGGAAGTGAGTTCCACAAGCGATAAGGGCAAGAGAAGAAATTTTTGCATAGAAGTTATGGTTATATATAGTCATTTCAAATGTAAGATAAAGTGATCTCACAATCAATCTAGTAGTATGCTTAAATTTATAAAGTCCATGTACTGAAGACGAAAGTTCATCTGGACAATTGTGGTATCCTTTTGGTAGTTTATAGTAGTAGGTAAGAAAAAAAAAATTCTTTGTTTCACTGTTTTTCATGCTTTGTTTTTAATATTCTCTTTTTAAAATAATTTAATATTTTTTCTTTTTGTTGTTCTCAAGTTTATAAATATATTAATGGTTAATTTAAAATTGATTTTTGTAATGTAAAATATTTAATAGCATTATAATTTGTCTCTCTGTCCACCCTTTAGACCATGTACTATTGCAAAATATGCATTGGCCAGAATTATCCAAATGAAACAGGTTTCTTTGAGAAAGTATGAAATTTCAAAGAAAATATCTTCTGTTTAATGGATATGTGATGCTAAGTTTTGCAAACATTTGTGGTGCCCTTTTGATAGCTTAGAGTAGTAGGTAAGGAAAAGAAATTCTTTGTTTCACTGTTTTTCATGCTTTGTTTTTAATATTCTCTTTTCAAAATAATTTAATTGATTTTTCTTTTTGTTGTTCTCAAGTTTTTCAATATATTAATGTTTAATTTAATTTAAATAATAATACAGATGATAAAAACAATATTACAGATGATTTATGATATGATTAACATTATCATATGATAATTATAATTCAACGATGATTTATTTAGGTAAAGATGTACTAACAAGTTTGGTATCTCCTTTGTACTTTTAAAACGAACCAAAACAAAACAATTTTTAATTTTAATGTTCTGTAAAATATGATAAGAAGAGATAGTTAAGAACTGGAAGAGTCTCAGGGATATATAGACTTAGCACAGGCAATAACATTAAATGATTTTTTTCACCATTGATCTTAAGAAGTTAGCTCATACAACAATTAATTCTTCCAAGCAAAGTTTTTACAGTTTCAAGCAATACAAAAACTAAAGATGACTAAAACTAAAAAATAATATACAGTACTGTGCAAAAGTATTAGGACAAGAACTATTTTATCTTTTATGAGGCATCTAAATAAAGTTTAAAATCACCCCTGTCCTAACACTTTTCCACACTACCAATAGTGTGCAAAAGTCTTAGGACAGGGGTGATTTTCCTAAACCTCACTGAAATTTAAATACAGGGTGAAAAGCCAAGTAAATTACTAATAAATATTGATTATTTAAAACTAGGTGTAAAAGAAACGTATTAAAAAGAAGTTATATTTAATTTTTCCTATTTTCTATTAAACAAGTTATTTTGAAACTACTCATTATTCTATTATCCTTGGATATGACTGACTTTTTCTTATTTGGGAGCAAATACAATCTGCTTGGCAGGAGATACCATTAGATACATTGAAGAAGCTTGTGATGTCAATGCCTGACAGAATGAAGGCTGTGATCAAAAAAAAAAGCTATAATACAAAATATTAAATTTATTTTGTAACAAGTTTTTTTTTCCTTGTTAAAGCTTTTGTTGAGTAAATCAAATAAAATTACTTTAATTAAATTGTTTATTTTCTGTCAATACGCCTCATAAAAGATAAAATAGCTCTTGGCCTAATACTTTTACACAGTACTGTATACTTACTATTCATAGTACAATGGGAGAGTGGTCGCCTACAGTGCACGAGGTTGCGGGTTCAGTCTCCAGCCAGGTTGTACCAATGACTTTAAAAGTGGTACTTGATTCTTTTCTGCTGAGCACTCAGCAGCAAAAAGAAGGATTCAGGTTAGTGGAGAAATTCAAGAATAGGAGTCACACCCACCTCTACCACAAAATAGAAGTGAAAAAAAAAAACTTTCGGGTTGCCCTCGACTTTGCAGTCAACCAACTGACTTACTATTCTGTATACAGGTAGATATGTAAAAAATGACCAAGACCATATCACCAAAAGACAGAAATTTGTCAACAACATGTGATGCTACTCTTGTAATCACTCAATAAACTAATGATGACTGATTAAAAAAAAGTGTCATAGCAGTACTAGTATCCACTGGTCTATATGTCCCTGGATATAGATAACTACATTCAGGATACAGATTTTGGTTAGTTCTGGTGACTTGACCGAAAAAATTATGAGTTCAATACTAGCAGTGATGAACAAATAACTTACTGGGTTAAGTTAAAGAGAGATAACTACATGGCTACCATAAGTGGCACCACACATGGAAATTGAATGATATACTCCAACGATCATCACAAAGGGTTCAGTTTAAAATTCCTAGCACCTGAAGAAGGCCGGAGTGTACAACAGCCAAAGCATCGTAATAATGGCAATAAAGATGAGGACAATAGTCCAAACAATGGAAATAGTGTAAATACTACCTCATCTCAGAAATATAGACAATTTTGAGCATTTTAACTAACAACAGTCTCACTATGATATGCTATTTTTGCTACGTTATTAAAATAACCAAACCCGCAAACAAAACTCAGGTTATTGTAAGACATTACAAACAAAATTATTAACAAAAAGTATCAATAAAAAGGACTCATTCTAACTGATATCACCACTGGGTTTTCTATATTCTGCATGCAAATGACATATATAAAATATATGAATCCGTATAAAGGAAACATCATAAGAATTGTAAATCCCTCAATTATTGGGCATCAAATCTGCTTCATGTTGTGGTGAGAAACTATTCTTATCAGAGAAAAAGATCATCACAATATCTGGTATTTCAAATTACTCTTAACACAACAAAACAGCAAGCCATTGGTATAAAGGGATCATTTTTATCTATTGTCCACGGTTTATGAAGAAGAAATTCAGCATCTGTGACAAAGATAACTTTTTCTCTGTTTCTTTTGTAACTATTTCCATAACTGCTATCATAACAATTATAAGTATTATTATTAATAATGCCTTCAAAAAAGTGCATAAATTTTCAGCTAATGACATTGTTTTATAACTGGGAAATTGGAAGAAGATTGCATAAAGTGTACTGTGTATATTTTTTATTTACACACACTGGTAATTCTTTTGTTCTGAGGGAGAACTAGTATGAGGACGATCATTAAGAATATGGAAAATGGCAAAAACAGATTGGTGGATATCATATCAGTCAGTTAAATGCCATATGTGATATACACTTGGGTGATCATGTCTTGAAAGAGACATGACTGACTGGGCAGAAGATTATCTCGAAGTAGGTTGCCATTGCTTTCTGCAGTAGACTGGTTGCCAGCCAAAGCTATAGAACCCAATCTGTCCTGCTATTTAACCTGTAACTGGAGGGAAGAGATGAATTAATACCTTTTCCAAGAGTATTTGTGCATAAGTGATTGCAAGATATTCAACTGGAATTTGAACTGGATTTTTCGTTCCAAGCCGATATCAAACTGCACCACAACGCACATCCTGGATATCATTGACTTAGAATGAGAAATCGGGGAGCTGAGTTGAAATTCCATTTGAATTCCTTGCATTCACTTACACTCAAATACCCTTGGGAAAGGTATTAATCCGTCTCTTCCCTCCAGTTATGGGTTAAATAGCATAACAGATTGGGTTCTACTGCCTTGGCTGGCAACCAGTTTACCACAGAAAGTAATGGCAACCTACTGCAAGATAATGTTCTGCTTCCCAGTCAATCATGTCTCGAAAGAGACATGATTACCCAAGTGTGTATCACGTATGGCACTTAACTGACTGGATATCACATGCAGTTCATATATAATTGTTTATATAATTATATATGAGTGACAGTGTATATGAGTATCTTTATATGAACAACAGTGTTTAGGCATGTTTATAAGAACAACACGGTATGTGCATGTGTTTACACACAGAGAGAAAATGTTCTAAAAAATTTATTAGCTTGACTTGACCTAGTTAAAAAAAATGTTGTCCAAATTAACAAACATCAGTTTCTTTTTGGTAAGTCTCCATGGTCAAGAATGTTTCAGTACCCACTTATACACTTGTATGTGTACCTTTCTCTCTTCATATTTATTTAGAATTTATAACGTAAATATATTATAATATCACTAGAAAAGTAGCCATTTTGTTTCGATACTACCTGTGTTTTATCAAGTGATGATGTTGATTTGAAGTTGAAAAGTTTTAAAAGATTCAAAACTAGCCAAACCCTCTTAATCAGGGAGATATTGTTATGTATTCAATAATGACAAATCAAATTAAAAGTAATTTTTAATTTGAGGAACATAAGAACAGACTCTGTAAATAATTTATTGGGCCGTTAATGTTAATATTTGATTAAAAAAGAAATCAGCATAATTGATCAACTGTTATCTTTACTTTAAAATAAAAATTTAAATTTATTTAAAAAAAAGAATATATATTATTACAAATTAATGTTAGAAAGTACTAAAAACTTTTCAACTTGAAATCGACATCATCACTTGATAAAACAGTGTCAAAAAATGGCTATTTTTGCAGTGATATCATAACATATTTATGTTATAAATTCTAAATAAATATTATTCACTCTATTTTGTATTGAGCAAATTTTTGAATAGTGTTTTTTTTTTTATACAGAATTTTATTCCATCCATACATGGCCTATACTTGGATATATATATATTAGTCATCCACAAACAAGCCTGTTTCACTGTATCACAGCTCATCAGTGTGTTAGACACATCCACTTGCTTCTGGCCGGGATCAAAACTCAACCGATTTGGTGTCAGTCAGAGTCACTACCCCCTAAGCTATAGGCACATGGAATCAGAGAAGAGAAACTTTAACATGTTGTATATAAGCAGTGTATTCACACAGCAATCACCGAAAGAACTTAATTCATTTCTGAAGTGTAATTCTTATATCGCAGAAGTGGAAACTGTTTTTAAAATTTTCTTCTATAGAGAGCTCAATCATAATAAGAGCATAATATATTAGTCATCCACAAACATATATGTAAAACATACAAAAAATTATGCAAATTTTCTTAAATCAGAAGGCCATTTCAATGGGTAAATTGAACACCAATCTCATCAGCAAGATCAAAACATGATGGGAAAATAAATTTGTGTGTGTAAAAAAACAGAAATAAAAATAAAAAAGAGGCAGATTATTGCTATTGGAAAATGTCAGATCTGTCATGTGGGTCACTGTTATTATATCTATTTTAGATACAATAAAATAAATTTAAAAGAAAAGTAATGGATTAGTGTTAATATTCAATATTAATAGGATCCTTTGGAATTTACCTTCAAACTGTTTTTTTCTTTTTAGATTTATGACCAATATACATATATATTTCTTTATAATTGTTTCATTCTAAGCAAGACAAGTACTGTTATTGGTATGCAGGGAGTTACAGTGAGAAGAGAGGGAACAGATAAACTGTACAGGGAATGTCAAAGCAAGGATAAGGAAGAGATGAAAATCAAGAAGATAAAAGATAGCATTTGACATTGCACTTACTTGGAGATTGTAGCTATCAGGAAAGCAAAAATGCTGAAAAAATTCCACAGGCAGGAAGTGCGAGAAAAGAAACTGATGGAGTAGATGTAATGGTTACATTTGCCTATTTTGATGGTAAAAGGGTAGAAGCTAGTTGCCAAACTAGTTGCACAAGTAAATTCATGAGGATGAGCACCAGAGAATGAACAACGTCAGAGAAGAAGCCATAAAAATATTTATAGAAAAGACAGAGGGAAGCCACATCCCAGCAGTGAGAGTGTGACTGAAGTCAAGCTGGCAAATCAAGACCAATTACATTGCATATGCTTCTTTGAATTCTGATGAGAAACCAGAAATGAATTCTCAAGAGCAGATTTGACAACAGTATTCAATGCATGGATGAATGGTAGCTTCATAAATGTGCAAGATGGATTCTGATAAGAAAAACTTCCTGGCTCAGCACAGCAATCCAAACTTTTTAGCAGATGTGTTTATGGATTCAATGTAATCATTTCACTTGAGATCCGCTGAGAGAATGAAGCCAAAAAGGCGCAGATTACTGCTTTCTAGGAGACTAGCATGATCCATACTGACAGAAGGTAGAAAAGATTCTCTAAGGTGGTTAAAGGAGAGCATTTAAATGCTTTCATTTTGAAAGCATTAAAATTTTCAAGCCATTTCTTAGCCTAATCCCTCAGAGATTGGAGGTCCTTTCCAAGAGCAGCAGCAAGGTTTACTTTGTCAGATTACTTATTGAGATGGGAGTAGATGGTGGTGTCATCTGCATAGGTGCGTACTTGTGAACTGATTACATCAGAAAGATCATTGATGGAGATCAGGAAAATTGTAGGACCTAGGATAGATCTTTGAAGAACACCCGCATTCATATGAAAGGATTTGAAAGCAAACCTATTCAAGACAAACTTCATTTAATGATTTTACAGAAATGAGTGGATTAAATCGAACAATCATCCAGTTACACTGTAGCCCAGTATCTTGCGCAGAAGGACAAACCCTGTCAAATGCTTTTGAGATATCACACATACAGCCCCCTACAAAAGTATTGGAATGACAAGGCCAATTCCTTTGGTTTTGTTGTTCACTGAAGACATTTATGTTTAAGATCAAAAAATAAATATGTGACAAAAGTTCAAATTTCAGCATTTTTTTTTTCCTGGTATTTATACTTAGATATGTTAAACAGCTTAGGACATACCCTCTTTTGCATCAGATTGACTCACTGATAACACCAAACTGCTACATTCTTTTTTTATCCTTTTCCAAACTTTTAACTCACCTTTTCAGTTCTTGTTTATTTTGGGTGGTCTCTGGTTTCACACCTTGTCTATCATTTTTAATGAAACCTGCAATTTTACATGTTATCTTATGATTTTTTTCTTTTGAGGACATAAATTATATAATAAATGTTCAATTGTTTTGTTAACCTGATCACTTTCGGCTATACTTTTAGCCATTATCAAGGATGGATGCTATTTTACATGTAACAAAATATATGTAGGGTTATGTATGTTTGTAGAGTAGTGTGTATGTTTTATGTACCGAACACGGTAAGCACATTGATAGCATGTTCGCAGTTGATATTATTGAGCGTTGAGTTTTTCAGCTATTTTTTTTTTGCATGTGCTTACCGTGTTTTGAACATTATATATATATATATATATATATTTGTGTGTGTGTGTGTGTGTGTGTGTGTGTGTGCATACAATACATGATGCTAGTGAAAAAAATGGTGTGTATATATATATATATATATATATATATATATATATACAAATATACAAGTAAAAAGAGGCAGCTCATGGATAGAAAAAACTTATTAGAAATTTAAGAAAATAATTATGAGAATTTGTATATCAAAGTTAATTTGTGTCAAGGTTTATTTACATTCATACTTTTATCTATAACTATAGAAATATAAATGCATCTACTAATATGTATAATTGCATATAGGTTTGTCTCTGAATCACATTTACAATAAATGTAGTAATGCATATACACACAGAAAGCTCTACAATATTTATTGTATTGAGCACGTTTTTAAAAAAAAATAAATGCCAGAGAACTCAAAATCGTAAAACTTTGAGTCCTCTTTACTTGGAGAGATATATATATATATATATATATATATATATATATATATATATATATATGTATGATATATAATGAAGAAAAAGATAGGACATTTGTTTTGATCTAACATATTTCACTTTTTTTAAAGCTTCTTCAGAGATCAAATTAAAGATGAGAAAATTTTCAGAAATCAAATTAAAATGAAAAATTTTAACAGAGACAGTATACTAGAATGCTGTTTGAGGCTGATTTATAAAAAAATTTCATTTTAATTCGATCTCTGAAAATTATTTCATTTTTAACTTGACCTCTGAAGAAGCTTTAATAAAAATGAAACATGTTAGATTGAAACATGTTTCCTACCTTGTTCTTTATTTTTTCTATCATCTTGTAAGATTTCAATCCATATATTCAAATCAGATATATATAAATATATATATTGACACACATGCACATTTAAAGATTAAATAGAGTTTTGTAAAAATGTTACACACATACATATATATGTGCATACACATACTGACATGGACATTTGAAGAAAGAGTATTGAAAAAAGGCTATATATATATATATATATATCTATGCACATTTAAAGAGAGTATTGAAAAATATTGCATTAATAAGTATGACTGAGCTCATTTTGGACAATAAGAGAAAAACATATATGATATACTTTTCTTTATAAGCTAGTTTATTTGTGCTGGTCATTTGTAAGAATATCTGATCCAAGATTTGATCTTTGATTCAAAGCAAGTCTAAATCAGAAATTGCAATGAAACTAACATAGGCTGTTTTTGCAAGAAAGATGTCCCTTTTTTATCAAGCCCAAAACTGCCATAATGTCAACAAAGTAATTTATATTCCTTCATTCTCTATCAGAAATATAATCAGCTAGTGACCTATCTATGGCTGAACATTCTTTGAGCTTAACTCAAAATCATGCCTCAAACCAGTTACATATTTCGGATATGGATCAACTTTCTTTCATTTACGTTTACATCTTTTGTTGTATCAAAAATTATTTGCGAAAAAAATAGATAGAATTATCTTCAAATTGTACAATAGTCAAAAACTTATTGACAGTTTGACTGGAAAAAGTGTTAATGTAACATGAAGTCCAACACAATGGTCATCAAGAGCTAAGTAGTGTTTCAAATAATAGAAATTAGTTTCTGAAATTAGATTTACAATTGTGCCTTGATGAAAAAATGCATCACAGAAAAAATACTTCAATTAAAAATAAGCATGAAATTTCTTTTTATTCTTTTCTCACTCTTAATAAAACCAAGGGGAAAACATTTGAAGGATTTAAATGTGATATTACAAAACCACAGACATTTTAAAACTAATCTATATGTCAACTTAATAGTTTTAGAGGAATGTACTTGGTTCATTCTATGCATTCATCATCATGACAGAAAAGGAAAATGATTGACATAATTGAAATATAAAGATCAAATTTTGATCTTGATAGAAAAATATAAGTGTTCTCTCTCTCTCTCTCTCTCTCTCTCTCTCTCTCTCTCTCGCTAGGGCTGATCAAAATGTATGAAGACTGGTGCTATAAAATGAAAACTAAGACTAAAATCAATTTAGCATTTAATCCTCCTCAAAGTGGTCCACTTCTGAAGCCACGCACTTTATCCAGTGTCATTTCTATTGCTAGAAGCATTACTGGAACCTCTTTTTTGGAATAGTGAGCAGCTGCCCCACCACATTCTCTTGAATTTTTCTCCATGTTCTGAAATCTTATTCCTTTTAAGTGGGATTTAATTTTTAAATAGGAGAAAGTAACATGTGGCAAGTGAGCTGGGTAATAAGGCAGGTGCTTGACCTGAGTAATGTATCCTTGGACAAAAACTGTTGCACAAGCCATAGTCAGTGATGGAACATCTGTCGTGTGGTGAGACAAACACACTCTCCACTTTTTCCTTCCCAAAACTGCTATAAACAACAGAAGTGAGAATATTATAAACTTAGTGTATATGCCCCACAAGGGAATGTGTGTGTGTAAATTGTCCAAATGTTGAATGATTTTGGGCATATTTAGCTCAACTATAAGTTTCTTTCAAGGATTCTTAATAATATAATAGATGGCATGTAAGTGGTATTGCTGAGATAGAAAAGTTATTGCAAGTCGTTATATTTTTAATTTCTAAATACAGCCAGTACATTGTAACTGTGTTCATAATTAATGTTATTAAGGTTTGCAATTGGAAGTACATATTACATTCCTGTTCTAAACAATTTGCTGCATATTAAGTTTGGTTCAATTCTATACTGGTTTAAATGTGCCCATATTGAGCTCTGGTTAGAGAAATTTACTGACAGTTATTTTGATAGGTGCATGATTGTGTATCCAACATAATTACATAGGAGGAATATAAATTCATAAATAATGTTATTCTGATACGTATGTCCAAGAACAAAAAGTGTTTAAAAGTGATGGAACACCTTATAATACAAAACACAAAACTAAGTCTTAATAACAAATTATGAACATGGACCACAATATACTGGCCATTTCAATAACTTTGATACCTCTACAAGAGGAAATCATTTAATACAGTATTTTTTATTGCAGGGTTTTTAGGTAACATTTTTATATTCAATAAGTTCAGAAAAGAAAACACTGTAGGTATACAATATATATATATATATATATATATATATACTGCTAGAAAAGTTAGTTTACTATGTTGTGATAGAAAACTTTTCTTGCCCAAATCTATCTTACATAATTAAATGTCTATCCTTCATCCATGCTTTGAACATGCATATGAACTGCTACATATGGTTTGGTGCTCCTGCTATATACTTAGTGGTCCTTGATAAAATCCAAGAAGAATCTACAATGTTACTGGTCCTGATCTGGCATCTCAGCTTCAGTTACTTTCTCACAGCCATAATGTGGTTTCTGTGACTTTTCTATAAATATTTTCATGGTAATTGTTTTGACAAACTTTCCACGATGTTACGCAAACCTTTTAAATTTAAGTGCAGTACTAGATTGTCTGGAAGGTCTCATCATTTCACATCTGAAATGATTATATGCAACCATAAGTTCTATGCTAAGTTTCTTTTCTCACATTTCTTCCTTGTGGAACTCACTTCTGGTTTCTTGTTTTTCAGTCAATTTCGATCTTCAGAAATTTAAATGCAATGTCAATCGTTATCTTCTGCATTCTTAATCCTTGTTCTTTTATTGTTCTCCGTCCTTAATGAAGTTTTTTTTTAATTATTTTTTCACACTCAGTAACATGCTGCATCTTTGTGGCTTTATTGCCTTGCTTGGAGTGAAATGATTTTACATATATATATAAGTGGATAAAAGTGGCAGTAGTCTGTTTCATATGTGAATGCTTTATGGCTTGATAAATGCATGAAACAGACTGTCACCACACTATGTTGTCCTTAGCATTCACTCTTATATTTACACACGCTCTATATATGATATTGAACAGACATGTTATTTCATGGTAAATCGGAACTATAGGCCTATTTCAGGTGAATCATCATTACCTTCATGTAAAATCTTCTGTACAATAAAGACAGAAGCTGATGATGGTTCACCTGAAATAGGCCTATTCTTCCGATTTACCATGAAATAATGTGTCTGCCTAAATTTTTTCTTATATTTGCTCTATATGTATTTATATACATAGATATTTAGAGCTCTCTTAGAGAATTATCCTACCATTACATGTACAGGATACTCCTTTGGATTCTTCTATATCTACACCACAAGCTTATATATATATATATATATATATATATATATATATATATATATATATATGAAAAGGATGATCTTAGCATGAAATAACAGATAAATAGAAAAATATGAAAATACTCAAGAAACAAAAATGAACAGAATGAGATAAATATGAAAAAGTGAAAGATAAACTGAGATAGATTATGAGTAGTTAGGTAATGACAAATCAAGTATATGTGAATGGAATAAGTAGATATAAGCAACAAGAAATGGAAGCAAGATAGACGTGAAAAAAATAAAAAGAGATATATGAAATAGAATGAGAAATAGATATATATATAAGCAACTGGTAAAAGAGATAGACATGAACAGAACAAAAAAAGATATGTTAACAGAATGAAGAGAAAATGAAAAAGAGACCAATGTGAAGTAGAATAAAAAAGAGACAGATATGAAAAGAATGAAAAAGAGACCAATGGGAAGTAGAATAAAAATGAGACAGATATGAAGAGAATGAAAAAGAGACCAATGTGAAGTAGAATAAAAAAGAGACAGATATGAAAAGAATGAAAAAGAGACCAATGGGAAGTAGAATAAAAATGAGACAGATATGAAGAGAATGAAAAAGAGACAGATGCAAAAAAAATTTTAAAAGGGATCAGGTGTAAGAAAAAGAGGCAGATGTAAAAAGAATGAAAAAGTGAAGAGAATGAATAAAAAAAGGTCAGATGAAAAGAGAATGAAAAAGGGATAACTGAAAAGAATGAAAAAGAGATAAACATAAAGTGAATGAAAAAGAGACAGATGTGAAAAGAATAAAAAAGTTTCAGAAGTGAGAAAAATGAAAAAGGGTCAGACGTGAGAAGAATGAAAAAGGGTCAAATGTGAAAAGAATGAAAACGGAGATTTGAAAAGAAGGAAAAAGGGTCAAATGTGAGAAGAATGAAAAAGAATCAGATGTGAAAAGAATGAAGAAAGGTCAGATGTGTGAAGAATGAAAAAGAGTCAAATTTGAAGAGAATGAAAAAGGGTCAGATGTGAGGAAAATGAAAAAGGGTCAAATGTGAGAAGAATGAAAAAGGGCCAAATGTGAGAAGAATGAAAAAGGGTCAAATGTGAAGAAAATGAAGAAAGGTCAGATGCATGAAGAATGAAAAAGAGTCAGATTTGAAGAGAATGAAAAAGGGTCAGATGTGAGGAAAATGAAAAAGGGTCAAATGTGAGAAGAATGAAAAAGGGCCAAATGTGAGAAGAATGAAAAAGGGTCAAATGTGAAGAGAATGAAGAAAGGTCAGATGCATGAAGAATGAAAAAGAGTCAGATTTGAAGAGAATGAAAAAGGGTCAGATGTGAGGAAAATGAAAAAAGGGTCAAATGTGAGAAGAATGAAAAAGAGTCAGATTTGAAAAGAATGAAAAAGGGTCAGATGTGAGAAGAATGAAAAATAGTCAAATGTGAGAAAAACGAAAAAGAGATACTAAGAGAACAAAAAATAAAGATACATTTGAAAAAGAATGAAAATGAGACAGATGTGAACAAAGATAAGTAAGCTGAGCAGGAGAAATGGTCAGAGTATGAAGAAAAACAAGAGGCATAAAAGTAGCCAGATATAGCCAAAAGCCAGCAGGAAGTTTCTGAAAATGAGGATGAAGGAAGAATTGACTAATAGACTGACGGATCTGGAGATGACAACACGTGAATAACGAGGGGATGAAGAGGCAGTCAAATAGAAGCAAATAGATATAAATACAAGTATATAATTATAGAAACCTCAATATTAATTATTTATATACAGAATAATGGTGATAAATAATAAAATGTCAATTTACTCTCTTTGAAAACATATATATATCTACAAAAATAAAAAAATAAAAACAATGGAAACAAATAAAAAGAGACCTTTGTCTAAATGTTAAGAAATCTCAATTATTTCAGGTATACCTATATTAAATCTCAAAATGCCACAAATAAAACTGGGAGAGGAAATGAAAAGTTTTTCTGCAAAGAAAGTTTTTGGCTATAGTGCCAAATTCCTTACTTGACATTAAGAGCTTTTTCGAACTATTTTGATTCACTGGAGTTTCTTTGCATTTCACCTCCACCACCCCCAGATCACACTATCTTCTGATGCCTGTTAAAACTGCATGCGCTGGAATTTATGTTCTAAACTAAGATCCTGTCAGCAATGTCCCTTACGTTGAATGCGTTCATGCAGCTAGAAACATTTGTCTCTTCCTCACAGAAGCCAAGTTGTTTAAATTTCTGTGATTCTATGTTAATAATTTGCCAAAATAGAATCAGATATTAAGAATCACTTTCCTAATATGATTCATTTTAAAGACAGGTTTCTCATATAGTTTAATTTCAAATCTACCTGACAAGAGAAATGTTATCACAAAATAGTTTTATATATATTCCTCTTAAGGGTAGTTTTCAGCTTTCTGACATCCTCCCTCTCTCTCCCTCTTGAGCATTTTGGGTATAATGTGTTATGATCAATGAAGCTACCCACTGACTGAATTAATAACAACTGATTAAAAAGTGAAATGGAAATCACCATGATGGATTTTAAGTTTCACTGAACTCAGTTAAAAATCTGATGGCAGCAGATTTTGTCTCTGGTAAGTTTGATTGACTCTTTTTCTGAGCACTTAATTTTAAAAAAATTAAATTCTTTTTTTCTTGCATATAGCATTGGATAAATTTTAAAATATACTTGTGTCAGTAAAGATTTCAGTTAATTCTTTTAGTTGTCCTAGCAGCAAAAGGTGGTTTTGTTTTTTCATTTTCTTTTGAATTTCTAAGAAAAGGTATCTTAAAATTTTCTTGTAGTGACCATTAAGAGATCTCCTGAGTTTAACTAAATTAAAACTTAGTAAATTTTTTCATGTTTTCCTTTTTATATTTTATATATCTTTTTAATTCAAGCAGATAGACCCTACTATCGCCCGATTCATACTCCCCCATCTTCTGTTGAACAGTAGTGGAGGCTCATCACTTGTTTCCTGTTTAGGAAGGGGTTACCAGTTTCTTTCTTCTCCTCAGGTCTTAATAGTAGTGCTGTCATAAGGTTTCTGTAATATGTGTGAATGATGGCAATGTCTCTTTATTCTGAGGGTTATCAGGTTGGCAGCTTCCTGGTTGCTGCTTCCACTTGGTTGTTAGGAGCTTGAACTCTTGCATAGCATCTTGAGAAACTGCTCTGAACAAAAGTTGAATAATATTGGGGTTTCTTGTAGAGCCATATTGCGCATGGATGGGTGTCTGCAAGTGTCTTCAGTAAGCAACCCTGAGGCTACACTATGCTGCAGTCTGCACTAGTTTCCTTCCTACACAGGCTGCATTTAACAAACAACTGATACTACTACTCTAAGCCTCTTCTTAGCAAAAAATCTCTGACTATGACATCACACGAATTAAAAATTAAAACTAAAGCAACTAAAGAAAAATCACCTAAACCTGTTAACATCACTTTCTCAAACATCCTTAGTATCTACCAATTTTTGCAGCACTGAATCCTTCTTCCAAGTAAACTCACTTGACATCTAAGCTCTCTGTGAAACTAACCTTGACCCTTCTATTCCTTCCTCTGATTTCTATATCCCTGGTGACTTACTCCTCTTTAAAAAGGACTCCAATGTCCATATGCATGAAATTGGCATTTATATCAGCAAATATCTCCTCGCTAGCTAGGGTGATATCTCTTGAATCTCCAAATCATTCATACATGTGTGTCTGTTCCTATCTTTTCTTTCTCTACCACTCCCCTGCTTCTCCTGACTGTTCCATACTTGGCAGCATCTCGAATAATATATAATTCACTCATATATTTGTGTTTTGGAGATGTTAATGCCCACCATGCCAATAACTGGATAACTGTCACAGATCTTGCTAGTGTCCATACCATGAACTTTTCAATTACTCAATACCTTATGCAAGTGGTGGATTTCCCCACGCATTTCTCTAATAACCCTGACTCACTGCTGGATCTCTGTTTCAATTCTATCCCTGACTATTGCCATATCATGCAGCTTTGCCCTGTTGGCAACTCTGATCATGCTGTGATTTCTGTTAATTTCTCCTTCCAATTTCTCTGACCCCAGGAACTTCTGACCAGCAGAATGTCTTACTGCAAAAAAAGAGCATACTGGGAGTCATTCTATGATTTCCTGTGTGGTATCCCTTGAAACAAAGTTTTTAGTCTCTCTGTTGAAGACTGTGCAGTGTGCATTCAAGGTCTCCTCTTGGTTTAGAGCTGGCATCAATGCTTTCATCCCAACCAGGAAGTCAGGATTTAGACCCTGTTCATCCCCCTGATCCTCCCCTGCTTGTTCAGTCACTATTGCACACAGGAACCACTTCTTCCAGCTTTATCAAAGCCACACGTCTGACCATAATACGTGCCTTTTTGCCTCTGCTCTTAACGAGTGCAAGAGGATCCTAAATGGTGCTAAGCTGTTTGCTGACAGAATGAAGCACCATATAGCATTTTGCAATTTTAGCTTCAAAGACTACTGGCGGCTCCTGAAGAAATGTGCCCCTGAACTCTCCTCTGTCCTCTCCAAACTCAACAACTACTGCCTCTCTGCATCTTGCTCCCATGCCTGCTAGACGCCCTCTTCTGTGATTCCTGTATTTAAGAACACTGGAGAACCCTTGAACCCCACTAATTATTGCCTTATCGGCCTCCAACTGATTTTAGGCAAAGTGTTTGAGGCTATTATCAATACTGAATTGGTTCAACATCTCACAACCCAGAGCCTCTTCTCCGACAAACAGCATGACTTCCGCTTCACCAGGTCTACTGGCAGCTGGCTTTCTACACAAAATACAGGGTTATTGTATAAATGGTCACCTGTTTGTTTTAATCCAGTCATTCCTTTCAAATCATGCAATGAAGGTTGTACTGAACAGGCATGCTTCCAGATATTATCATACAAATGTGGGTGTTCCTCTAGGCCCCACGCTTTTTCTGATCTTCATCAACAATCTCCCTGATGTAATCAGATCCTGAGCAGGCATCTACATTGACGAGACCACCATTTACTCCCGCTTCAATAAGAAATCTGCCAAGGCTGACAAAGCAGACCACACTGCTGATCTTGAAAAGGACCTCCAATCTGTGGTGGACTGGGATAAGAAATGGCTTGTAAAATTTAATGCTTCCAAAATGAAGCTGCTATCCTTTAACCACCATAGACAATTGTTCTTATCCAACATCAGCATGGATCAAGCTCGTCTCCCTGAAAGCAAAACACTGCACCTCCTCAATCTAACTCTCTCAGCCGACCTCAAGTGGAATGACTACATTGAATCCATAGCTAAATCAGTTGCTAAGAAGGCTGGTTCACTGTGTAGGGCCAGCAAGTTTTCCGCGTCTGAATCTATCTTGTACAAATATAAATCTACCATCTGCACACGTATTGAATGTTGCTATCACATTTGGTAAGGTGTCCCTGAAATTCATCTTGGGTTTTTGACAAAATCCAATGGAGAATCTGCAATATGACTGATCCCGACCTTGTAGCTCAGCTCCTGTCACTTCCTCATCAACATAATGTGGCTTCCCTCTGTCTCTTCTACAGATACTTTCACGGTTTCTGCACCAATGAGCTTAGCTCACTGGTGCCTCCTCTGCATTTACTCAAGCTACTCGATTAGCAACTAGGTTGCACCCTTTTACAGTGAAACCAATTAAATGTAACCACAACTACTACTCTAGTAGCTTCTTTTTTCACACTTCCTGCCTGTGAAATTCCCTTCTCTATACTTGCTTTCCTGACAGCTACAATCTCCAAGAATTTAAATGCAATGTCAAGTGCCATCTCTTATCTCCTTAACTTGCATCTTTTTCCTGACAACCCTTGTATCATGTTCTTCTCCCTACTCTCATGCAGATCTCTTGGCACCAGTGTCCTCATCCTTTGATTATCCATTCTCTGATACTCCCTGTAACTTGTTCCTCTTTCTGATCACTCTCCTCTTATGAACCCCCTGCACTCCACTAAATAAATAAATGTCTGTCTTTCTGTCCATCTCAAACTCCTCTAACTTGAGCTACACTTGCTGTATATAGATATATAATATATTTTTGGAATCAGGATGATCCTGGACTAAAAATCTGCCTTTTATCTGGTGCTTAAACATCCAACATTGGGATTTGTGTCTGGATGAGGAGGGAAAAGTGAAAAAATTTTTATCTGGTGCTTAAACATCTAACATTGGAATTTGTGTCTGGATGAGGAGGGAAAAGTGAAAAAATTTCTTTAATTTAAAAAAAAAACTTTAAAAAATTAATTATTTTAAGTTTTAAATTTATATTGAGTTTAACATAACACAAAAACTTTTAAATTTAATTTAAAATATCTCCAGAACTTTGTGAAATGAGTAAATCAATTTTATTTCTTCAAAATGCCAGGAAATCATAGTTAAAGTGGTTTCCTGATGTAAGGTTTTAAAGTTCTACAGAGTTTGTGATTTGAAGAACTCAATTTTCAGCCCGAATTAGAATTCTGGCCCAATCAGTTTTTTGACTGGAATTGGACTTATAACCCAAATCAGTGTTAAAGTGAAGTTTTGAATTTCCATGGAGTAAACTGAAGAATTCTAAGTTATTTCTTCAAAATTATCATTTCTGTTTTGTAAATTCCTTTTATTTTTGAGCTGGAGGCCCAATTAACCCCTTGCAGGAGCTAGTTTAAAAACTACATTGTAGAGAACCAAATCAAACTGTTTTCTTAAAAGGTAAGCAATAATAAAACAGTTCACAATAGAAATAATATTAATGCGTTATCATAACCAGCTTTAGAAGAACATCAAACAGGTTTAACTTGTTTCAAGGAACACTATATAAAATGGATCACTCCTGTTGAACAAAGTAAAAATACCAAATTATTCATTAGAAAGATTTTAAATGTTCTAACCTTATTATTAAAAACAACATCTCACCAATGAAATTAAAATGACACTTGACCAACATTAGTTATAAGTTTAGATGCCCAATAGAGAACTGTGTTTCTGACAAAAACAAACTTATAAATAACAATGTTGGACAGATGATTGATGCTACTTACATAAGAGCAAAGATCAAAATGGAAACATTTTTAATTGAGTAAAGTTGTATAAACATTGATATACAACATACTCATGGAAAAAGATGAATGCAACTGCAAAAACAGATGAAAGCCCTGAATTATAAAACAAGAAGAAACTAAACATGAATAAGATTAATTATGAACACAGTCATAATGTATTGACCATATTTAGAAATAAAGATGTCTACTTTCATCCCACTATGGGATGTGCATTATGGTGCAATGGATATCGCTCGGAACGAGAAATCGAGGAACTGAGTTCAAATTCCAGTTGAATTCCTTGCATTCGCTTATGCGCAAATACCCTTGGGAAAGGTATTAATCCATCTCTTCCCTCCAGTTATGGGTTAAATAATAGAACAGATTGGGTTCTATAGCCTTGGTCGGCAACCAGTCTACTGCAGAAAGCAATGGCAACCTACTGCGGGATAATCTTCTGCCCAGTCAGTCATGTCTCTTTCGCGACATGATCGCCCAAGCATATCACGTATGGCACTTAACTGACTGACTGACTTTCATCTACTTTATATAATTATATACAATAGCACTTACACACTGATACACTCGTATTAAAAAAGCTTTGAAAATGACTAATACTTTAGCTGAAAGTGGTTGGAATCAGCAAATTCTTGAAAGACTCACATATTCATGAAGTTCAAAACTGAAAACACTTGTAAACATACAAGGAAAATGTGGGAGTGAAATAATCACATTGCATCTCTTTTCTCACTTGTAACCATCCACTATAATAAATTAAATTTATGATGAATTATATTTTATGAAATTCATTATTATTAAACAAAAAATCAAATATTTATTCCAGTAGGTAAAAGTAAACAAGTTTACTAATTAATATATAAATAGAGTGGCTACTCAAATACAATATCCACTAGTAATAATGTTTAATTTGGTATATATATATGACCATATATATATATATATATATATATATATATATATATACCATTATATATATATATATATATATATATATATATATGACTATTTATGCTCTCACACCCTGATTGAGCACTCTGGAAGAATGGTTGACTTTGAAAAACAGCAGCTACTCTGGCATGTACACATCGCTCATTCAGTAATGGATTAGAGCACTCTGTCTGTTGGGTGGGTATAATGACAATATACACGCTAAAAAATCTGCCTTCTTCTACCAAACGCCCATAGCCCAGAGGTAGAATCGTCAACTGATGCCAATTTGGTCGGGTTTCAATCCTGGGTAAAAGCAATCGGAGTCTAACCATACTGATGAGCTGTGATACAGCAAAACAGATCTGTCTGCAGATGACTATATATATATACCAAATTAAACAAAAACACCATGGAAACCCTAAAAAGATCCATCAACAAACTGATAACAATTAACAATGCCGATGTAGGTTCCTTAAAAATCAAAAAAATCTTCAGAAACAGCCAACCAGAATACATAGATGGAAATGAAGGGAATTTAACCGTTTATATGAACACAAAAGAGACATCACTAAGAATAATCTTACAAATGCATTCGTGATTCACAGAAATAAATTCAACCACACTTTCGATTTTAAAAATGTCACACTAACAAAAAGAATAAACAATTTATTCAGAAGAAAAATTCCCGAGAGCGCCGCTATCCAGTACTACCAAAACATCAATTTGCAGCCCGGATTTTTCCCAGTCTTACCTTTACTTATGGAAATTATACTAAAACAGACTAACATACATAATAAAAATTTCAAAGAAAACGGTTGAATTCCCTTCATTTCAACATCTCGTGACTTTGCGCTGTATATGGAAATATAAAAATACATAAAACCAGATACCCACGATGACCCATCATTTCTCGATCACAACTCATATCTATGAACAATCAAAATTCTTTAATAATATCATTACCCCTTTGCAACCAACCAATTATAGTATCACATCACCCAACAAATTCCTTCAAATTCTAAAAAATATACAACCTTTTCAAGGTATTTTAAAATCAAGATGAATTTTCTCTTAGAAATATCAAAGAAATATACAATGCCAGTCAATCCAAACAAGAAAATTAAATTATTACGAAAAATTTAAAACACCTAACCATATCATAAAAAATGACAACACACTTGCAAAATGAAAACTACAAAGAACCAACATTATTTACGAGTTCAAATCGTCCTTAAGGAACTGCATGAACTCATAAATAATTACATTGGTCACACCATTACATGCTTATCTAGACAACTTATGTTATACCAACTCAACCATAGCTTCATTAGGACTCATTTAAACACACACAAAAAACCTACCTGATTCCATTCAAAATATACTAGTAGAAAACAAAATTACTATCTGCTTGTAAAAAAAAGAGTTAAAAATAATGGAAACCCTAATAATAAAAAAAGAAAAAAACAACACTCAATAACATTAACTACAAATGCAGCCACAACATGCTGTGTTCAGAAAATGAACATTCATATAACTTTAGACACATACATAAAAAATCTACATATTTAATTAAAAGTAAAAAATAAAAATAATCCATGATAATGGCTAAAAGAACACTTAACTCCAGAACACTAACCATGGGTATATAATCAGTCAGTTAAGTGCCATACGTGATACACACTTTAGGCAATCATGACTCGAAAGAAACAGGACTGACTGGGCAGAAGATTATCCCACAGTAGGTTGCCATTGCTTTCTGCGGTAGACTGGTTGCTGACCAAGGTTATAGAACCTGATCTGTCCTATTATTTAACCCATAACTAGAGGGAAGAGAGGGATTAATACCTTTCACAAGGGTATTTGTGCATAAGTGAATGCAAGGAATTCAACTGGAATTCAAACTCAGTACGCCAATTTCTCGTTCTGGTTGATAACCACTGCACCACAACGCACATCAGTATATAGTACCCAGTGCAAATGACACCGTTTTAATTACAATTTAATTAAAATTTTTAGTACCTAATTTTCTTACATAAAATGTTTTTCAGTTCTTATTAATGTTAACTCAAAGTACAAAATTTGAAGTGTCTGCATGTAAAATATTTCAAATAAAATCTAATATTTTTTTGATATTTTCAAAATCGGGTATGATATACCCATGGTTAGTAAAGATGTAGCTTTAATTGATGGTTAGCGTTTCAGGGTTAAAATCGCTGTGATAGGCAGAACTTTTAAACAGTTTTTATGCACTTTATGCCCCAAAAGGAAAACACTTGTATGAACACAAGAATAATTTCTTAAAAAGTGTTAAAAAATGCCAGTGAAAGGTCTCTGTACCAGAGCCTTTATAACACAAACACAAAAATGAAGCTTACAAACAAGCAAATTTTGAAGTTGGCATAACTCTGATTAGATAAGTGATAAACTTCTCCACATAAATTCTATTAATGCTCTATCTCTATCTCAAGCACTTTATGACAATAAACCTACTTGCCAAAAATACCTTTCTACCAGTAAACCACTGAAAAAACAGCAATCTTGGCATTAAGCATCATCACAACACTATATATTTTCTGAACATATACTGTTAAATATAACAGAGAATGAGTGTCTATTATGTTTAATCATGAGCCGTCCTCAACATTGTATTTTGGCTTTAATTTCAGGAAAAAATAAAGACAAAAATTGTGCAACATTTGGATATTTTTTCATTATGTTGGTTCTAAGTTTTCAGCTCACATGTGACTTTTATTAAGTGTATCGAGGCAACAGATCATTTTCTAAACATATACTGTTAAATATAACAGACAATGAATCTCTATTATGTTTAAAAATGAGCCATTCTTTATATATATATATATGAAAATATTGTAATTTGCTTAAAGCATTGTGTATTAGGAATATGGTTAGGTTTTAGTTAAATAAAGGAGGGTAAATAAGTTGGTGATACCTAACAATTTATCTACCTTCCTTTATTTTACTAAGTGCATTGTGATAGCCTTCAAAACCTAACCATATTCCATATATATAACAGCCTTTTGACAATTCTTCCAATCAAACCATATTAACCAAGCTAAGAAAGACTATGAAACATCACTAAAGGATAGTGGATTCCTGAAAACACTCACATACTCACCACAGAACACAAAAAATGCCAACAGAAAGAGAAATATCAAATGGTTCAACCCACCATATAGTAAAAAACAAAAACAAACATAAGAAAAATATTCTTCAAACTCCTACATAAACACTTCCTGAATCAAGCAATCTCTACAAAATATTCAACACAAACACAGTGAAAATCAGCTACAGCTGCACCAAGAATATGACACAAATAATTAAAAAGCACAACAGAAAAACTATCAACAAACAACCCAAACAAAATTAAGCCCAGGTGAAACTGCAGAATAAGGAATGAATGTCCTTTAAATGATAATTGTTTACAAAACAAAGTAACATACCAAGCGATGGTAAAATCACCAGATAATGAGGCAAAAATATACATAGGAGTAACAGAAGGACTCTGGAAACAAAGAAACTACACACACAAAACATCCTTTACAAATAGAAAATACATGAACAGCACAATGCTTTCTAAGTATATCTGGAAAATGAAAACAAAACTTAAATCACACCAAAAATATCATGAAAAATGTGGAAAAGAACATCAGCCTACAACAATCAATGCAAAACCTGCAGACTTTGTTTGGATGAAAAAATAGCTATTATTACCATCCCAGGACAAAATAAACTAAATAAACAATTTGAACTCATCTCAAAATGCAGACATGAAAACAAATTTTTGCTACATTACTTAAACAAATAAAGACATAATAAAGAATAATTTATTCCAAGCAAATGAGAAACAAAGTAACAAACCAGAGATTCCTTAACAACCATTAGAATAGATAAAATAAAAATTTAAAATAAATTGAAATAAATAAATAACAAATCCAAAAAAACAAATAAACATAAAAAAACAAAGAGAATAAGTAAATATAAATATAAAAACAACTAAAATAAATTTATCCAAATAAATAAACAAACCACTCCTACCAAAATAAGCATTAGAAGGATTACCCACAATGCACTACTGACCCATATATATATATATATATAAATAGTTGAGGAAAAACTTAATACATGTGGCTTGATGAGTGTGGTTAGCATGAAACAGTCTGTCACCTCTGAGTGTTGACTTCAATGTTCACTTTTATATAGATAGATAGATAGATAGATAGATAGATAGATAGATAGATAGATAGATAGATAGATATTGTAGAAATCTGCTATATTTAAAAGTGAAGAGTGATCAGTATCGAAGATGTAATCATATGTATATGTAAATGGAGACATGGTCAGGTAATGGATAGTGGTTCAGATGTAGAAATCAGAGAGCTTTGTTCTAACTCCAGTTGAATTTGTTACATTCACATCTGTGCATATACCATTAAGAAAAGTATGAACTCAGTTTTTTTCTCTGTCAGCTGTGGATAAATAGACTGGCTTCTATAGCCTTAGGTGGCATTGCCTCAAGAAGAAGGACAACTCTGAATTCAAAACCTGATGAGGATTGTTTGGAGACCTTGAGGCATACTATGTGAACCAGTTCTCTGTATTCAGCTCTTCAAAAAGTATGGTTGGTTCTGTACAAGACCGCTATAATCAAATTATATGTGAATATAGTCTGGCTGATAGGTTCTCAGAACTGAACTACTGGATCCTCATACTTTGAAAACAACAAGTTCATTATTATGTATATAAGAATGCAACTCTGTGTGTGTGTGTGTGTGTGTGTGTGTATATATATATATATATATATATATATATATATATATGCAAATACACAGCTACATTATAAACTGCATCCACAAATCAGAAAATGCACAAATGAATGTGAATAAAACTATCTATCATTCTATATATACACGTGTATGTTTTCACTTTCTACACTCTTTGCTTTTCAATATTCTTGATCTTCACAATGTTGTGGCTCCCAATATTTTACAAAAAAATGTAATGGGTTGAGAAAGAAGATGAAACAGCAACAACAACAACAAAAAAACAAAGACAAGACAAGCAAAGAAACAATTTCTCACAAAGTTAGTTTTCCTCATTTTCTTTCACTTTCAAGACATTTTTTTGACCATTTATTGGGTACTGCCTTCAAGGGAATAACTATTTATCTTACTGATAAATAGTTTTGCAAAGATTATTTTAGAAAGAACAACTGAGATTTTTTTTACGCCATAATAATAATGGCAACGATGGTGATGGCAAAAGCCAGTTTAATAATGATGATAACATGAAAAAGAAAAGAAAAGAAAATTTAACTATTTGTAATTATTTACTTATTTTTTATTTTTCCTTTAAATATTAGAAATATTTTGTGAAGAATTTTTGTAGGAAAAATAGAGAGAATGAATAATACAAGAAAACAAGCAATACCATTCAACGTGATTTATATCTATATCCATATGTTTACGTGATCGAGTGTAGGGTTATCCAGTAATCTTTAGTTTAGAGCAAGGTCACAAGAACAGATAACTGAGTAAGGACGGAATTCACTTTACTAACAAGTTACTTTGAAAAAGGAGGTTCAATCACTATTACAGGAAAATACATGCTTATCTGATTTTAAACTGTGGATTGTGGGGAGTATGTAGATTACTATATTTGATGGAATTTGTTTGCCCTGAAAAATATCCCCAAAAATATTTTCATTCATTGCCTTAGATGTGAAAGAGGTGTCTGGGAGGTTAGATATGGTTGGCTATTTGTACCTAGTCAAAATTTATGATTCTATCATATTAAATGTAAATTTTTTGTGAGGTGGGGTAATATGCATAGTTGAGGTATCTGTTAGACTAGATTTTATTTAGATGCTTTATGTCATGTAACTCCATAATAATGCAGTATTAAATCTAAATAGGGAGGAGGAGTCATGAGGGAGGAGGAGTCATGTAAATAATCAAATGGTGTACATTTTCAAAGGTCACATATCTGCCTATAGTGGATGTAATCTGTATCCCTACACATATCTTTCTATCAGTCACAATTGATAGCAACTGACATTTTGATCCTTTAGTATACCTCACAGATACTACGTCCAGCAGTTAACACTATAATCTTTAGTGAACTGCACAAATACTACAGACTGATTCTTGGTAGAATTGCCAGGATGTGACATTTTGATCCTTAATAGACTGCACAGAAACTGCATGCTGAGCCTTAGTAGAATTACCAGAATATGACATTTTTTTATCATTGGTGGACTGCACAGATACTACACTCTGATTTATAGTAGAATTGCTGGCATGTGACACTTTTATCATTAGTAGGCTGAACAGATACTACACTCATATCCTTGACTGCTGTTCTAAGGATTCACATATTAAGACCTAGCAATACTCTAATCCAAGGCAAAATAGAGTGCCAATCCATACATGAATAATACCATTATTTCTTATGGGGACTCTAATCAAAAGCCAAACAAAAGATTTATGCCATCATCAAGTAAATATTTTGGTAATATTTGTTGACTTTCAGTAAATAACTAACATATCGTTGCAGTGGTCCCACTCTGAAGAGATAGTTGATGGGTATATACCTAAAAACTATGTATACATACTTTCTGCATAGATGCTATGTTAGAACCTCAACATTTTAACCAGAATGAATTAATGTTACAAAAAAAAAAAAAATAAAAAAAAAAAAAAACTTGTATATCTGTGCCCCATGATTCTCTTAAATTAAAAAGAAAAAACATTCAAAAAATAATGTTGGATATGATTCACTTGTTATGTTTTCAGACCATTTTGAACACTTAAATGTTGAAGTAAACTTCAAGCTATATTAAAATTTTTCTTCATGAAAAATATGTTGATTTAACTTTCTGATTAACATACTTGCTGTTATAAACAAAGTGTATATATATATATATATATATATATATATATATATAAGACTGATCAAAAAGTATCAGGACTAGCACTATAAATAGAAAACTACAACACATACCAATTCAGCATTTAATCTCCTTTGAAATAGTCTCCTTCCAAAACAAAAACACTTTATCCAGATATTTCTATTGATGGAAATTTATTATTGGGGGACAGCTCATAACTGCCTCTTGGAGTTTAATAGATTTGAATTTAAGTTCACTAAATGTTCATGGGAATTAAATCTTATAAAGCGAAGTTACTGCTTTTTTAATAAAAAGATTAAATTTTTTATTTTATTTTCATTTTTATTTAGATTTATAATTTTAATTTTTTATTTACATATAATACTAGAATATTTACAATTTTACATTTTATAATTTTCTTTCTTCTCCCTGCATTTTAATATTTTTTATTTTATTTTATTTTTTAATCTTAATTTTAAATTTTAACCAAAAGAGAAAATAATGACATAATCAAGATGATGACATTCTACACAACTTCAAATATAAGGTTAGGAAGGAAACTCCCATTAATACTGGAAAGAGCAATAACAGTTACTGGACTTGACTAACCTACTTTCCAGAAGAACTGTTTTAATGAAAGATTTTATGAATTTCAACTTCAAGTAGAACTGGCTGTTCAATCAACGAATTCCAAATGTTCAGCTAATAGTACCAATAGAAAAGAAGAGAACAGATACTACACTTTGATCAGAGAGTGAAGAAAAGTCTCACTTGAATAGCCTGCCAATGATTCTGTCAAAGCAAATAATTAATTAGAGATGAGAACAGATGCTACACTTTCATCCCAGAGTGATATAGCCAGGCAGTGAAGGAAAATAAAACTTGATTAGCATTGATTAGCACTACCTGCTCAGTCAATAAATGCTTAATGTTTCCTCATAAGGAATATATATATATATATATATATATATATATATATATATATATATAAAAACAAACTATATTCCTTAGTTCCACTAGTTTTAACAATCTTAAGAAGAGACCCACCAAACATATGCATTGGTGAGTTCCATTGTAATTTTTATTTTAACAACTTATTCTGCTGTAGCATGAAGAAGGTGAGGCTGAGGATATGATGGCCCTGGGCATCCATATCAGGAGGGCATCCAGTCAAAGAGTTAAATAAAAATTTAGTTTATATTTGATTTGAATCCAGGTTTCACTTTTTTTCCCATATTTAAAACATCTTCCTTTCTCACATTTCTTAGTACTAGGCCCTATAGGCACCCCTATTTAAGTCTTAGGGGCATGCAATCAAGAAATTGGCCCCAGGCATCACCAAACTTCTGCATGTCACTATCACAACAAATGCTAACTTTGTGGAACCGAGTCCCAAGAAAATGTTTCCCTAATCACTACAGTCTTAACCTGTTCAAGTTTAGGGATTACCATTATCTTCCCTACGTATCCTTATAAACTGTACCCATTATCTTCCCTACGTATCCTTATAAACTGTACCCATTATCTTCCCTACGTATCCTTATAAACTGTACCCATTATCTTCCCTACGTATCCTTATAAACTGTACCCATTATCTTCCCTACGTATCCTTATAAACTGTACCCATTATCTTCCCTACGTATCCTTATAAACTGTACCCATTATCTTCCCTACGTATCCTTATAAACTGTACCCATTATCTTCCCTACGTATCCTTATAAACTCTACTTTGAGTAGTTCTTGGGCCTTGTCCAGGATGAACAGTATTGAAAACCAAATTTGTGTGTGTACTCATTTTTAGATAAGATATAGAGTTTTTTTCTTAATCTCTATGAGTGTCTATCTGAGAACATAGATGGCTGTGTGTATGTGCCTTGACATAAGCTTATATTTTTGTTCTGTAAGGCCAAGACAGGAACTATGTTGTTGCCCTGAAGCATTTGTGCTAAAATCAATCAGACACAATGTAGTACAAAAATAGACATCAAATCACCTTAGGTATTTGCAACCAAGCAGTTTTTAAAAGTGAGAATTCTTGTAAAATAAACAAGCCAGTATCATTTGTGACTTCACAATAGCAATGGTGTTCTCCATTAGGATTATATACTTAGCGACTGCACAGCATGGCTTTTTACACAGGAAACTTTGCCCTGAAAACAGTGTTTGTGAAATATTTCAAGGAAGTGTGGGAAAAAATGGCATACACATTGTCACCGCCATTTTAAACTCATGATAAAATCAGCCACTCGTGCTTATGTTGGCTACTTCCTGACCCTTAGCCACAGTTACCTTAGATAGTAACCCCTCCCCTAACCAATACTGCAAAAAAAATAAAAATAAAAATAATAATGATAAACTGATCAATGATCTTTCTCTAAAAAACTGCAAAATGGACCCAAATGCATCATCCTATAATCATGGTTCATTCACCTCTTCCAGCTTTAAAAAAAAATGTTTTTTACATTTAATCGATAGGGAATAAACAAAGGGCTGCCCCATTTTCACCTCCCTAACAGCAACTCCTTTCTCTGATTAATTCTCTATCAGATCTAGCAGGACTGTCACTTTTTCTCCCTTAAAATAATAGTTATCACACCTGAGCCCAATATACACGATATACTAACCAAATGCTAAAGGAATCTGATGAGGAAAAAATTAATTTAGCACCTGATTTCCACTGTTTCCATCTATTTCTTCATTTATACAATGACTCACGAAGAATGCTGCACATAAATGCTTGTGGCCCAAATACATACAAATTTTGAAACAATAAATGAATTTTTTAATATGTTATTGCTTATTATCATAAACAATCTATTTTATTGGGTACATGTGCTGGAGTGGACATCACTTTTATTTTTAAATGTGAAATTGATATTTACAAGCCTAAACACTGAAAGTCATTATAAAAAAAACAGGCACATCTATATTAAAACTTTCAATTTCTCAATCAGTAGATATTCACTTTTAAAAACCAGGATTGTCTAATCAAGCACTTATACTAACGAGCATATAATGCTTATGATAATAAGAACGTCCAGTCTACATCTGGTTCACCCGCATCATTTTTTTATTTCACCCAAGTAAAGAAACAAAGCCACTAAGACACAATAGGTTACATAGTGCAAAATAAATTGAGAAAATGTTATTGAGGAGAAAGGACAAGAAAAGAACAGGATTCAAAGAGACAGAAGATGAGATTCGATGTGGCATTTAAATTTTTAAATATCATAGTTCACAGGAAAGCAAGAAGTAAAAAGGCTGAGAAAAGAAACTGTTAGCAGAAATCTTATGGTGACTTCTAGCATTTTCAACAGTAAAATGATGAGGCCTAACTGCCAATCTAGAACAATGCTTAAATTCATGAAGTTGATATACTAAAGAGGAAAGTTCATTAAAACAATTGCCATGGAAATATTCATAGAAAAAGCACAGGGAAGCTACGTTAATTCTCCAAGCATTTGGGTAGCACTTAATATACCCTCGTTAATAATTTATGAAATTCACTGAAAACTTTGAAATATTAGGTTAAGTCATAGGTAATTTATGTTTTAAAAAATCAATTGTAATGATGAATGTATTACCCTAACTGTTCATTTATCATAACAGATGATGAAAAATGAATTACATACAACCATGTCCAATGCAAAAGGTAGTGGATTGACAAAGATAGGTCTCTATAACCGATTCCAAAAGTTGATCTTGATAGAAGAAAGGTAACGCCATGTGTGCGTCATTAGATCATCCAGTTATTTTAGAGTTTTTAAAACCCCAAAAAACGCTAAATGCACATTTATATGTCTAACAGCTACAATATAAAAGTTTGGTCCAGAATCACCCTGCACTCGTCCTTAGAAAAAACATTGTGTAAGGCCACAAACAGCAAGAATAACTCCGGAAAACATTTTGGTATTCAACTGGTCTGTTCTACCTCACCTTCTATATTTACATGACCTTCCACTGATTATTACCTTTTTGGATCATTACAAAATGCTTTGGTGGGAAAAAACTTTCTCTAATAGAAGCCAGATTGAAGACCTGTTTGCATCAATTGTAAAATTTTATGAAAAAGGTAACTGAAGAGCCACTTGATAAGTGGCAAATAATGTTAAATACATAAGTGAATAAAATGTAATAATATTTTGTTTTGTGTCTAGAGCTATACTGTGTTGAATACACCGGTTCCCGTCCGATCACCGAAGTTAAGCAACATGGAGCCTGGTCAGTAATTAAATGGATGACCATTTGGGAACACCAGGTGCTGTAAACGTAAGGACCAAGAATGGTCCACGGGTCCTCCAGGTTTGGGGGTTGGGTGCAGGGCTAACAACCCTGTCCCCTAAAAAACAGTTTGTTACAGAAACAGCAACAAAAAGTTGCTGCCCTATGCACCATTGGGTGTGATGGATAAATGATGATGTTGATATTTTGTTTTAATCGATCCTGACTGAGCATCCCACCTTCAGTTACTTTCTCATGGACATGATGTTGCTTCCTTCCATGCTTTCCACAATTATTTCCATGGCAACTGTTCTGATGATCTTTTTTCCCCCAGTACCTTGGCCACATATATTTACTCATGCTACTAGATTGGCATGAAAGTCCCACCCCTTTACCATCAAACTAATTAAATGTAACTGCTCTTCTACTCTGATAGTTTCTTTTCTCACACTTCCTGTTTGCAGAAATCACTTCTGCTTACCTGATAGGGCAGTCAGTTAGTTAAGTGCCATACGTGATACATGCTTTAGGCGATCATGTCTTGAAAAAGAAAAAAACATGACTCACTAGGCAGAAAATTATCCCACAGTAGGTTGCCATTGCTTTCTGCAGTAGACTGGTTGCCAGACAAGGCTATAGAACCCAATCTGACCCATTATTTAACCCATAACTCGAAGACATTTGTGCATAAGTAAATCCAAGGAATTCAACTGGAATTCAAACTCAGCTCCCTGATTTGTCATTCCAAGCTGATATCCACTGCACCACAATGCACATCCTTAGGTGGAGAAAAATGACAAACTTTTTTCCCTGGTTCCCCGATCACATATATTTAACCACACTACAAAATTGGCATCAAGGTCTCACCCTTTTACCATTGAAATAGTTAAACGCAACCGCTCTTCTACTCTAACAGTTTCTTTTCTTGCACTTCCTGTTCGTGGAACTCTTTTCTGTTTGCTTGCTTCTTTGATAGCTACAATCCCAAAAATTTTAAATGCAACATCAATTGCCATCTTCTATCTCCTTAATTCTCATCTTTCTCTTATTATTTCTTCAACAACCCCTGTACTTTGTTTTTTCTCTCACTCTGGCCATGTGAGCACCAGTTATGGTCTTGCCTTGCTTGGGGTGAAACGAATGCAAAAAGAAAAAAAAGTTTAAATGCAATGTCAACTGCCATCTTCTATCTTCTTCATTCTCATCCGACTTATCATTTCTTCAACATCCCCTGTACCGTGTTTTTTTTCTCTCACTTTAACCCCCTGCGCACCAATGGCAATCCTGCCTTGCAGTGGGGAGGGGATGATTTTTAAAAAATTGACAAAAGCAAACCAGGTGAAACAAAAAAAAGAAAAAAAAGAAAAAAGGCAAACCTGTTGATTTGATTTCCAGAGAGAATGAGTGAAAAAAATGTGAAGAAAATTCAGATATAAAGATGTAAAAACTGGGCAATATTAAAGTTCGGCAATATTAAAATTCTTTACAAAGAGATTAAAGTTAAAGTTAATAAAAAACAAGGGAAAGGATGCAGTAGAAAATATTTATGTTTTAATTGTTCCAATAGTTTATGAAATGAAGCCATGTATATGTAACCTTTAGATCAAAACATGAACAGCTAAAAAATTTTGAAAGGGATACAGAGAAATTGAGAGGATAGAGGTAAAGAGTGAGAGAAGAGAATAGGCATAAGACAATAGACAATCTTAATTGCATTGGAAGGGATAAAGGAGAGAATGAGAAGATACAGGCAAAGGGAGTAAAAGAAAAGCATGAGATAATGAGTAATCTTAGTTGTATTGAAAGACAGTGAGGACACAGGAAAAGAGTAAAAGAAGAGAAGAGGCATGAAATAAGAGCTAATCTTAGTTACATTAAATGGGATAAGGGAGATAATGAGAAGATACAGGCAAAGGGCAAGAGAATAGCAGAGGTACGAGATAATGGATAATCTTAGTTGTATTGGGAAAAAAGGGGAGAGAATAAGAAGATACAGGCAAAGATTGAAAGATGATCATCAGCATGTAAGAACAAAACTGGATTGGAAAATGTTAAGGAAAAGAATGAGAAGATACGAGCAAAGGGTGCGAGAAGAGGCATAAAATAATGGATAATCTTAGTTACATTAAATGACAGAAGGGAGATAATAAAAAGATACAGGCAAAGTGTAAGAAAATAGCAGAAGCACAAGATAACGGATAATCTTAATTGTATTGGTAGGGATAAGGGAAAAAATAAGAAGATACAGGTAAAGAGTGAGAGAAGATCATCAGCATGAGTTCGAGTTTTGTTTAATGGCATATCAACCACTGTGGGTTATTTAATGCCAAAAAGGTGGAGTTTTTAAATAATTTTTTTATAATGTTCAATTATAGTGAAAAGGCTGATTTAGCCAGATTTTAATGAAAATTTTTTGTTTTCATTCTTTTTTTTTTTTTTTTTTTCTTTTTAGAAAACTGAAAATGTCTTCTAGTTTTGTATTCAAAAATGTTTCACTGAGAATAATGTTTTTTCCTTCAAAAATGTGTTATGGTAATAATTTTTTACTTCAAAAATGTATTATTGGTAATATTTTTCTTTCAAAAATGTATATATTTCTTAAAAACAAGTCTATTTTTATACTTTCATAGTGTTTTGACCGCAGTTTGGGGGTTAACTATTTGCCCATAGTTACCACTCTGGGACAGGGTAGACCTGGGAACAACAGCAATTAAGAGGTGGTTCCATGCTCCTCACAACCTCTCAATCAGAGGCCTTGCTGCCAGATGCAGTTTATCATCATACCCAGGACCTCATCAGCATGAAATGATGGATAAACATAATTGTATTGGAAGACATAAAGAAAAGAGTGAGAAGATACAGGCAAAAGATGAGAAAAAAGACATAAAATAATAGATAATCTTAGTTGCATGAAATAAATAAGGGATATAATGAGAAGATGCAGGCAAAGAACGAGCAAATAGCAGAGGCATGAGATAATGGATAATCTTATTTGTATTGGTAGGGATAAAAGATAGAATGAGAAGATACAGGCAAAGAGTGAGAGCTCATCAGCAATAGATTTATAAATAAACTTAATTGTATTGAAAGAGATAAGAAAGAGGGTGAGAAGATACAGGTAAAGGGTAAGAGAAGAGGCATGAAATAATGGATAATCTTAGTTACATTAAAAGGGATAAGGGAGATAATGAGAAGATACAGGCAAAGAGTGAGAGAATAGCAGATGCAAAACATTATGAGTAATCTCAGTAACATCTGTGGAATTTTCACAGATCCAGATAATTATTCACAATAGTCATTGTAGTCAAACAAAGAAACCACTAATCCCTTTTTTTAATTTGAATCTCAAAGACTTTATATATCTTGTAGGCTATAAAAGTACTATAAAGGATAAAGTAATTAAACTAGTCTGTGAGCAGTGCCACACCTTTATTCATGACACTTGAATTTGAGACTATAGTCTGTCTTCAATGAAAGAGATAGGATAATATGAATCATTCAATTTTATATATCATCATACTGCTCAAATCTAACTCCTCATTTTAAATTTGAAAATTTTAAAGGAATGATAAGACAACCATTAAATACAACAAATAAATTCATATACTAACTTTAACTTATCCATAAAAAGTTATTTATGTCAAATAAAATTGTCCTTTTGCAAGGAAAACCATGAAGGAGAACATCTTTCATGAAACTGGTGGAAAAAATTCAGTAAATTTCTCATTAGATTTGATCACTACCCAGCTGAGTCCATCAAATACAATTTTCTTTCTTTACTATCAGCAAAAAGAAGTTTATATTCAAGAACATTCTTTAACCAGATACCATTTTTCTCAAGATATTTTTTCTTCAACAAAATTTTTAATGGATCAATAATTACTTATGAAAGCCTAACTGGGATGAGTTTTATGAAATGTTTTGTTTTGTCATTTTCAAGTGAACCCAAATTAGGAAAAAAAAAACATCTGTTTGATCTTGACAGAAAAGCATGTGTAATGCAATAAGGGACAGATAATCTATTTCTCTATCCATAAAATACTGTAATAAGCATGCACCTACACAAAATAAACAAAAAAAATTGTCTTCAAATTAATTCCACCTGATGCTTAGAAGGTTTAAACCATAGATTTTCACACTTTACTAGCCTAGTACTTTTCAAAAATGACATTGTTTATATATATATATAGTCATCCGCAGACAGATCTGTTTCACTGTATCACAGCTCATCAGCATGCTCAGACATCTAATTGCTTCTAGCCAGGAGTGAAACCCAACCGAACTGACATCAGTCGGGAATTCTACCTCTGCGCTATGGGCGCTCGGTAGAGAAAGGCAGACTTTAGCATGTTATATACAATGTAAACACATGCCAGTATCCAAGAGTGTTCAAATTCATTACTGAATGAACAATTATATATATATATATATATATATATATATATATATATATATATATTTATAAGAGTAACTGTACACATGGAGTTGCTGATTCCCAGCTCTTTTACCTAAAATCAGACATTTTCCTAGCCTTTGGAATGGGATCAATGTGTAGTATCTGCCTTTGAGCAGCAAAGCAACATTTTTTCCTTTCAATTGTGTTTCTGGCTTTGGACAGAGTGCAACTCACCTGTATCATTTTCTTAGGGCAGAGCATAACTAAAAAACATTGAGAGGCACCCTGTGCCTAAAGAGAGGGGAATCGATAGTAATGCTTACGTTTGCAGAGGCTCAGCTAATTTTGACATCTCCTTCACTACAGAAAGAAGGTTGAAAACAAGTTTGTATAAGTGGATGGCAGAACAGAGATTGAGAATGATAATAAAAAGACAAATCTGTTTAAAAGTTGCAAAGGATAGGAAGTAGTGGAGAGCCATCATAAACCTACCTAACAAGCTTGTGTAAATAGATAGCAGAACAGGAAATGGGAGAGATAGTGAAAACACAAACATTGCTAAGGGCTACAATAAATATAAAGTTGTGGAGAGCCATGATCACCCACATCCCCAAGTGATACATCACAGAGATGAAGTCTGATACAATAACAATAAATTTGGAAATAAACTTGAGCGAGAACTCTAGTTTTAACTTCTAATTTTTAAAATGAAATAAAATCAATAAATGAATAATAAAAAAAGAATAAAATAGATAAATTAATTAATTAGATTTTTTCATCACATGTGCAATTTTCTGACCCCACTTCCAAAAAGGACAGAGTCTGCCTCTTTCCATTTTCCAAAAATATCTTTCAAACTTACTTCAACAGCATGAAGTTGAAATTCAGCCATCCCAACTCACTCATGTGACTGACTTTTTTTTTTAATCATATCACCCTGAGCAAGGCAGTAACACCACTGATGTGCAGGGGGCTACATGAGAGTAAAAAGATTAGAGGAGAGTGAAGAGAAGGACGAACGAGTTAGAAAAGAGCAAGGGAAGGATGCCTTGAGTTTGATTTTTTTTTTTTTTTTAATCATCTCACCCCAAGCAAGGCATTCCACTGCCACTATTGCGCATGGGGCTACATAGGGGAAGGTAAAGAGAAGGAGTGGTTAGACATAGGGAATGTCAGGAGGAAGGTGACAGATGAGTAAGGATACCGAGGATAAGGGTTGGACAGATGGGAAGGATGTTTGATAGAATGGGAGCAGGTTAGTGTGTTAGGAGGTGTCTATTGACCTTACATTTAAACTCCTGGAGATTGTATCTGTCGGGGAAGCAATCATGTGGAAGAGAATTCCACATTTGGGAAGTGCGAGGAAAGAAACTGTTGGAGTAGAAGTTGCGGTTGCATTTTATCAGTTTCACTGTAAAAGGGTGGGATCCAGCTGCCAATCTAGTATCTCGTGCAAATTCGTATTTAGGGGGCACCAGTGATCTAAGTTCATCGGAGCAGAAGCCATGAAAGTATTTATAGAAGAGACACAGGGAAGCCACGTTGCACCGGTGGGAGAGAGACTGCAGGCAGTCTGCCAAGTCGGTATCTATCACATTACAGACCCTCCTGTGAACCTTATTGAGAAGCCCGAGGAGAATAGCAGGGGAACCCGACCAGATATGGCAGCAGTATTCAATGCACGGGCGGATTATCTCTATCCATTTTTATCCTTACTTCCCAGAAATTATTTCATAACTAAAAAGAAAAAAATGACATACTCAAGACACATTTAACTTTGTTTCAATACGAACAGCAAAAGAGAAATAAAAATCTATAGCAATTTTTTGTATGCTTCTTCTACACTTTTTTTATTTACATATTAAATGCACATCTTCACATAAAAACTGCATGCAAAACCCACAACTTTGTTAACATCCACACCATCACTTATGAAAACCACAATTTAGCTCACCAAATTGAGCAATATTGGTACAATTCGACTGCTGTTCATTTATACCTCTGAGTCCTCAACAAAACACAAGTGGCAGGAGGTAACATTACAATTGCAGTATGAGTAGTTTTCATTCAACTACTGAACAATATTGTTTCTCATATCACAAAAGAATTTCTATAGAAGTTATTTGATGATCTATCTGTGATGGTGAAACACGCCTATTCCTCAGATAATGGACTCTCCCTACTATATTAATAAGAGTTAACAGGAAGTTAACGGGAGAAGTTCTTGGAAAGTTCATCGGAGTTCTTAGAAGTTCTTGAGAGTTCCATTGGAGTTTAGTAGAACTACTCGGCAGTTGATATTAGTTGGAAGTTAGCCGAATACTAGGTAGTCAGTTTTCTGTGGAAGATTACCAAGTTCCTAACATTTTGGGTGCATTAAGTCGATTTGCAACCAATATAGCACGAGTATAACCTTTAGTGCGAAAACTACTCCACAACACTATCAAAAATCAATATTATAAACAATACAATCTCATTGCCTTTACAAATTTACCCAGTGGACAAAAACAAGTTTTCTATGCTATTTTTCACTCAAAACAAGGCCTAAGAGACACTCAAGATAGTTAATGGAGCTGATTTATAGTGGACGAACTGTAGATTATGTAGATATGTAGGCAAGATAAGAGTTGACTTTGGATTTAATGAAGTTAAGTTTGAAGGAAAGCATCCTCTCAGGAATTTGTTCCACAAAGCAGACCTTCCTTCTTATCAATGAAATGTAAAAGGAATATGGATTGTTCCCCACTATGTACATGGTATGGAGGATCTTAGCTGTAAATATTGGAACTGGTTGAACTAGTGAAATATTGGAAAAAAAATTTTTTTGAAACTACTAAAATCTTGTTATATAAAGACTAATGTCACTTTAAAGAGAACCTGAACTGTTATGCAATATCAGTGCTCTTAATTGGCAGTGAAAGCTGGGCAATATCCTCAGAGTTGAAGAAGAGACTTGAAGCAACAAAAATGTGGTAATACAGAAGGATGCTGAGAATACCATGGATCAAAAATGGGAGCAACAACAAAGTTTTAGATAAAATGGAAACAAAAAGGGCACATACTTAACAGAAAGAGTCAATTGAAATTTCTAGGTCATCAAATGAGGAATGATGGTTCAGAAAATTAGATACACACAAGGCAGATTGAAATCATGAGGGGCAGTGAAAAACAATACATAACCTACTTAGCAAGCTTCAGTAAATGGATAGTGGAGGCAGGTTTAACCCAGCTAGAGAATAAGCAGAATTTATTAAGAGCAGCAAAGGATAGGAAATTGTGGAGAGTCATGATCACCAATGTCCTGAATGGACATGATGTACACAAGAAGAAAGTCACTTTTGTTTGTGTTGGTTGGTTTTGTCATGATGAAGCAGAAATATATAAATTTAAGTGAAAACTGTACTAACTTGAATTTCAGAACAAGAGGCAAACAGAAAAATGGCCGCCTAACATATCAGCATACAGTCACTGAGACATTCAGTTAAAATTGATTTTCGAATAATACTTGAAGTATTTTTTAGTTTTTAATTTTTTTGATACGTTCAAATTATTTTTAGCCACTTATATTTGATTCTTCTAATAATATTAATATTAAACTTAATGAAAACATTGAAAATGAAATTTAACATTACAATTTCATAGTTATGTGATTAAGAGACTTTCATTTTTAGTAGAGATGCACCAATTAATCAGCTGGTTACTAGTAATTTTGCTATGCTCGATAAAAATTGAAAAAAAAATTAATTACAACGATCAAAACTTTTTATTACTCCTCATTAGTGTATGACTTATAACTTTGTCGTTGTTCATGTTCAGTCTATGATATTCTCAACCTCTTTCTGTAAAACCATACTTTTGTTGTCTCAAATCTCTTCTTCATCTGTGAGGAGGTTGTCCAGCATTCACAGTCATATAGGAGAACTGATATTACATACAATGTTTTCTATATGAGAATTACTTGAGACCATTTCTGAACTAGAAACAGAAAATGATATGCATGTTTAATCTTGTGCTAAAATAAATTCTATTATGAAATTTCAAAGGATTTAATATACTTGGTTTAACTTAATGAACCACAATTTGAAATCATATCAATGATCTCCCATGAAAGATCTGCAAATGTACAGTGGTGGAAGATTCAAAATTTGTGAAACCCTGAAAGTTGGCAGACCCCAAACTACCAAATTATAGAAGTACAATTTGTAATTTTTTGTGCCATTTTCTTTTTGCCACTTTTTATTGCAATATAATAAAAAACAACAACAACAATGAGATGGAGTAAAATAAGTACCACACTGTATATTTAGTTGATAATCATTAACTAAATTATTGTCAATAAAGTTTGACGAAACAAATATTAATAATAATCTATCAGAATATTATAGAAATTCATTCTATATCTAAAATAACTGATGAATTTTAAACCAGGCATGAAATGTATACGGCATACTAAACCAGGATGAATAAATAGCAGAACCGATTCTTTATTAAAAAAGGAATATTGATGATAGATTACCAATTATCAGCCAATTAACAGAACTCATACAATTGTTAGAATTCTTGAATACAGTGTAAAATAACTAATTTCTTTCCTCTTTTTGTTCAATTCAACATTTCTTTCCTCTTTTTGTCAGTTGCAGAAAAATATCTTTAGAAACAAAGAGATGATGACTGAACTGTTTTGTAACATTGACCCTTCGATATGGTAGTGAATACAAGACAATCTCCTTACTGATGAAGAAGAGACTTGAAGCAACAGAAATGTGGCTCTATAAAAGGATGCTGAGAAAACTACGGATTGAATACGTGAGCAATGATGAAGTTCTAAAGACAATGGAAACAAAAAGAAAACTTATGCTTCACATCAGGAAGGGAGATTTGAAATTTCTGGGTTATATAATGAAGGAAGAGGGCTTGGAAAATTTCATATTCCCAGGATAAATTGAAGGTAAAACAGAGGCCCAGAGGGAAGCGACACACAAGCTACCTGGCCAATTTCAGCAAAATGGATAGCAGAACAGGGTTTGACAGAGATGGAAAAAAGACAAAATTTATTAAGACCTACAAAGGACAGGACATTATTGTTGTGGAGTAGTTTTTGCATTGAAAGTTATAATTGTGCTATGTCAGTTGCTAAATGCACCCAAAATGTTAGGAACTTGGTAATCTTCCACTGAAAGCTGACTCCTTAGTATTCGGCTAACTGCCGACTAATATTAACTGCCTAGTAGCTCTACTGAACTCCAATAAAACTCTAAAGAACTCTCTAGAACTTCTAAGAAGTCCAATGAACTTCCTAAGAACTTCTCGAGTTAACTTCTTATTAATATAGGAAGGAGAGTCCATTATCTGAGGAATAGGTGTGTTTCACCATAACAATTATGTATTGTCATGATTGCCAATATCCTGAAGGTACAAGGCACATAAAAGATACTACAATGGCACTAGTAGTGGAGTTTCTTATTTATTTAATATTCAGTCAAGTTAGCTTGGATATTCATAAGTCTATCATGCCAACTATCCTCCATCAAGGTTAGAAGGTCATCAGGGAGATATTCTGTGTCATAACATATGTGGTTGATGTCGGTGGTTTTTAGGTGACTAACTTATTTTACTCTTTGACAAAATGATCGGAACAATAGATCACATGCAAGTTCTCGTTTTGCTCACAAGCAGTGTCGTGAAAAGCACATTCTACATACATGTGAGACTGTAAAAATATCAGGCATGGGTCCATAGATCATTGATTTAGTCGGATGTTATAGCTCTCAGTATCCAAGTGTAGAGTAAGTAAGTAAGCTGCATTCACCCTAGTCTGGTTGAGCCGGCATCCTCCCAAGTGATGGAGAAAGTTTCATTGGGATTTGTTTAGAGGCAGGGTCCCAAGTCCTACTCTGTATAGACCTCAGGCATTTTAATTATCCTGCAACAGGTTGCCAATACTTGCTGTGGTAGACTGGTTGCCAGCCAAGCTACAGAACCCAATCTGTCCTGTTATTTAACCCATAACTGGAGGGAAGGGACAGATTAATACCTTTCTCAAGGGTGTAAGTGAATGCAGGGCATTCAACAGGAATTCAAATTCGGCTCACCGATTTCTCTTTCCAAGCCAATATACACTGCACCGCAACACACATCCGTCAACAAACGCTTACAGAACTTGGTATTGCCAAGCGGTCACCCATTTAAGTACTGACCAGGCTCAACGTTGCTTAACTTTGGTGATCGAACGAGAACCGGTGTATTCAATGTGATATGACCATAAACTAAGTGTAGATTCCATCAAGCTTAGACTTTATGGTTTTAGTTAATTTCCCAAGCAGTAGTACCATACATGAATTCCACCTCTACAATGGCTTAAAAGTCGGTACATCAGATTTCCAGATTACATCCATTTTATTCAAGACAGCCCAGACTTTGTGAATTTGCACATCCTTTTCAGTCAAATTTATCTCACATCCTAGACTCAAGTTGATATCCTGCAAAAACATTTTACCAATATTGACTGTGCAGATGATCTAGTTATCACTGCAAACACCATTACCAATGCTACAGTACTATTAAGTCATCTAGAAAATACTTCTAATGAAGTTGAACTCAATGCCTCTAAAACTGAATTCATAGGCTTCAAACATCAAAGTTCAATACAAACTGTCTCAGGTGAATCAATAAAATCTGTAAAATCTTTTATGTAACTGAGAGTTGCTTCAGATGTCATCAAATTTGACAAAAACTGCTAATAAAGAGAAAAAGTTACTCAACATCCCTACAATTAGAATAACCAATAACTACCAATTAAAAAGTTTAACACTAGTATAAACACTAGTATAAACTTAACACTAGTATGAACTTAAAAGTATTCTTATCCTCATCTGAAATCTTACAACAAACATTTTAAATAAATAAATCAAGCATTCTCAAAATTTAAAAACAAAATTAAATTTGAATATTTTTTTTACATTCTTTGAAAATAATATCTAAGGTTTGTTTTATCAGTTCAAGAAACCCTCTTGTAGAAATTCAAACGTGGCTAATAGCTAAATAGAAAATAATTCGAGCAAAAGTCATATTGTGAAAAACAAAAGAAAATACATGCATTCCAAGCTAGCTATGAAAATAAACAGTAATATTTGAATTAAGCAGTATTCATCATATAAACACAGAGGATATAATGTTTCTGAACAATGTAGATGTCCCTGAGGTCATTTTATTTTGCATGCATAACAATTACACCAAACAGCTTCATAAAAGAGTAGCCACAGGTCAACCAGTAATAACTCTGTCAGCTACAGATAAGTGGTCAGCAGTATGGTCAATCTTCAAAGCTATTTTGACCTTGGACACTTCCATAATAATCTTTTACCTGAAGCACTAAATTCAAGAATATTGCTCTTCCTGCTGGCCACCTGCCATCATCTTCTTCCTGGAATTCCTCAGTGTTGTTTTTGCAACAGAATCCCCAAAGCTCTAAGCAGACATATCTCAAGTGTCCACTAGTAAGATGAAAACTTGTGACTTGAGCAGTTCAATAGAGTTTGTCAATATATACTTTCTCACATTGCTACAAGTCTGTGGTTTTTACACAATGAAAATATTGTTTCTTGGAGTTATGGGAACTACAGGAGTCTGTTATTTGCTTATGCAAAGATTTGCTTGAAACTTTATTATGAATTTTCTAAAAGCAAAACTGGCTTGCATGAAAAATCTCAATACAAGATTTTCACTCTGTTTTTTAAATAATCACAATATTGTCTGAACAGGACTATAATAAAATGAACAAATTATGAATCACAAAAGAAAACAACAATAAAGGTGCTGAAAAGGTCTCAGCTTTAACCATTTCCCAAAATTGGACCAAAAACTCCACCCACGTTTATTGAACAGGTGAAGAGGCTCATCCCTTATTCCCTGTTTAGGATGTGGTTTCCGGTTTTCTCTTTTCCAATCTTTTCACTCTTACGTAGACCTCTGCACATCAGTGGCATTACCGCCTTGCTCAGGGTGATATGATTAAAAAAAAATAACCTATTAGAATTCATCCTTTTTAAGAATCCCCGGTTTTTTTTTCTAAGAATTTTGCAGCATGTTTTTGTCTTGATATATTTTCAATTTCCATTTGATTCTTCTGCACCAGTTTCTTTATCATTTTTCTTTTTAATACAATACTTTAACCACGATAAATCCGACCTTTCAATATTTTAGCCATTAAACACTCTAACCTTTCTGTTTCAATTTCCGAGATGAAATATCGTTACTATGAAATATTGATTCTTTTGGACTTGTTTCATTGCATTTGCCTTTTTTATGTCAACACTTTAGTCACTGTACCCAATGGACATCTTTCTGTCTGAAAGTTTCATATTAAGTATTGTTATCATGATATAATGATACTTTTGGTATCAATCTCTTGTTTTTTCACATCATTTTGGCCACTAGTTCTCTTATATGGACAATCTCATTACAGATGAAGAAGATACCCAAGGTAATAGGAATATGGTTCTACAGAAGGATGCTGAGAATATCACAGACTGAACAAGAGTAACAAGGAAGCTCTAAGATGAAGGGAAACATAAGGAACACATCCACTTAGAATCTGAAAGAGGCAGTTGAAATTTCTGGGATACATAATGAGATATGACACTCATGGGATATATCGAATGCAAAAACAACAGAGGAAACAGCAAACAACCTACCTAACAAGCTTGCGTAAATGGTTGGCAAAACAGGAATTAATAGGCAAAACAAAAAGAAAAATCTTAGTAAGGATAAAAGATTGTGGAGAACCGTAATCCCCCACATCATGAAGAAACTCAGCATAAAAAAGCTTGTTGAGTCACCAAGCGTTTTTGAATTATTATGAAATATTATGAGTTCTGAGGACTGACAGAGAAGACTGTGTCAAAAACCTTTTGATAAAAGCAACAGATCACAAAGAAATGTTATATAATATTTAGATTATTTTTTTTAAATTCGTAGTGTAAGAGGAACTTAATTACAATAGCTTTTGCTATCTTCTATGAGCTTACAACCATATCACATTGAAAGACCAGTTCCCAGATGATCACCAATGTGAAGCAACACCAAACCAAGTCAGTACCTAGATGGGTGACCACTAAGGAATACCAAACACTGTAAACATGGATGTGCTGGCAGTGTAATGGACAAGGGCTCGGAGTTGAAAATTGGAAAGCAGAGTTTCAATTCCAGTCAGGCTCATTATATTCACTGACATGCAAATATGCAAGGGAAAAGTAGTATCTATGTCTTTTCCCTCAAGCTATGGGTTAATTAATTTGATTTATATCAGTAAATTATTATTATCTTTAAAAAAATTCTTAAAATCTAAGATAACTTTTGGCTTTAAATAACCAAAAAAGATTGATAAGCTGTAAAAAAACAAATCAATCAAGCTATAAGTTGCCAGGACATACCATTGATTACTCTTCATCAGCGGTCAAAATGGTTCAAAAACCTATTTTCTTTTGTTCCCTTATAGGAACAAAAAATGTGTTCAGTAAATATAGAAAAATAGAAAGGGGTGTAAGACAAGGATGTGTCTTCTCTCCGGAATTATTAAACCTATCTAATGATCTGATTCTAAGAGAATTAGAAGGCCTACTATTATTCATTATTGGCAGCTACAATCTCTATAATACAAGATATGCAGATGGCATAGTGTTGAGAGCAGACATAGGGAGTAAACTACAAGAACTCCTAGAGAAGATAGTGAAGAAACGCAAGAAGAAAGAACTAAACATCAATTGCAAGAAGATAAAATACATGATTGTCAGCAAAAGGAACAGCCAAACTTGAAAATTACAAATTGGAGATACCAAAATCAAACAAGTACATGAATTTAAATATCTGGGAAGTGTTTTGATAGAGGACGGGAAGTGTTTTGATAGAGGACAGAAAGTGCAACACTGAAATTCAAAAGCTGATTGGGTTAGAAACTGTCCAAATGCTGAGCAAAGTATTAAAAAAAATAGAAATTTGTTAGAAAAAAAAACAAAAAAAAAACGAGTACTGAATTCTTATGCAATATCAGTCCTCCTATATGACAGTGAACAATCTCCTCATAGATGAAGAAGTGACCTGAAGCAGCAGGAATGTGGTTCTACAGACGGATGCTGAACAATACCATTGACTGAAGATGTGAGCAACAGTGAAGTTTTAGATAAAATGGAAACAAAAAGAACACTCATACTTAAAATCAGGAACAGAGAGTTGAAATTTCTAGGGGACATAATGAGAAAAGAAGGCTTGGAAAATCAGATATTCACAGGACTGATGAGCAGCATGAAGAAAAAGAGGAAAAGGCACATCAACTATCAAGATTGAGCAAAGGTTAGGAAAGATAACAAAAGAGAAAAATTATTAAGAGTTACAAAAGAAAGAAGATTGTGTAGAGTCATGATCATCAACATTCTGAAGGAGAACAGTACATAGAAAAAGAAGGAATAGGAAATTGTGGAGAGCCATAATTGCTAATGCCCTGAAGTGACATGGCCTATAGAAGTTGTTATTACAACTAATAATGTAAAAAAAAAATGCTATGTTTACTTTTAAATGCATGCTGATGAGATAAAAGTTGCAATACAATCTAAAATGTTTTTTTTTTAAATGGAATTAGTTAATGCTAAATGCCTTCAATGATGTCTAGCAAAAACTCAAACTTTTTTTGGCAACCCAATATATCCTCATGTGGGAAAAATTATACCAGAGATTTTTTTTTTGTTTTGCAAAAACCCCTAAACTGAATAAAAATAAAACCAGTCACAATCTAATAAAAAGAAAAATAAACTAAGACAGATTTTACAACATAAAAATTCCCAGAAGATCTATTAATTTGCTTGCAACTTGATCATTTTTTTCTCGTTTTATTTTATTTTTTTCCTTAAAGAGTATATCAAACTACAGATCCACATGATATATACAAAGCTAAAATGTCTCTTAGGATGGCAAACAACATTTGTAAATTCATTATTTGTTCTTTTTATATACACTTAATAAGCAACCATTGTCTGTCTATTGTTTGAACACCAAAAAAAAACTTTTCTTCATCTTTTGTGATTCGTTGGTCTCAGAAACTGAAACCAAAATCTCAGGTGTCTGCTGAGTGGCAAATTCTCATGAAACTAAATCCGCAATTTGACACAGAACGTGCGTTTAGGAAGCCATCTTTGATTGCAACAGCTACTGCCATTCAAAGAAAGAGATAAATGTCAGTTTGTGTCTCCTAAACTAAATAGTTTTGATTGTTTAATCAAGGAATTTATCAAGCGACTAATCTTTAGACTGCCAAATGCTGCAAATCCAAAAGGGATTTACTGATTTTATCAGCATGCAACAAAGATGAACAAACGATACAGGGAAAATATTTACAGATTTATTTTAAAAAAGAGAAGAGAAAAGAAAACAAATGGCATAAAAAATAACATGAGATATTCCAAGTGACAGCAAGCAAACTTTTTACTGTACAGAAATTATCACGCTTACAATGGCACATCAGTTGATAGTGTTTTTGTTATGACAATAGTAGACTATTCCAAGATGTTTATTAAGCTAGGATAAAAGTACAACTAAATAATAACTGGAATAATTCCATTTTTTAAGCTAGAATGTGAAAAGAGTGACTCTATTAAAAAGCAGAGTATAACTGAGTAATATTTGGAAAAATCATATTCATGCCATCAAAAATAGCCATAATTGAAAAACTATAAAAATTATTGCTTTGAGAAAGCAAAATTAACAAATAAAGAAATCGGTAAAAAGCATCAAAGCCAAATACTATTTGATTAGAAGCTATTTTGGATTGTTATTATTGACCAACTGACTCAAGAAAAAGAACAAATATGACTGGAGTAAATCTTTTGGATTTTTTTTTTGTAAAACCTGGAAATCAAACCCTATAAATATATGTTTGGGCATTAAATATCAGTTGTGTAGTATTAAAACAAATGACCATGATCAAAGTACTTAGTCAAATGAAACCAAGTCAGTGTCAAAGCTACAAATACTAATTTGTAAATGTTTCTACATGATCCTATATGACCTTGCGATAAGTAAAAACTTATTATGATATAGGTAATGAAGACTCCAATATTTTTAGGTAATTGTGTACTTATTAGATTAAATCAATACTGGGCCAGACACACACACATATATATATATATATATATATATATATATACACACACACACCCTACAGATATATGTAGACACAGGGGAGTGCTAAAAAATTGAGTTGGAAAACTTCACAAACTCTGTCTAATTAGCTAAGCATTATTTTAAATATCTTCTTCGTAAGGACATGAATGTTTTAATCTCATATATATATATACACACACACACACACACACACACACTCCAGCCAAATAGCAGCTGGTTGGATCAGCATACGATGGTTTGAAAAAATGCTCAATGCACACCCAACACAAATGAACCAAATATGCAGAGCTAACAATATGTTAAAAAACAAAACACACACCCCTTACTTGATGAGATCTGAGTGGTAAAAACCTGGGGAGCAAGTAAGTGGTGTGTGTTCTGTTTTTTAATATATATATATAATAGACTCTCCCGTTGATTTCGACATGTGAGTATTTCAAAAACTAATTCCAGTTTCGGTGTTTGTCTTTCATGGGACCTGAGCCTCGCCAGTGACTTGCAGGCGTTACCACAAGCTGTGCACAAAAATGTATTCAACAAAATGCCACTTGGTCTGGCAGCTACTTCTTTCCTCTTTTCTCTTGATTCTCTGAGCTTTTGTACTCTTTCTGATTCATAAACTTGTAAGTCAATGTGACACGTCAATCTCCATAGTTTTCTGTCAAAAGCAATTAGTTCAAAAGTTGACAGTAGAATGTTAGTTGCTGTCAGATTATACTTAAGCTTATCCTTATATCTCAAGAATGGGCGGCCAACATGCCTTTTATCATGCTGAAGCTGACCATACAAAAGTATTTTAGGCATTCTTTCATCACTCATTCTGACATGTCCGACCCAATGCAACTGACACTGTATAAGAAAAGTTTCAATCCCACTGACACTACACTTTGCAAACAGATTCTGCATTGGACACCCTGTCCCTCAGGATAAATCCACATATTGTGCAAAGGCAGCATTTGTGAAACACATCCAACTGCACGATATGTGAGTGGTAAGGAGTCCAAGCCTCAGCACTGTACAAGAGAGTTGTCAGAACAACAGCCCTGTAAACTCTGATTCTTGTTTTTAACTTTATACCTCTGTCATTCCACAAGCCCTGCTGAAGTTTACCAAAAGCTGATGTTGCCTTCGCTATACGATTTACAATTTCATCGTCAAGAGATCCGTTTGAGTTCACAATGCTACCTAAATATGTGAAACACTTAACATATTTCAAACTCAAAATTTATTAAAAAAAAACAAAAAAAAATTCTACCTCTGAGCTATAGGCGCTTGGTAGAGGAAGGCGGACTTTAGCATGTTATATACAATGTAAACACACGCCAGTAGCCGAGAGTGTTCAAATTCATTACTGAATGAATGATGCGTAGATGCGTGAGTAGCTACTGTTTCTTTTAAAGTCTACCATTCCTCCATAGTGCTCAATTCTATATAAATAAAATTCATGTGGAGAAGTCTCTCACTAAGCAGAGTAGTCACATTACTATCAAACCGACTTCGAAGCTTCATGAAGACAATATTGTGATGTCTTCACTTCTCAAGGTTTTTGTTTTCCTGCTGCTGTTTCCCAATTCTTTTTTTGTATTTATATGATGTTTGTCATAATTTGAGAACTTAAGAAACAACATTCATTAACCAAAAAGAATCACACACAAACTGAAAGCCGTATTGTTTGTCTGAGAGTATTATTGTGAGAGGTGAAATGCTTTCCTACTTCAGCATTGATTAGAGCCTCAAATACTTTGACCCAAAGAGTTGAGAGTTCAATACCTGGCCAAAGCAATGGTGAGAAAAACTTGTTGAGTTGAATTACTAAAGATAACTTAAACTGAGATATCCAGAAAAAGTATGACATGTAGAACTAGAACATTCTAACTCAGTGGCTAAAATAAAGAGTTCTGTTTGAAATTTTAACTTAAATATCACCAGATGAAGGCTGGAATATACAATGGCCAAAATGTAGTCAATATGAAAATCTGAACAATGTAAATCATGAAAATATATCTATGGTATGTGGGTGGGGGGAATGGGTACAAATGGTTAGAATGTGTGTTTTCTGACCATGAGACCAGGGTCAAATCTCACCATAGTTGATTTGCCAAAAAATATGACTTCTCAGTGTTATTGGCACTGTTAGAAAATATCTGAAAACTATGCCATACGCTGATGCAAGCTTTGTGAGTGAATTTGAGTAGATGCAATAGTTTGTTGATAGTGTATAGTAGTGCAGTCACAAGTCATTGTGACCGAGAATTTGAATGCACTGGCTTTATTCAAACTGTTGATCATGCCAGATGAGGCATTCTCTCTCAAAAACTTTAACTAAGGTCTGTTACAGTATAAACCACAGGTGGACTCTGTCAGTGTTGAAATAATCCTGCAATAGGAATGGTATAGTTGCTCTCACAAGTAGACATTCACAAAATAAGAAGGCAACCATATGCACACAAGAGTTGTTAAAAATTCTTAACCTGACCAGGAAGTCATTGAAAAAATTCTAAGATTTGGTCAAGTTTTTGGAGTAGGACATGCCAAGAACTTTTCATCCCAACCCTCTATATATATATATATATATATATATATATATATATATATATCCAAGTGAATAAGGAATGGAGAAAATATTAACAACGTTCAAAACATTAATTTAAAACAGTGCTCAATATAGAAATAGAGCTATGAATATTTATTATAAATTATAGTTTAGAATATGTACAAATTACAATCTACTACAAAGTGTACATTTTGTTTCAACATTGAAAAAACAATGTCTCATCAGGTAGTAAACATTATTTTATGAAGGGAGATGGAAAATTTGCTTCCTTATATTGATAAATTTTTGTGTGCGAGTTAAAGGGGGTAAGGAAAATGAGAAATCAGAATTGAAGATTGTAAAAGAGACATTGTAATTTGTACATGTTCTAAACTAAAATTTATAATATATATATATATATATTAAAAAAATTATATAGTTTTTCCTTACTGCTTGATGCAACTCAAAGCTTCATGCATGTAGCAATCATCAGGCATAATTAGTTAGCTTATGTTTGATGATTGTCATGCTGATAAAACTTTGCCTAGCACTGAGTGGTGACAAACAAATATATATTTTAATATATACTGTCTCTCTTGCTTGTTTTTTTTTTTTACACTCTGCACTCACTGCCTATTATTTTATATATGAAACCCAACAGTTCAGCTTCTAGAATTAAACAGCCAGAATGTTCAACATATATGAATTGATTGCAGTGGTGAAGACTAGTTCAGAACCATTTACTCTTATCAGAAAACTAGACCACACAGCATGCTACAAGGTCTCTGAACATCCCTTTTTAGGGTTTGAATTCAATTGTTTTTCTCCTAGACTAGTTGCCAACCAAGGGTGAAGAGCACAGTTTGCTCTACTGGGTTAGGTATTTCACACAAAATTGAAAGTAACAAACTGTACTGGAATTCAAGCACAGTTGTGATTTTTTTAATTTCTTAATACTTTGTTTACAATGTTTGTTTAAAATTTAAAGTATAAATTTCCATCTGATGTTAACCAAAATTAAAATGTAACAAATAATGCTATAACTTAAAGATTATTAATACATTTTTTCTTTTTTTATGCTATGTCCTGAAACATGATTTTCCACAGATATATTTTTTTATCTGTAAATTTCCATGTTTTCTTTGGAAAAACAATTCAGTGGCTTCTCACTGCTTTTTCCGCAATTTGGAATTAACAGTTTTCTTTCTCTTTGACTGGCTGCCATCCAAGGCTAGAGAGTTTGCTATTTAACTCATGAATTAATGAAGAGAAAAGAGATAAATTTATGCCTTACCAAAAAGTATTAGTGTGAAAGAGAACACAACAAAAGGGGCTGGATTTAGTGCAATTAGCAAAGAAAGAAAGAAATTCAAGCTGAGTAGAAATTTAAAAAAAGAAAATCCTTGTCTTTTATTGTTTTCAATATTTTTTCAATCACACTGTATTAATTATATAAGCGTGTTTTATAAATTAAATGTATAAGTGTGTTTTATAAATTAAATGTTTATAAGCGTGTTTTATAAATTAAATGTTTTCCTGTGTTACAGATTGAGTATGTAAGCTTGTGTTATAAAATAATAGCCAAATACTTTTTCTTGCTTTGAAACTTTACCTTATTTTTTCAGATTTTTTTCCTATTTTTTGCTTAATCTCATTATTCCTTTGAGAATGAACTACAAGAGAGATATAAAAACGTATTTTCCACACACACACACACACACATGCAGTAAAAAAACACAAAAAACATTAAAAACACTGTAAATCTGACAAATAAAATCAAACATGAAAAAAAGAAAAAAAGAAGAGTAAAAAAAAAAAACTAACTAGGACAGATTGGTTTCAGTCTTCTTCTGGTCGAAAAATGAAAATGATATGTTCTGGCATATAGATGTGACCGGTATGAGCAACACTGGTTATAAGCCGACCCTCATCAGGCAACGTACCAGATCACCAAACATGTATTGATGAAATATGCAATGACTGGTCCTCATAGTCAGTCTTGCAAGTGATTTTTTTTCTTTGTGTCTGACAATGCCTAATCCTCTTTTGTTTTTGTCTGTCATACGTTAGCCGCTAGCTGTATACTGGCAGATCGATCTGATAGATTTTGAAGTGGATGTCTGTTGGAGTCCAGATTTATTGATAAAAAAAGAAAAAAAGGGGGGGAGTAAATGAATCGAAAACCCATTATCCTAAACAGTGTTTTATCCATTCTCTGATGGCAACACGAATTGTAATCAGGATAATAATGATAATGGAAAAAAAGAAGAATAACAATATGCCAGAGAAATAGTTGCACTGATGCGTAATATATATATATATGTGTATGTGTGTGTGTGTGTGTGAGAGAGAAAGAGAGAGAGAGAGTTTGGTTACCACTGAGATAACAATCAGAATACCATAAAATAATAAGATTTAGAGGAATAGAAGGAGGAAAAGAAAAATTAATAAAAATAACATATAATAATAATAATAATAATAATAATAATGGAAATAACAACATAATGGAACAGCCCATATACTAAAGAAAGTGTGGTGTGTCTAAGCCGAAAGTGGGAGCTGAGATACAGCCATTATCACCTGGCCAAAACATCTATGAGCTGGAGGGGACTAATAATAATAATAAAAAATAATTCCTAGATACACCAGCATCTCAGAGTTACAGAAGATTATTTTGTGTAGAATTGCACATATCATCCGCAAAACCCTTTCCATCTTAAGAAAACATACCAAATGTGGATAAATAACTCTTCTACAGTGCCCTTTTTATTCACAGACCCCAGAGGGGACTTGGCAATTAGGCACTTAAAATTACTCACTGGCAAAATGATATTATATGTAATAAAAATAATAATAAATTAAGGCCAGTGGAGCTGATATAGTTGTAAAGTACAAAAACTTAAACGCCATCTCTGTCTGTACTAAAAGAAAGACCTCCCTGCAAGCAACAGCAAAACTCTCTAAATATTAATATCCAAAAGTAGAAATTGCAAGAATATGAAGCATGAAGACCATCAGTATACTAGTGCTAAGACATGCTTTCTTCAGTCAGTTAAATGCCATACGTGATACACGCTTGGGCAATCATGTCTCAAAAGAGACATGACTGACTGGGCAGAAGATTATCCCGCAGTAGGTTGCCATTGCTTTCTGCAATAGACTAGTTGCCAGCCAAGGTTATAGAACCCAATCTGTCCTGTTATTTAACCCATAACTGAAGGGATTAGACAGATTAATACCTTTCCCAAGGGTATTTGCGCGTAAGTCAATGCAACGTATTCAAATGGAATTTGAACTCGGCTCCCTGAGCTGTCGTTCCAAGCCAATATCCACTGCACCACAATGCACATGCCTTCTTATTCTTGTCAAAAAAGGGATGGAAAAATACATCTGCAAAATCCCTAGCAATATCGAGATAAAAAAGACCTAAGATCATCCTCCTTGGGTCAGCTAACATTCTATCTATCAAATAAATTCTTTACATCCTTATGGTAGTTCCAAGTGATGAACTTGACTCCATGAGTAAGCAAGCAGGACATTCAGATAATGAAAAAAAAAATTTAGGTCTATTCACTAAGGCTGATATGGTGCATGTCTCTGTTCATGAGTAGACATAGTGGAAAACTATCATTGCCTGGGAGGTTTATTTTTAAGATTGGAGGATAAGGCAGCCAAGGTGATTTGAGAGTCATATCCAGATACTTGGATATAATTCTCAATTAGAGACCATTGAGCAGACTGGGTTGCCCAACATGAAAGTATTTCTAAATCAAAACCACCTTCAAGGTTATGAACAGCTTTTATCAAAAATTGTTAATACATCATCTTGCACAGATACAAATCAACCATCCTTCCATGCATACAACACTTGCTGTCATATATGGTCAGGTGCCCCTGCTGTTTATCTCAGTATTCTCGACAGGCTCCAAATGAGAATCAGTAATGTCCCAACTTGGCAGCTTGACTCCAGCCACTTTCTCACCAGTGGGATGTGGTTACCCTCTGTCTATTCTACAAATATTTTCATGGCTTCTGCTTCAATGAACCTAAGTCACTGGTGGCCCCTCCTCAAGAATTTACTCGTGCAACCAGACTGGCAACAAGGTCCCACCCATTTACAGTTAGATCAACCAAATGCAGCTGACAATTCTACTCCATTCTTTTTTCACACTTTCTGCTTGTGAAACTCCCTTTCATATACTTGTTTTCCTGATGGCTACAACCTCCAGGAATTTAAATGCAATGTCAATTTCCATCTCTTATCTACTTCACTCCAGTCCTTTCTACATCGCCCCGTGTATCTTGTTCTTTTTCTATCTGTCTACCTTTGCAAATGTCTTCACACTTGTGTTCCCACCCTTCTCTTGCCCTTTCTCTGACACCCCTTGTATCTGGTTTGTCTTTCTCTTCACTCTCTTCCTGTCTAAACTTTTATTTTTACATAGCCCCCTGCACATCAGTGGCAGTATCACCTTGCTTGGAGTGAAACAATTAAAAAAAAATATATTTGGCTGTGATAGATGTACTCTGATCAGACTGATTATATGAGCTTTGAATATTTACGCCAGAGTATTACATTGTTTTCATACTCATCTCTCACTTAGTAATAAGAGGATTAAATAACTTAGACCACACAGACAAGCACTAATTTTAAATACTTTTAACAGAGTTATTAATGGGTAAATAAATAAAAATATTGTGTGTTTTTGTGTGTGTGTGTGTGTGTGTGTGTGTGTGCATCTTACTCTTTTCACAGGGTTCACAGATACTACACTCTGATCTTAGACATAATATCCACCATTTCAGGAGATATAATGATAATAATATACAAGCTTTGGAGCTGTAAACTCAAAGCAAAAATAGAGGCATTTTTACTGGCTGCACAAGAACAATGCTTGTTCAATCAAAATTACCAAGGAAATTATTTTAAATTTTAACTGAACATGTGAACAATGAGGAAGGAAAAAGAAAAACACTGTTGAAATGTTTTAGGACACATAATGAAGAAAAAGGGAAAAGAGAATTTAACACTCACAAGAAATACTGAAGAAAAAAGAGACAGGGAAAAGTTCTGGTCTAACTACTTGACAAACTTGTGCATATGAATCATTGAACAGACGGCAGGAGACTTGCCATGAAAGAATAATAGTTTTTCTTTGATAGGACTACTAAAGATAGGAAGTAGTGAAAAACCATAATCGTCCATATTCTGAAGGATCAAGGGAAACTAAAGACAAACTTGTTCTTTAAAGTTCCAAAGTGATTGATGGTTCAGTCAGTCAGTTAAGTGCCATATGTGATACACATTTAGGCGATCATGTCTCAAAAGAAACATAACTGACTAGACAGAAGATTATCCTGCAGTAGGTTTCCATTACTTTCTGTGGTAGACTGGTTGCCAACCAAGGCTATAGAACTCAATCTGTCTTGTTATTTAATCTATAACTGGAGGGAAGAGATGGATTAATACCTTTTCCAAGGGTATTTGCACATGAATTTCCCTAGTGAGTGCAGGGAATTCAACTGGAATTCAAACTCAGATCCCTGATTTCTTGTTCTAAGTTGATATTCACTGCACCACAACGCACATCCAAAGAAACAGACACTTGCAGCACCTGGTATTCCCAAGCGGTCACCCATCTAAGTACTGACCAGGCTTGATGTTGCTTAACTTTGGTAATTGAACAAAAACTGGTGTATTCAATGTGATTGATGATTATGATACATAAGGTAGTGAAAAATCAGATTACAAAAATGTTTAAAAAAAAAAAACTTTGGAAAGGTTACAATCAGTGAAAGTTACAATATCTAGAGCAAAAATACTTTTCATGACATCCGAATAGAAACTTTTAATATATGATTAATGACAGACATGTAGTGGAAGTATTCACAATACAAAAAAAACATCTAAAATTATTTCACCATAGAAATTTCTTCATCAGTGAAAAAGAAGTTATTCAAAGTGTAGGAAATTGTGGAGAGCCATGATTACACATGTCCTGATGAAGACTGATCCTTTTTTCAGACCTGCATATGGAAACAATATAACATCTTGTTTCTAGTTGTTCTAACTTCAACAGAATATAAACTAAGACATGAAACAACAATCAATGCCTACAATGGAAAATTTGAAAGCATAACAGGATGTGCACTGTGGTGCAGTGGATATTGGCTTGAAAGGAAAAATCGGAGAGCCAAGTTCAAATTCCAGTTCAATTTGTTACATTCACTTGTATGCAAATACCCTTGGGAAAGGTATTAAATCCATTGCTCCTCCTTCAGCTATGGGTTAAATATCAGGACAGATTGAGTTCTATATCCTCAGTTGGAAATCAGTCAACTGCAGAAAGTAATGGCAACCTAATGTGGGAAAATACTCAGCCCAGTCAGTCGTGTCTCTTTTGAGACATGATCACCCAAGCATATATCATATATGTCACTTAACTGACTGACAAAGTTTAAACAGTTTATCTATAAACACAAAAGTGTTACAAAAACTGGATTTGGTAGTTTCTATTTAGCACTATATCGACTCATATCAGTTATTTTATGTTGAAATCTAAATATGAAGATTGAAACTTGCCAACAAATTCATGATTAAATTATGATTACTTAGCTGCAATTTTTTTTAACCAAATAATCTTAGAAAATCAAATGAGTATTTGTTTATACTTCTGAGATTAGGTAGTATTTTCATTATTTACATTGTTCAGATGGTTGGCCTCATCTTTGTTGCAATGTTTTTGATGTTTCAGCCATTGTACACTTCGGCCTTCTTCAGGTGCTAAGAATTTCAAACTTTATTTTGATTGCTGGGGCATATCATCCTCATTCTATTTGCGATGCTACTTCCAAATGACATGTAGTTTTCTCCCTTAAACTCAACTCTCAAAGTTATTTGTTCACCAATGCCAAGTATTGAGGACACATGGCCCAGTGGATATAAGCGTTGGTTAGTTCCAGTGACTTGACACAAAAAGTAGGGAATTTTCAATTCCTAACTACAGCAGTAGTAAACAAATAACTTAGAGATTTCAGGTAAAGGGAGTTAAATACATACCATCCAAAAGTGGCATGGCACATGGAATAAGAATGATATACCCTAGTGATCAAAATAAAGGGCTAAGTTTGAAATTAAATCAAATGTCAATAGTTAACTTATATATATATATTTATTCTTAAAATATCTGCTTGCCAAAATACTTTTATCAGTAAAACTACTGAAAAAACAATAATCTTGGCACTAAACATTATCACAACTCAATACTATATATATATATATAAACTTATTTATAAATGGAACTTTATCTGTGTGTGTGTGTGTGTGTCCGTTACCTATAGACTCCGAAATGGCTCAACCAATTTTCTTGAAAATTTACACGGTTGTACTATAAGTGTCTACAAGTGTTCTCAGCTAGGTTTACCCTCAATAAATATCGAAAATCAAGAATCGAAAAAATCAGGTTAGAGAAGGAGTGGTCCGATCTTAATCAAATTTGATACACTCATAGACAAAGACATAAGAAACGATATTCAGAAGTTTCAAGGTTGCAGTTTTTACAATAGTGCAGAAAATTTGATATCAATACCAGGAAATCAAAATTTGACTTACATCCATTCAATTTTCTTTCAGTCTACGGTTTCGCTTTAACTGGAAACAGCTATTGCTTTTTAGTCTTTCGTGCCAACATCCAAAGAATCTGAGCTCCAGGACCATGGATTAGTTTACAAGCTTTCATTACATCCGAGCAACACCGGGCTATACTGCTAGTATATATATATATATATATACTGAATTTTGAGCAAGAAAACATAATTTTATTATATTTTGTAGATCAACTCCAGTTTTTCTGGCTAATGGAAAAAACAGAATAACCATATTTGATGACACATGAAATGAATTCAATAAAAACTCTGATGAAAAATAAATCTTTTTACATCCTGAATATCAGAGAATCTGAAATGCCCGATAGCAAAAGCAAATTCTTCTCCATTTATTAAGATATTACTCTAAAATAAAAGACAGAAAGTTTCTGTAAAAATAATGTTATTTCCATTTATGTCTTTAGTCAAATCAATTAGGACAATTTCTGTCAGAGAAAAGAAATACTTGTGAAAAAAATTAAATAAGTGCGAATTTTTCACAATTGAAACATAGTTGTCTGAGTTGAGCATTTCCATCATGCACAGATTCCAACCAAACAAAAAAAGGAACCATCTAGATATTGATACATGACTTACTAAAAATTTACTTTTAAAATGGTAATATTAGTAATTTTCTTATAAAACATCATTTGGCATTCATTGACCAAGTAGCAAGAAGTGCTTTCGGTTGAAATTTATATCATCTTTCTCTTTAGGCAGTTTTTCAGAAAATGGTTTTCTTAAGTCCACTGTTATTGCTCTTCCAGTATTGATGGGGGTTTCCTTCCTAAATCTTTTATTTGAAGTCATAGGGAACATCAACATCTTGATAATGTCATCATGTTCTCTTCAAGTTACATCTGATAGCCATTTTAGTCATTGCTGCTGTTGATAGTCCTCAAGTAATGCTATTTCTGTTATTTGGTGCAGTTCTTTGTTTGTGATTCTGTAACACCAGTCCACAAGATTCTTGTGTGGTCTTCCCCAAGTCCTATAAGCTTCTCTTGCTCAAAACCATTTTTAACCAATGGTCTTAGAAAGCTGTTGTATACAGTTGACAGTAAAAATTTAATTTCAAGAATACAGGTATACCTCAGCTTATGTTGTTAATTGGTTCTAGAAGAGACAACTCGAGTAAAACTAAAACTTAAGTCGAATCAAAGCAGAGATGGCAGGTCAGGACAGATAAAATTACATATTCTTCTTTGTATTCTTTCAAGAACCTTTAGATAATTAACAGAAGTACCAGACTAGATGTAGCAGCAATAATCAATAAATAAACAAATGATAGGCTGAATTTACTGCTTTTCTGTTTCTCTTCTGTGAGTGTTAATTTCTCCAAGCTCTCCTCTCAAATATGTCCAAAAGATATCAAATGAAAAAATGAAGATTATATCAGAAAAGATAGAATAAAAATGCAAATTCTAAAAACACATGTAAATATTTTTTGTTCATTTCTGTAGCATATAATCTCCAGCAAAATATACTATCCTATAATTTGTTGAGTATAATACGACCCCATAACACAGTCTTCTCCATGTAAATGTTTTTTAAAAGTTTTACCATATTATCCAAATTCTCAGTGTAATACAGTTTTTATATTAACAAAATAGAAATGAACTGCATGTTTAACCAATTTTCTTCTCCTAATTTCCATTTCAAAAACCTATTTTTGAATTTTTAGACAAGAGCGCTCACTAGATATACCCAGTAATTAATCTATCGTACTTTTCTGTTTGGTATGACTTTAAATTGTTTTTATTATGAAAACAGAGAGAAAACTTCATAAAAAAAATAATACAACCAAAATATAAACAAAACTTTATCTTGTGGCTAAAACCTGTTTTAATTTTAAACATGTGTCATCAAATCGAGGAACAAGATACAAAAGCACAGAGCATGAGAATTATCAACCAATTTTTTAGTGAAAAAACTAAAAAAAAAAGGTACATTATTTATACAATAGTTAGATCTTTGTTGTACATTAACGTTAATAAAACATGACAGATCTTGTGTATTCACTTTATTAGTTTTTTTTTTTTTTTGTTTTTTTTAATCAATTTTGTTGAATTTTTGGTTTGAGACAAAAGATGTTCACTTAGGCTGATTCCCAAATATTACCAACATATCAAATACCTTTGGTAAACAATTGTTATCAACACTTGCCTACTTTGTGTTTTACTGCCTATTGAGCTGAGTGTATTTGCAATATTGATGTTTCAAATAAGACATTTCTGATGCTGAGTAAATATTTATGAAAATACATACTTGCATAAATACAAACTTCCTTTTTTGCCATTAATTTTCATTCAAAATATCTTGCTTTATGCACAAGAAAATATAGCACACCATTAAAAAAGTGCTGACATGAAGGATCCATCAACTGATTTAGTCTATTTCATACAAAAACTCAACCATCTGTTTAAAAGTGCTAGAAACGTGACTCATCTGATGAGGCAACACAATGCCAGTCTTCTATGATCTCTAGTGGTAAAGTTCTCTGGCTCAAGTAAGATAGACTAAGCAAAGTTTGTTGGTCAATATAACAAACCCACATGGAATTAAATCTATTGACTGATATATTAATCAGCACCAAGCAGAAAAAATGTGCAATTTGATGCAGTGTGCCACTTTTTTAAGTCATCACTATACTTATTAATTACTGGTTCCAGAGAGACTATACATTCTTTTATTAACAATGAATGGCTGAATATTTTCTGGAATATCAAGTTAAGTTATAAAGAGGATAAATACAGATTGAGATACTTAAGCCTCACCCTGAGCTTAATTCTTTCACTGAAGATTTTCATTCTGCAGTCACACTCTCACCGGCGTGACGTGGCCTCCCTGTGCCTCTTCTTTCACGGCTTCTGCTCTGATGAACTTAAATCACCTAGGTGTGAATTTGCACGAGATACTAGATTGGCAACTAGGTCCCACCCTTTTACAGTGAAACCGATGAAATGTAACCGCAATTTCTACTCCAACAGCTTCTTTTCTTGCACTTCCCGCCTGTGGAATTCTCTTCCACATGCTTGCTTCCTCAATGACTACAACCTCCCTATGTACCTCCTAACTCGTCTATCACCCTCCTTCTGACATTTCCTATACCCAATTGTTCTATGTAACCCCCTGCGCTATAGTGGCAGTGGACTGCCTTGCTTGGGGTGATATGATTAAAAAAAAAAGCTGTTATGTTAGCTGGCCTTCTTCAGGTGCCTGTCATCCTACTCTGTAACACTCTTGGTATTTTGATCTAAGCTCTTTCTTCAGTCCACAAGCGTTATCATTTTATTTTTCGTGCTTTAGATAGATAACTTATATTAGTTAATACTCACCCTTGTTATTTACCTTTGAGGTGTTTGCTTTATTTCTTCCGCTAAACAAGAGTTTAGGATTTTTCAACATTACCAAAATCTGGGAATGATCTCACAACTACCACAGAACCAAATATGTTTTAATCAATGATTTAATTCACAAGGAAATATATTTATTGAACAACCTGGTGTTGAAATTCTGAAGCCAAAAACCTACCGTCTGTATACAAGTGGTGGATCCTGACTCAGATGGTGGACAGTCGTAGGATTTTTAATTGAATAATGGGACTGTAGGAATTAGACTAGCTCGAATGATGACATTGTAGGAGTGCAACTGACTCAGATGATGGTATTGTAGGAGTATCCTGACTTGGATGGTGGTGGGGGGGGGGGTACTGTAGAAGTGAAGTTGACTCACATGGTGGGACTAGAGAAGCATCCTGACTTGGATGATGGGACTGTAGGAGTATCCTGACTTTGATGACAGGTCTGTAGGAGTTTGGCTGAATCAGATGGTGGGACATAAGACATGCATCTTGACTGACATGATGAAACTGCAGGAGTGCATCCTAACGCAGATGATGGTATTTTGAGAGTGTGTCCTGATTCAGATAGTGGGAGACTGTGAAAGTGTATCCTGACTTGAAAGATGACTTTGTAGAAGTGCATCCTGACTCAAATGGCAGTATTGTGTAAGTTTATCCTGTCATAGTGGGTGGAAGTGTAGAAGTGACTCGACTCAAATGTTGAAATTCTTTTTTTATGTACATTCTTTTTTAATTTAAAACATCTTAAATACTACACTAGGATTACAGAAGAGGTTGTCAGTGCCTAATATGTGCAATGATTCTTCCAGTCACCTTATCCTTTAGTAGAATAAGAACAATCTTCCTGTGTTGACTGAATAAGGGACTCAGTTTAAAATTCAAAGAAGGTTCAAAGCAGGATATCTGAAGAAGGCTAGGGGATATAATGGCTGAAACATTGCGAGTATAACAACCAAGATAAGAATGCTAGTCTGAATAGCAAACGATGTAATAATTTAATTCATGTTTATTAAATAAAATTAGTCACAACTGAATATTTCATCGATTTAATTAAACTCAGAATTAACTCAATTTTGTCTTACTAATTAATTTCTGACTTAGACAAATAATTAATGCTTCTCCCAAGGGACATTTTTAGAAAGTATTAAACGGTATTCAGATGTTGATGACAAACAATATTTGTAAAACCTGTTCCTATCAAAGTCAAAGTATAAATTATTTCATTAAGAAGAAATATTTGTAAGAAAAAAATAGCAACCATTTAATAGAGTTGTCATATGACAGTTGAAAAAATCTACAAAATTGATTAATCTCTAAATGAATGATTGTAAAACAAAAACTGGAGAGATGACTGGAAATGGGGAAGATTGCTTTAAGCTTTCAGAAGAATATTTTCTTTATTTCATATATTTTTTGATGAGTAAAAACAGAAAAAGAAATAAGAAATAATGTACATAATACGGAAAAAGCTATTATGAAAAAATTCCAGTCATTTGTATAAAAAAAAAAGGTGTGTGTGAAATCGTATTAAAAAATAAATGTTGTATTCAGTATAAAAGCAAAAATGACATGAATTTTTTCAGTACAGATTGCAATTTTAGACTAATTCTTTTCTTTTGCTCTGATATATGAGATGCACAAAAATGACAAAAAAAAAAAAGAAGGGCTGAAAAAATAACCCAGTGAAGACATCAAAAAATGTTTTTTATCTACAATATTAATAATGTCAGCTGACAAGAATAAAGAGAGAGATAAGAAAAATCTCTGCTGATTTTGGCTGATAACTCCGATTTTGTGTGACAGGTAACAGAAACGGTGATTTCTGCTCAAAGCTCTCAGCTGACATTATCAAAGACCATCAGTCTGGTGCCAATTGACAAATTCACTTCAATTCCAACTAAAAAATAGAAGAATTTAAGATAAGTGACTAAAGGGCTTTTAGTAGTCAAACACATCTAATGCTGTCATAAAACAGGAATTTCATGGAGCTTTAAAATAAAATACTGTTGGTTTCAAATGAAAGATATTTTTACACTTTCGTGCAAAAGATTTTTTATTTGTTTTCTTTTTCTTTGCAGAAGATTGATTGAATGTGGGAAATCAAGAACAAAAGAGTAAGTAAAAATTAAATTGATCCAGAAAAAGACAACGGAGAAAGGATTCAACAAAAATGATTATAATTAGTATAATCTTTTCATTCCTTCCCATAACACTTCAAAAAATGATTCCTTCATTTAAATTTAAAGTAAGCCACACAAATAACAAAACAAACTATCATCTCGTTCATACTCCTCCATGTTCTTTTGAACAAGAGTAGAGACCTATCCCTTGTTTCTTGCTTAAAATTAGGTTTCCAGTACCTTTGTTGTGGTACAGTGGATATCGGCTTGGAACGAGAAGCCGGGGAGCCGAGTTCGAATTCCAGTTGAATCCATTGTATTCACTTACGCACAAATACCCTTGGGAAAGGTATTAATCCATCTCTTCCTTCCAGTTATGGGTTAAATAATAGGACAGATTGGGTTCTATAGCCTTGGTTGGCAACCAGTCTACCACAGAAAGCAATGGCAACCTACTGCGGGATAATCTTCTGCCCAGTCAGTCATGTCTCTTTTGAGACATGATCGCCCAAGCGTGTATCACGTATTGCACTTAACTGACTGACTGACTGAATATAATAGTTGAACATATGATTAAGGCCTCTACTGGGCATAAAGTGGGGGATCAGTTTTATATTGTTATGAAGTAATAAACTGATCCCCCACTTATTACTATATAATGATATAATACATATCTTCCCTTTCTAGCTATGAGTCAAATAACAGGACAGATTGGGTTCTATAGCCTTGGTCGGCAACCAGTCTACCGCAGAAAGCAATGGCAACCTACTGCGGGATAATCTTCTGCCCAGTCAGTCATGTCTCTTTTGAGACATGATCACCCAAGCGTGTATCACGTATGGCACTTAACTGACTGACTGATTCCTAATGTCTGTGCTTGAACTCTGAGATTTTATTCACTGATTATTTATTTCATTTTTTTCTCTCTTCTACTAAGAAGAGTAGATGAGTTCACCTAGCTGCCAGTTCACACTCCTCCCTGGTATTTTCAAACAGGCAAGGAAGTTTAGCTCTTGTTTCCTATTTATGATTGGCTTTCTGGTTTCTTCTAAAGTTTGTTTCAGCTCAGTGCTCCTTACACTTATCCTTTCTTAAGCAACTTCACACAGTAACCCACCTACCTGGAGTGGCTCTTGGGCATTGTATTTGGTTAATGTTAGTAAAAGAAAAACTTAACAAAAAGGAATAAAAAATTACTTAAATTATGTAATTTATTTCTATAAATATTCCTTCTTAGCATAGTGACATCTGCAGGGATCATTTTTGTAAGTTGGATTAGACCAAGCCATTTTTAAGATTTTATCCTAATCTTCTCTCTTGTTATAAAGACAGCTGTGTATTTATTTGTGTTTATATATAAATTTATTTCTCTCCTGTCACATTCAAGGAGAGAGAGAGAGAGAGAGAGACAATAGCAAATCAGCATCAGCTCAGTTCATTAGAGAGACAATAGCAAGGTAGCATCAGCTTAGTTGATTAGAGACAATAGCATGGTAGCATCAGCTCAGTTGATTCTCTTTACTGCCAGTTATTAAACTTTACTACCAATTATGAAAGCTCTTACCGCATGTTCACTCTTTAACAGTGACTTATTACTTTTGCAATAATTATGTCACCAAGTTGTAAAAAATGTACATATATATATATATATATATATATATATATATATATACATTTTATAATAAAGGCCATTCTGTGTAGGTGTGTGTGTGCATATATATATATATATATACACACACACAAATATATATATATTATATAATCCTCCTGTCTTGCTCAGGAGTTTGGATTATTTTTTTTTATGTCTTACTGTAAGTTACTCAATAGTAGCTACACCAATAAATATGTTGCTGTCATTTTAGATGGCCTATCAGTATAAATATTTTACTGTCATTTTTGACAGCACAGGCCCACTTATATATAATAATGTACAGATTCTTTTCAACAATCTCTCAAAGGCAAAATGAATTATTAAAAATGCAATCATGAAGATATTTGAATAAAATTTGAAAAGGAGATGTCAACTGATCCAAAATTTGTAGATGAAACAAACTTTTCAAAATAGTTTTATAAAGTCTACACAATTGTGCTTTTAAATCAAAGCTCAAGAGTATAATATTTGTAATGACAAACTTAACTACAGTTGAGATACTATATCAGCACTGAAAGCGTTCATGAAATGTGACTTAGTGTTCTCAAATTATGTTTGCAGATTAACTTTTCTGGCTTTATTCTTTACTATCAATTTCTATATGTCATGTCTCTTCAGGATATAGATTTTGGCTCTCCACAATTTCCAGTCCTTTGTAGCTCTTAATAAATTTTGTCTTTTTGTTATCTCTATTTTCTCTCCTAAACCTTGTCCTGCCATCCATTTACTCAAGCTCACTTAGTGTTATTATCTTCTGTGACCCTTGCCTTCAATGTTAGTATCAGATTTTCTGAGCCTTCTTTCCCCATTATGTGCCCTAGGAATTTCAACTCTCTTATCCTGATGTTAAATATAAGTTTCCTTTTTGCTTCCATTTTTTATAAAACTTTGTTATTGTTCCATGGTATCCTCAGCATCCTTCTGTAATATAGAAGGACTGATATTTTGTAAAAGTTCAATACTCATTACTTTGTTTCTAAGAAAATTTATCTGTTCCTTAATACTTTGCTTAGCTTTTGGAATGCATCTTTAGCTATCCCAACATGCTTTTGGATTTCAGTGTTGCACTTCCCGTCATCTGTTAAAACACTTCCCAGACATTTAAGCTGGTTTTCAAAAATGGAAATGCAGTTGTCATCATATGTTTTTTTGATTCTTTCTTCATTTATTGTCTGCTCACCCCAAAAACATTTTTCCAGTTTGTTTCATGCTTACTAAACTATTACATCCTTGTGACTTTACCACTTTGCTCAAGAAGACAGCTGATACCGAGAGGGTAGCTTTGCTTTTGTACAAAGTTTTGTCACTTTAAAAAATATTGTACAGATATTTCCTCAAATCTCACCATCAATCTTAAGAGCCATTTAAGATCGCACCACTGAAATGAGCAAACAGAAGAAGGGAAAGGCACTCATCTGACAAGACGGAGCAATCAGCATATATAGATATATGTAAATATTATGTAAATTATTCTGTGTATAATATTTATGCATTACACCCTAATCTTTATTTGGTAAAAATTTAATATTGCTAATCATGCATTACTTTTTAAGTAATACACATATTTGTATCTGTTGTTTCCGTTCCTTATATTATGGCCACTACTATATATATTGTTCACTACTTGACAACAATTTTGCAAAAAAATAAATAAGGCACTGTTAATGAGCAAACTTTGCGGCAAGAAATTTAATAAATAATAATAAAGAGAATGAACTGAACCAATGCTGCCCCACTATTGTCTCCCCTCCATGAGTGTGACAGGTGCGATATATAAGTATATATATATATATATATATATATATATATATATATATAGTACAGTGCAGTGCAAAAGTATTAGGACAACAACTATTTTATCTTTTATGAGGCATCAAAATAAAGTTTAAAATCACCCCTGTCCTAACACTTTTGCACACTACCGGTAATGTGTAAAAGTATTGAAACAATGGTGATTTTCCTAAAAACCTCACTGAAATTCAAATACAGGGTGAAAAGCCAAGTAAATTGCTAATAAATATTGATTATTTAAAACTAGGTGTAAAAGAAATATATTAAATAGAAGTTATATTTAATTTCTCCTATTTTCTATTAAACAAGTTATTTTGAAACTACTCTGTTGAACATCTATGGGATATTTTGGATAAAAAAAATTGATAAATCTAATGTTACTTCACAAGACACACTTTGGGAACAAATACAACCTGCTTGGCAAGAGATACCATTAGATACATTAAAGAAGCTTGTGCTGTCAATGCCTGACAGAATGAAGGCTGTGATCAAAGTAAAAAGGCTATTATACTCAATTTTAAATTTATTTTATAACAAGTATTTTTTTCTTGTTAAAGCATTTGTTGAGTAAATCAAATAAAATTACTTGAATTAAATTATTTATTTTCTGTCAATATGCCTTCTAAAAGATAAAATAGTTCTTGTCCTAATACTTTTGCACAGTACCATATATATATATATATATATATATATATATATATATACCCTCACAAGTAAATGCACAATGGTCATTATTATGTGAGAAAATAGTTTTGAATTAGAGTTCTTGAAGTTATTTGAATACAGTGCTTAATTCTACTTTGGCAAGCAAGTTTTTTTTTATCGTAAAGTGCTCAATATTGGAGTGGAGATAGAGCATTGATAAGTACAAAGAATTTGTCACTTTAACTGAGTAGATTCATGCCAACTTTGAAGTTTCCTGAGGATACCATTATGATGTTCTCACTCGTCAGGGCTATTTGCAGAAAGCCCTGATGAACTCTTTGTATTTACATATATGTATGTAATAGATATATAGTTTTATGGTATACTATATTTCTGAGTAAAAGTACTCAATATCAGGAATAGAGCATGTGTAAATATGCAAGTGGACACTGAGGGCTGGCAACAGTGTGTTTCATGCTTGCATGCAATCTTCATAACCTGAAAATTGCATTAGAGCATGAAACAGACTGTCACGACTCAGTGTTGACCTCAGTGTTCACTTATATATTGTGTGTGCGTTTCAGTTGGTTTATATCAACGTTATAATCCCAAGTGTGTCATAAGACTTTTCAACCAACCAGGCAATATATCTATGAATGCTTTTGGCAAAGATTTTGTCAATAATACCCACAAGAATTTGTCCATACATTTATTTGTGAAACCACTAATACCAAAGCAACACAAGGGTCTTGACTACATTTTTTTATCTTCTTTGCACAAAGAGAAATCATTGAATCCTTAGGCAAGTCTTTCCCGTTTTATTCCCATCACTGCCTACAAACTTTTCATTTGTTTTGTATGCAAATTTTGTGTGTCTATTTGTAAACATGGTTGGAAACAGATGGACACACACACATCTATATATGCGCATACATGAGGAAGTGGGTTCCTATGTATAAAAACAAAAATGTGTTTAGATCATATATATATATATATATATATATATATATATATATATAGGGAGTGATGCATAGATTATTGCCATTTTATATTTTCAAGTGCATGTTGTTTCTTATTTTGTCACCTGCATATTATAGTAAGGTCAGTTGGGCACTGTCTGTTCAAAAAAGAGCACCATGATGCAACTCACTTTGCCAAAAATTGGAAATGGCATGTTGTATTACTTGGCATTCACTCCAGAAGTGCCAAAAAACATTTAAGAGATTTGGGTGTCAGTCTGAAGATAGTGTGGAAGATTTGAAAAGAGTTAGATGAGTCTAATGGTGATTACAAAGGTGTTTGGAGTGATCACTAGTGATGGCTCAATACAGAAACCTATGTTGGTACCTTGAAGGAGTAGTCCTGCCCTGGGTCAAGGGCAGAAGATCCTATGCCTGACTACAGGACTCAGCACCATGGCATACAAGCAGGAGAACCCAATCACGGCTGTCAGACAATATCTGCAACAACATCACACCTTAAATCTGGCTACTTAACTCCCCAAAATGCAACCCCGTTGATTATTATGTGTGGGGCACAGTTGAGTGAAAGATCAACAAAACTCCTTGTAATACCAGAAAGGAACTGAATTAAACAAGGAGAGAAGAAATGCAGGATATTCTGAAGTTATTTACATGCTGTCGTTAAAAGTAACAGCAATTTTATTCAACAAATTTACTGTTAATATTTCAAGACATTTACGTGTAATTTCGGAAATATATCTGTTAAAATAAGATGTCAATGTTATTTCTATTTTTTAATAATTTAGACAAGAATTTATCCATCGCACCTGTATATATATATATATATATATATATATATATATATATATATATATATATCCAAGTGAATAAGAAACAAAGAAAATATTAACAACATTCAAAATATTCATTTAAATATAGTGCTCAATATAGAAATAGAGGTATGAATATTTATTATAAATTATAGTTTAAACCATGCACAAATTACAATATACTACAAAGTGTACATTTTGTTTCAACAAAATGTACACTTTTTAGTAGATTGTAATTTGTACATGTTCTAAACTATAATTTATAATATATATATATATATATAAACATACATACATGTGTGTGTGTATATAAATATATATATATATATATATATATATATATATATATATCCACACACATACACACGTGTTTGTATATATGTGCGTCTATATGTATATATATTAAATAAATTGCAAACATTGTGTCTATTGATTTTTTTTAGAAAAAAACCTGTTCATACTCTTGGATAATCTCTCATGTATTATAATTGAAAAATGTAAGAAATGAACTGTAACATTGAGAGATGATTTTATTGTTCATTTCTTGATGTTCCCAAGTACTTTCAATCTCCTTCCAAGATAATCTTCAGGGGTTTGAGTTGTGGTCAGAAAAAAGTTAACTGCAAAACTGTGAAGCTAAAAACTACTGTAAATTTTCTTGCTTTAAATATAATTTTTCATGCTTTAACACATGCATGCCCATTATATCAGAACATAAAAAAATTCCATTTTGGATAATTTTCACATTCTAATGAACTCTAAGCAATTTGTCAACCGTTATATTTGAGGAAAACATTCTAAGGAATTTGTCAACCGTTATACTGGAGAAAAACATTCCTGGTTGACCTCAACAACTTCCTACCTTAGTTCATACTGGGCCATGTAAGGCCAAGTATTGGGTCAGATTGTCACACCATACCGCCTCATTCCTTTTCACTTCCTTGTTGTCCACTCTTTTGCTCTAATAGTAATTGAATGACAAAAATGCAATAAATCTATGTAACACATTTAGACTCAGTCAGTTAGTTAATTGCCATACGTGAAACACGCTTGGGCGATCATGTCTCAAAAGAAACATGACTGACTGGGCAGAAGATTATCCCGTAGTAGGTTGCCATTGCTTTCTGCAGTAGACTGGTTGCTGACCAAGGCTATAGAACTCATTCTGTCTTGCTATTTAACCCATAACTGGAAGGAATAGACAGATTAGTACCTTTCCCAAGGGTATTTGCACATAAGTGAATGCAACGAATTCAACTAGAATTAGAACTCGGGTCTCCGATTTCACGTTCCGAGTCGATATCCACTGTGCCACAATGCACATCCAATATTTTCTCATAAAACTGAGATATTGTGTACACACAGAAACAAACACTTTTTCCCTACCGTGGCTAAATTTAGGCAAGTGGCTAGTAATTCTTCTTCTATGTACCATATCCTTTCAAGTCGTAGGCAATCAAGGGTTTCCACATCTCCCTATTCCTGGTGTCTCTTATCACGCTTTCTCCTGTTACCCCATTCAAAACCAGCTCTGCCATCCACTTGCTCAGGCCTATCAAGTATGTTATATGCTGCATTCCCTGTCTCTCTTTCCTTTTATCTAACCTGTGAGTATCAGATTCTACAAGCCCTCCTTCTTCATTACATGTCCCAGGAACTTTAGCTGTCTTTTTCTGATGCTCAATATTAATTTCCTTTTTATTTCCATCCTTTCAAAACCTCATCATTGTTCACATGCTTGATGCATGATATCCACAGCATCCTTCTGTAGAACCACATTTTACGACTAACATTTACACCTAATAAAACTTACTTTCAATGGACACCACAGCAGCAATGCCCAGTCTGGTCAAGCTATGGCCATATACTTCATGGAGGATTCGACAGAGTTCATGCACACATGGTTAACTGTAAAAGTATCAGTTTTTATAACTATTTCCAAGATAAAAGTTATGAGAGAGTGGTTTACCCAACTGCTCATTCAATATGTTATATGGACCTAAGTTTAAAAGAGAAAGATGATTTAGTGGTCCTGCTGTAAATCTCAAGATTCTGACAAATTCTTCACAAAATTCAAAGAAGGATCTGTAATATTACCAATCCTGACGAGGCATCTTGACTTCAATGGCATAATGTGGCTTCCTTCTATCTTTTCTGCAAATATTTTCATTGGAACTGATTTTATGAACTTTTTTCCTGAGAGCCTTGATTGCATGAATTTAAGCATGCAACTCAATTGAAAACTAGATCTTCCCATTTTAATATCAAATATCTCGAGGTAACTCTTATTTCTATCCTAATAGTTACTGTATTCTTCCTTGTGGAATTCAAATTTTTTCTTTCACTGCCACATACTATCTTAAAAATATTAAAGGCAATGTCAATATTAAATGCTGTCTTCCAGAACTCAGCTCATTTATTTTCCTTTCATCACTCTTCCCTACTAAAGTCTTCTCATTATCTTTCAAACCTAGTAACCCCTGCATCTTAGTGGTATTATCACCTTTCTTGGGGTGAAACAATAAATTTAAATGCAATGTCAACTGACATCTTCTGTCTTCTTGAACACGATTCCTTTATTGTCCTTTTCTCACTCCTTCCCATTGAAATTTTCTCATTTTCTTTCACACCCCCTGCATTTTAGTGGCATTTTTCCCCTTTCTTGGGATAAAATGATGATCATAAACAAGGTAAACATGGATGTATACATTAATGATTATAAATTCTAGAAGAAGAAAGTTTGTATGTGGAATTAAAAATGTCAAATTTATTGTTAAAAAAATATTAAATGACCTCAGATGAAATTAAATTTTTTATCATCTCTCCAAATGCAACATGACATTGTCCAAAATTGAAAAATTAAGTATTGCGAACCATTCAATGGTTTATGAGTGATATTCTAAACTTTATTTTTCAAACAAAAATAGTTCAAGCAATCTACTCTGAAATATTTTTTCAGTGTGTCATATCATTTGTGTAAAAAACTTATTTTCTCTCACTTTTTCCTCAGCAAGAATTAGAGTTTTTATGCAAGACAAACTTCACCGATGTTGTTTTTTTCATCATTGAATGAAAATCAGAGAGTTAACTGGTTAAAATGTTTTATACTCAAAACTTACCAAATGCACAAGATTTGAGTAAAGCTTACACAGATCTTTTCTATTAATCCACCCCAAAATATAAAGGGTTTATATTTACTGCTATGGGACCTACCCTTTTTGGATCACAATGAACTTTTCCTATAATTATGAATACTGGAAAAAGATGCTTCTCGGGGTTAAGTTGAGTTGAGTTTAGTCACCTCAGTCTAATACTTGGCAGTCAGACTGACATGTAACACACTTGTATTTGTTTTTCATTTAATATATATGTTTCACTAATTCAAGAGTTCAAGTTTACTTCCAGACCTATTCTGGGTCCAAAACATTTACTAAAATTCACACCAAATTCTCCAAGAGTGCAGTCCTTCCATTGCACTACAGCTGGGTTCACCTTTGCAATTAACCCAATTGTGGGCAACTCAGGTGTGCTATTTTTAAGTGTGGGATCACCATTCACACTTATCCCAACAAACAAGCCAAAAATGGATTGTTTTTACTTTTTTTCATTGTAAAAAATTCCTTGTAAGTAGTTAGAATATCATCCCCACCAGCAAAATGTAAATTACTCCCTGATTTTTACTAATTTTTCATTTTGAGGATTGGAGTTGTCGCAAAGTCAGCGAAACAAATTTTGATTCAAAATTTATAATTTTGAAGGTGTCAAAAATTTATTATAAAAATGAACAAATTCTGATTTAAAATTTATAATTTTTTGGTGTAAATTAATATTTGTGATATATAACTTGACATTATTTGGGGTAAATTAACAGAAAAGGTAAACTTTAAAAGTTAAACTTTAAAAGAAAAAAAAACATGGAAAAATATAGTATGAAAAAAAAAGAAATGCTTGTGAACTGTTTTATGATATGAAATAAAAATTTGGGTGTGAAATTGCAAAATGAAAAGAACAGGTAAATCCTGGTTTGTCAATCAGAAATAATAAGTGAAAAATAAAAAAAGGCAGGAGATTGAAGTAGGTCATCTAGACCCTAGTAACACACCCTCCAAAAAAAACAAGAAAATCTTACAAGAACTCACTGTCTCATCTGCTTCATTAAGCAATGACTGTGGATGGTGATAACGCCATAGCAATCAAATCATAAATTTTATAATCACAATTTGTCCAGATCATAAATCTAATAAAATGTAGCATCTCAGTTAATTGGGCAGGCGATTAAATCCAGCACTCTTTTTCCCAAAATAAAAAAAAAAAGGTAATTAAATTTTGGATAAATTCCCTACCAATAATGGCTAATTAACAAGGTGATTAAAAAGATTAACATGAAGCCCAGCAGATCAGTCCCTCAAATGCAGAAAAAAAAAAACCTTCCTCACACCAACAGTCAGGCATGTTTGATTCTGCGATCACCCTTTTCTGAGTGCGCATAAATGGAAAGTACATTACCCTGACTCTTTTGTTTTTTTTTCATTTACTGTCTTTGTTTCATGGAACAATTTTTGATAAGAAGATTGTTGGAACTCCTGATTGTGTAAACTGATATTTTTTCCATCGACTATTAATCTGTTAACATTGATTTTTGATAATGTTTCAGAAATAAAATTAAAAAAAATATCATTAATGTGACAAAAAGTAAGGTGAAGAAGTCATAAATAAATAGAGACACTAAATTACAAAAACAAAAAATTTACCTTGAGCAAAAAACAACACAAACACTTAAGAAAAAAAACATGAGAAACAAAATAAAAACAATCTTCAAAAATATAAACAAAAACTATTCAGAAACAATAATAGTTCCCTAAAAAATAAAAAATTGCTAGGCTAGATATTCATTTTTTTTTTATGGAAAAATAAACCACAAAAAAAAAATATATATATATATATATATATATATATACAACATCAAGCACTGAAAAATATATATACATACATCAAGCACTGAAAAATCTGAAAATAAAATTTAAAAAAACTTTACTTAAAGAAAGGTTTAACTATATATATATATATATATATATATGGCCTGAAGATTGCATTCAAACATGAAACAGAGTGTTGACCTCAGTGTTCACTTTTATATTTATATATAAAAAGGAAATATAATGAAAAAAGTTTTTTTTAAATGAAGTAAAACTGCAATTTGGAAAATTTACACAAAGCACCAGGAAGATCACACTAATAATGAGGGTAGATCAGAAGCTGATGAAGGTAGAGCCAATTGATGTGGGGGTAAAAAAAAAATATTAATGTGGATGGGTGTTAACTAAACTTCTATCAAAATGATAGTTTTCTCCTTTGCATCTCTTTTTGTTTTATTTTTTGGTTTTTCTGATTTTGATTTTTAGGCTAAAAAGAAGAAAAAAAAAGAAAGTTTTTTGCAATGTGTAGATGAGAGTCTTGATTTGGTTTTGTATAATTAATGGAATCAGTTGGAGCTAAGAAAGACCAAATCACACCTGGAGAATATTGGAATCAGGTTCAAACGACCAATGCAGTCGAACAACTATTAAATGATCTCTTGCAGAAATATAGCCGTGATTCTTGCTTAATTACACCCAAGACAAAGCCAAAACCAAAAAAAAAAAAGAACAACTGATGGAAGAGAAAGAATAATACTAAAAGAAAATTAAATACAAATCAAAATCGAGAGGAAACAAGATTCTTATCAGCAAGTCATTGTGCAATTTATTTGTGTTCTAAGTGTCAATCTTAAATCTTGATTGAAATATCAAGAGCCTTATCATTCTGATTTTTACTTCTGATAAACCGATTGTATTTTCTAACATTTGATTAAAAAGAAAGAAAAAAACTGGGCTTTTATGAAGATGAGTAAATTTAGAAGTCAAATAATCGTTAACTTCAAAATATTTTTTCATAATAATCAATTTCCCTAGAAACATGATAAAACAAGAATAAGATGAACAAATAAAAAAAAAAGGACCTAAAACAATTTTGATAAATCAGTGTTAGGTAAATATTAAAATTGCCCTTTCCTTTAAATCTATCAAAACTATGTTTGTTTGTATAAAAACATGAAAAACAAATGTCAGAAAAGAAAAACATTAAATTCTTTAAAAAAAATAATTCCAAAATCCTGATATTCAATCAATTAAGATTTTATATATAACTTTTTCATCAATGTGTTCATGTTAACACTTACAAAAGTGAATTTTGGGAAACTTTCTTAGAACGGTGAACCTCTTTCATCATAAAAAATAACTGTAAAAAAATGAACAAGAAATAATCCTTGATAGTAATACATCAACAAGCATTTTCAATATAAATGTACCAGAAATATTTTCATATGAGGTTGTTTCAGAAATATTTTCATTTTTTTTATAGACCTTTGCTCTAAAGCATATTTCATGTACATATATAAAGACTATAGTTTCAAAAGATTATTAATATTATACAGTATCAAATGTCCCTTCATTTCTTTTTTTGACTTCTTTGCTTATTTCACAAACACAGACAAACACTAGCTCAGACTTAATGATATTATTATAATTATTATTATATATCAGAAAGGGTCTACGGCTGGCTATATTGTGTTGAATATACCCGGTCTCGTCCGATCAACGAAGTTAAGCAACATCAAGCCTAGTCAGTACTTAGATGGATGATCGTTTGGGAATACCAGGTGCTGTAAACGTAGGGACCAAGAATAGTCCACCGATCCTCTAGGTTTGGCGGTTGGGTGCAGGGCTAACAACCCTGCCCTATAAAAAATAGTTGCTATGAAAACAGTAACAAAAAGTTGCTGCCCTACACACCATTGGGTGTAATGGATGAGATGATGATATTAGAAAGGATTATTTTTATTTTACTTCTTTTTTCTTTTTTACTAATTCTTACCCAATACAAGGCACACAAGCTACTCAAGTTAGAGGGTTACTAGGTGCAGTAGTATTAGCCTAAGAAAAAGCAAAATGTGAAGTTCTTGCAGGTAGGAAAGATGATGGCTTAGACTTGAAGATGTAAAGATATAATTAGTAAATAATTTTCCAGTCAGAGACATTAGTAATACAGTGTGGAAATAGACTGCAGAAGGAACTGGAAACACAATCCTAAAGAGAAAACAAGGGATAAACTGCTACTCCTGTTCACAAAAAACTGCAGAAAAGAGTAAACTGGATAAGCAAACCTATCTACTCTTATTGGTGAAGGAGATAAAAAAATAATTAGTGAATAAAATGTCAGGATTTAGGAGCAGGCATTAGGAGTATATAGTTGAAGTAGACTTTAGAAGGAACTGGAAACCAAACCCTTCACAAGAAACAAGCAATATACTGCTACACCCGTTCTAAAGACCAGAGAGGAGTATGAATGAAATGTTAGGCGAACATATGAAAAGCTCCCTTTTTTTTCTCATACCTTTACTCCAAAGCTTATTTCATATAAAAAATTATTATTATTATTATTATTATTAGAAAGTATCAAAAGACTTGATATTTTCTTTACAGAACTTTACTTCAAAGTTTATTTCAGATACATTTTTTTTTTTTTTAATCATTTCACCCCGAGCAAGGCAGAAACGCCACTGATGTGCAGGGGGTTACATAAATGTAAAAAGATTAATTAGAAAAGAGTGAGGAGTACAAGCTAGTTAGAAAGGAACAATAGAAAGCTGAGAAAGCAGGTGCGATGACAGAAAGGGAAGGTTATACAGGGGTGGGGAGAGAGCTAGAGGCCAGTGGTTAGTAGATGAGTATTAACTTTGTATTTAAATTTCTGTAGGTTGTAGCCGTCAAGAAAGCAAGAATACGGGAGTGAGTTCCACAGGCGGGAAGTGCGAGAGAGGAAGCTGCAGAAGTAGAATTGTCGTCTGCATTTGGCTAACCTGACTGTGAATGGGTGGGACCCAGTTGCCAGTCTGGTTGCATGGGTAAACACCTGTTGAGGAGGCATCAGTGACTTAAGCTCATCCGAGCAGAAGCCATGAAAGTATTTATAGAATAGACAGAGGGAGGCCACATTTCGACGATGGGAAAGTGGCTGCAGTCAAGTCGCCAGATCAGTACCTATCACATTACAGACTCTCCTTTGGAGCTTGTCAAGAACACTGAGGAGAACGGCAGGGGCACCTGACCATAAATGGCAGCAGTACTCCATGCACGGACGGATGGTTGACTTGTATATATGCAGGATGGATTCAGGTGGAAAAAAACATCCTGGATCGACATAGTGACCCAATCTTCTTAGCAGTAGATTTTGCTATGGATTCAATATAGTGGTTCCATTTGAGGTCTGAGGACAGGGTAAGTCCGAGGAGGCGTAGTGTATTACTCTCCGGGAGAATCACCTGGTCCAAACTTTGAATCATGATATTATTATATATTATAGTATGTCCAAAATGGATGTGCGTTGTGATACAGTGGATATCGGCTCGAAACTAGAAATCATGGAGCCGAGTTAGAATTCCAGTTGAATTCCTTGCATTCACTTACGCGCAAATACCCTTGGGAAAGGTATTAATCTGTCTATTCCTTCCAGTTATGGGTTAAATAAATGGACAAATTGGGTTCTATAGCCTTGGCTGGCAACCAGTCTACTGCAGAAAGCAATGGCAACCTACTGTGGGATAATCTTCTGCCCAGTCAGTCATGTCTCTTTTAAGACATGATCGCCTAAGCGTGTTTCACGTATGGCACTTAACTGACTGATGTCCAAAATAATTACTTTATATTTTTATTTTGCACCTTTACTCCAAAGCTTATTTCATTTATTTATCATATTATTCAATTATACTGATTGCGATGAATAAATTGTCTTCTAAATTATGCAAAAAATGAAAATAGCATTGACATCTCATTTTAACAGATATATTTACAAAATTACATAAAAAATGTCTTGAAATACTAAAGTGTAAGTTTATTCAATAAAAATCGCCATTGGTTAAAACAATGGCCTTCAGAGTCATCTTTAATGTTACAAGGATTTTTGTTTGTCTCTCATTCAACTTTACTTCACACATAATAATCAAGGGGCTTGCAGTCTGGGGAGTGGCCAGATGTAAGGGTTGATGTGGTTATAGAAATTGTCTGACAGCCATAAGTAAATTTTCCTGCTTGTATGGCCTGGTACAACGTCTTATTGCCAGCAGCCACCCTCTTGACCAAGGGCAGCACTACTTCCTAAAGGCATTTGATGTAGGCCTCCATGTTGAATCTGAGTTCTTTTCTTATCAGAATGGAGTGAGTTTTCTGAGCTGCTGTACTTTCATAATCACCATTAGACTCATCTAACTCTTTCCAAATCCTCTGCCCCATCCTCAGATTAGCACCCAAACGCAGTGAAATATTTGTGTTGGAGCTTCTAACATGAATGCCAAGCAGTACAGCATGTCATTTCTTAATTTCTGTCAGAGTGAATTGCACCATAAGGTTCTTTTTCTCACAAACAGTGCCCAACTGACCCTACCATACTGTGCCGTCTACAAAAATCAAAAACAAACAACGTGCACATGCCAGATTAAAAATATAAAATGGCGACATTTTACCCATCACACCTTGTACTTTATTTTTATACATTTCTTTTCAGATGTTATAAAAACAAAAACACAAAAAAAAATTCTCTCAATTTTGAGGCCATATTTTAAACTGGGTTTCATAGCCACTGAAGTTATTCACAGAATTATAGAAATGAAACAGTATCTGATTGTACTTCTCAAAATGAGTTTAAGCATTTTCATGAAGAAACCCTATCTTCACACAGTTGAAGAGAAAACTCAAGGCAACAGAAATGTGGTTTTACAGAAGGATGCTAAAAATATCGTATGAGTAACGAGGACATTTTAAGAAAAATGGATACAAAAATTACACATACTCAGAAACAAAAATAGACAGACAAAATTTCTGAAATACATAATGAGGAAGAAGTGCTTGAAGAATTTGACACTCACATGACAAAAATTAAAAGTAAACAGGGAAAGAAGAAAGCAGTAGGCCACCTACTTGACAAACTTGTGTGTAAAGATGGTGGAACTGGGACAGGAGACTTAGCAAAGAAACAAACATTGCTAAATACTACCAGGGATAGGAGGTTGTAGAGAACCATGATTGCCCATATACTGAAGGGACATGACATATAGAAGAAAATATTCTTTAAAGTAAAATTTCAACATAGCTGAAAATTACCTACTGATTATGAGGATTTAAGATGCAAGCTAGTGGAAAATCCAATAAAACCTTTAGAAGAGTTAAGATCAGTGAAAGTTACTGTTATGTTGACTCTTGTAGCCCTACTAAGGATTGAACTCACCATCCTTAGCTCACAAATTTCTGAAGATATTAGACACCTACTTCTCAGTTTAATGAATGTGTTCTAAGCAGTGGCAGTATCATGTCTCCCTTCCTACAAATGTGGATTAATCATTAAATCTTATTTAAGTTTATTGAAATTTCTTCTCAAGGAAAAATATTCTATTGTTTGGTGAAGTGCTGTCAATCAGTTTATTGATCAAGATCCTGTTTTAACAGTTATCTTTATCTTTGTTGTTATTATCACAACAGTTTAGTGGTTGTGCCTTGTGGCCTTCTTTAGAATGGCATGTCATAAATAACATAACCACATCTATGGGAATAAAATCCATGATATATGTATAATTATATATCTATAGATAAAAATAATGATAATGGAGAAAACACCAAAGATTTAAAAAGTAAATAAAATGAGGAATGATATTGGCTCGGAATGAGAAATTAGAGAGCCTGAATTCCAGTTGTGTTTGCTGCATTCGCTTACATGCAAATATCCTTGGGAAATGTATTAATCTGTTGCTTCTCCTACTAGCTATGGGTTAAATAGCAGGACATATTGGGTTCTATAGCTTTGGCTGGCAACCAGTCTACCACAGAAAGTCATGGAAACCTACTGTGGGAAAATATCTTCTGCCAAGTCAGTCATGTCTCTTTCAAGACATGATCACCCAAGTGTATATCATGTATGGCACTTCACTGACTGACTGGTTATGAGGAAAACAGGGTCACAATTAGAACTATCTCTTTTTACTGGAAACAAGTGACATGTTCACTAAACAGAATTTAAAGGATAAAAAAACTGAGTTGGTAGATGAAAAAGTGTAGGGAAGCAGAATCAAAGATGGTGGTGTTGGAGGTGGTGGTGGTGGCAGAGAGTTACAGAGTAAATAGCACAGTTTTTGCAGATAGGTGGTGAAGATAATGATTAACCCTATAGTTGAACAAGTTGAGATTGAAGTGATCAGGGAAACATCCTCTTGGGAGTCAATACCGCAGAGCAGTGGTTCATGAGAAGAAGGTGGTTGAGTGGAACTTTCTTCTCACTAATGAAATACGGAAGAAACAAGGGTAGTTCACTACAATATGAGTGGCATGGTGGGTTCTAGCCATGAAAGTTAGAACCGGCAGAACCAAAAACTGAAGTTCATCTGAGCACTTTCCAAGGAAGCAGTGATATAGCAGTGAAAGACCTGCCACATTCCCTCTATAAGGGTAGAAAATAATTTGTCACCCACAAAGACATAGAGACACTTCTGGACATTATTGAGACTGAAAAGGGATGAGTGGACAGCTCCTGCCTAAATATGACAGCAGTACTCCCTTT